>OZ020308.1:2101444-2701444 GCA_963971305.1 Arcuatula senhousia | reverse complement strand
GAAGGTATCTGTAGGTTCAGCCTCGTGAATGGGTTTCATACTGGTCCTACTCTTATGGAATAAAGGTAATAACAAAACTACCGAACTTGAATGATCAGTCTCATAGTCCAGAGAAAATGACAAAAACGAATCAGTCATACCGGAGAATTGGTGGATAGCAATGGTCCTGACTTGGTACAGGCATTTCAAACGAAATGGTGGGTTAAACCAGGTTTTATGGCGCCAAACCTCCCTCTTCCATTGCGATCTTAGGATCCGGTAATGACCATAGAACACAACATAGTTGTGAGACACAATAGGGATAATGAGGTGATCATCTCAGTACAGAAGACCAGTCAAACACTAATTAAAACAATTAACTATCATATCTGGAAAAGCAAATGTGTACCAAAGAGGTAATCAGTTGTACCAAAGAGGTAATCAGTATCATAGAACCGTAAAGACAAAGACAAAACTGGTAGACAAAAATCATCATAACAAAACAAACCACATATCAACATAAAACACACACACACACATAACAACAAAACCGCATTCAGCAACGTGAATTCAAGTCGAAACGAGCTTGAACTCAGGTGCTCCGGAAGAGTAAGCAGTTCCTGCTTGCTATAGCACACCCGTCACGTTGCAAAAGATCGATGGCAACTGGGTTCCTACATGTGAGAGGAACGTGACATTTTTTCCGACTTGGTGCATCACTATGGTTTACTGTCAGGTTCTACGTTATAAGCAAACAACCCCGGAATTCATTAAGGCAGGGCTACTGTACTGTTTTTGTAATACTTATTTTTGAAGGTTTTAAACTTTTATGAAATGAAGAGGGAGAACATAAATAATTTTGGGGATTATCTTTAATGCATGTTCTTATTATGAATATCAAGCTAAAAACCAGGAGTAGGGGTTAACTTTCTATAAATAGGTATACAGGTATCGGTGCAGTGTGTCAAATTCGGGTATATTAGATTATTTATTGACTAACATAAAAATATTTGTCTAAATATGATGAAAACAGCCTATATCATATAAACACAAAACTACGCCAATATGTAATTTATCCGTCCAATATTGGACTAGTCAATATGGCATGTCAGCCATATTGGTCAGGTTAGTCAATAAAGGTATAATTGCGTAAAGTTATCCATATTGGCTGAGTTATTGGTCCTAGGCTAGCCATATTGGACTTCGGCTTCGCCTTAGTCCAATATGGCTAGCCTTGGACCAATAACTAAGCCAATATGGAAAACTTTACGCAATAATACTATAGTATTACATACACAATTAATTCATTGCATTTTTTAAACATCACTGTAGTTTTATTTTGGGTGTGTTTTATTTGAATGTGATCGTCAACATTTCAACTTTTTTCGAAGAACTCACACTTACTTTACACACAAACATTTTTGTGTACATATTTTTAACAATATATTAAAAAACATAACCATTTTTTAAAAATACTCAATATGTTTAAGCTTGACTTTTTACGCTTTAGCTTAAATATCGTGTTAAACGAAACAAAGAGGGTCTGCGGTAACAACAAATTTAACAAGGATTCATGAGCCCTATACTCGTTTCTTAGTAGCGCCGTTGAATCATGTTCAACTTTCCTGCTCTTCTAAGTAGTAGAGCCCTTCATATAATTCTTGGACGAAATGTGAACCTGGCCTTAGAAAAATGTGTTGCCTTGAACTTAACTGTTATTATGATTTCAGGTTTATAGCCTTTGATATCAAGCACATTAAAGCCCAACAAGAATCTGTAGAATTCGCTAAAATTGGGATTTCACTTGAGCCATTACATCATACGTCAAACTTTTTCATGTTCGTGGCAAGAGAATCCCCTGACCAAATGGGAATAAATGTTCCCTTAGCAAAATATGAAGCAGCTTACAGTGATATCTATGAGATACGTGCATGGGGTAGATTGCCAAAGTACGTCAGATTGAAAATACGAATGCTGGATAGTTTACGAAAGAATGAGTACCTTCACCTTAGACCGATGAAAGGGACTGTTGAATGTGAATCTATTACTGATTATGTCTCAGACGTTCATAAAATTACTGAAAAGGTTTGTAGTTTATGATTATGTGAGATTACTCCTAGGATGCGTATAAAGCATAATTAAATATTTTTTACCCGATTTGGTATTTGGATTGATTGTGCAGAAGAAAAAAGAGAGATTTATGAAAAATATATTACTTTGTATTACAAATGTAAAGCATAGGACACTAGAATTAGAGGCTGACAGATCTTTATTAACTCCAAATATATTTAGATATAAAGGTAAACAAAAGAATAGATAAAATTTATCTTAACGCCTTACACTTAAAAAAAATCTGCGGAAAGTAAATAATTTTATGTTATTGGTAAAGTTAGTATGATGTAGCGTAAGATTAAGTGAGTTTTCCGAAAGTCTTTAATAATCATTAACTTTTTAGATTATGATTATAAAAGTAGACATGAAAGAGCCCGCCAGATTTTTCATAAGTGTTACTTCACCTCCCGAGACTTATGCCGTTTCCAAGGAATCTCAAACAATCAGACCGGAAATGGATACAAAGGTCGAGGTCAATATACCAGCAGGAACGTTTTCCGACAAAGGAAAGCTAGAAGTAAATGTATGTACATATAAACATTTTAAAATCGATGCATAAAACGTCATTTTCTATCCAGGTTTAACAAAATCACACAAGATAAATTGTTGTTGTGGTTTATGTACACCATTTTAGTTTTCTTGAATGGAAAAAATGAATCTGAAACGGTTAGGATTTTTTGAATAAACAACCAACTTGATGCCCCTCTGTACATAAGACAAAATGCAGTTGATGAGTTTACTTCGTTTAGTCATTGTTGCAATATTTTTTGGCTTTAGTGTTTTGTTTGTTCAAATCTTATGTCCTACCGGTCTTCCAATTTTTCGACCCCCTAGCGTGTATAATGAAGGTTATTCCAGAAAAGCACTTCACACGCATTGAATGTTTGTATTTTATCATTTATAAAATAATATCAATATGTGGATCGTGTCTTTCTGGCACATATTCCATATTCTTTCGTTTTTAATAAGACATAATTTATTTACAATTAGGGGCTCTCAAGGGGCAGCATCATTACTATGATTATTCATAAGAAACAGAAAATCATATTTTTAGTATACAGTAAAGGATTAAATGATTATAAATATAGGTGCAACACTTGTGATGTCTTCTGTTTCACACATGTAGGTTTGTAAAATTGATACTTTTTGCATAAATGCACAATTAATTGACAAAACCAAGCTTATTAACATAATTATGATTTATTTGAAGATGTTTGAGACCAAAGATTGGAACTATGAACAAGAAGACGATACCTACGACGTTCTCTTTGCCAATGCTTTGAGCCTGGAGATGACAGACAACCGACAGCCTAAGAAGCCAGTTGTAGTAAAACTACCTCTCCACTCCTCTGTAGGTGATGGCGATGAAATGATAGTGCTGGCAACCAGGAGTGACTGTCCGAGAGAAGATGATTGGGAAATATGTAAACTAAGGTCGAAGATAGGAAACAATGTTTATATAGAGGCCAGTCATTTCTCAATGTAGGTAAACACTTAAACTACTACTAGAGTTGTAGGTATCTTTGCCGTTGTTCTTCTTGGTGTTTCTGTTACTTTGCGTTAAAATTATAAAAGAAACACTAGAAATATGGCTAAACATACAGCACGATTTCAATTGTTTTGCACGTATTGTATCTAATTTATTACAATAGATACACTTGGGTGTCAGTCCGACATTTTGTCAGTTAGTAACAACAAAAACAAGTAGGAGAAGATTTATAAATTAGGAAGCCTATCCAATTACTTAGATAAAAATATCTTATATTGATTAGTATTCAATCTGGAGAGTTTATTAAAACTGTCATATACAAAATGCAAAAGATGCAAAAGAAGTATAAAGTGTAAATAGGATAAACAAAAGACAAACAATCGTGGTCAGGTCTAAAATTATCTCTTTATAGCTGCCAAAAACTGTCAGGTAACTAGTTCAAGGCTTGTCCAAAGTTATTAGAAAACAAAAGTAAAATCAAATTTTAAAGAAATATTGTTTTAGATCTTAGTCGATTGAACATTAATATACGCGGAAATACAGTTTGAATTTATATGGCTACAATGGACGTCATTTAGAACTGTCACTGCCTAGAATTGTCGGGGACTTAAACAGTTCAGTTTGAAAGAGTGCCATGGTTTAGAACAGGTCAAGGCAGTTCTATTCAAGAACTGTCAGGGAATAAAAAAATAAGGCATAGAAGTGTCAGCAGTAGCAACAGAGATGATACATGTAATATAGATCTCAACTTAAGAATACGAATAGAAAATAAAGAGATGTGGAATAAGTGTACGCGACACAGCCCACAATTAAACGGCAATTTAGAAAATAGAAAATAAAGAGATGTGGAATAAGTGTATGCGACACAGCCCACAATTAAACGGCAATTTAGAAAAACCACAATGGACAACCGCCAGCAGCCTTCAACGAGGCCATTTGGCACTGCTCGCGGTTCTGCAATTGGCCCATGGTCTAAATAAGATGCATATAATTCAAATCCAGCCCTGAAATTGTCACAGATAGACCCCCTTCTTAAACAAGGAACAGAAAACATCTAAAAGACAAGTACAAACGAGAGCTTTGTCAAAGATTCCTGGCTTAGGACAGGCACATGTAATATGTGGCGGGGTTAAACTAGTTTTTTGGGCCCAACCTCCCCCCTATCAATATTCCTAGACAAAGCACAAAAACTAAACCACAATGGACAACCGCCAGCAGCCTTCAACGAGGCCATTTGGCAAGACGCTTTTGAAGTTTTATATTAAGTTAAGATATTTTTTAATGTTTCACTCACTTCAGATTTGTACCTGCTTCGAAACATGATATCTCAAAATCAAAAAAGTTTGCCACACAGGCATGTAAGCGTGAACATGCTGTTGAATGTTTCCTGATGTTGAAAAGAAGCAGGGAATACTACACGTTAGTGGTCGAGATCGTGTTGAAACGGAAAGGCAGAAGACGGCGAAAATACTGGAGGAAAAGAGGCTACGT
Organism: Arcuatula senhousia; assembly: GCA_963971305.1. NCBI lineage: Eukaryota > Metazoa > Mollusca > Bivalvia > Mytilida > Mytilidae > Arcuatula > Arcuatula senhousia. Next base: position 2,696,373 of record OZ020308.1, on the reverse strand, counting down.
ATCTCCCTTGATTGAGTACAAGGATTTTATAATGGTCGAGGACGCAAAATATCAGGTTTGATAATATATAACAATATTTAGACGAAAACATGTTATACAATGTATAAAATTCCTTTCAAGTTTTGTATAATGTATTTCTATAGGTATGTTTGTCTATCATCCATTGTCTTTTTCTTTAAGTTGGTAATCGTGTCAGACATTCTGCTGTCATGCATTCAGTTAATCCTTCAGAGCACTAATAACAAACAGAAGCGTCAACTTATCATTGTAGAATTTACTAATAGACCATAAAGAGATGTGGAATAGATGAAAGCGACACAACCAACATCAAGAAACGGTAATTTAAAAAATCACAATGGAAAACTTAGTTAATATTTTGTAACCTCTTGAGTGATTTGATGATAGTATTTTCGTGTAAAGAGAATAGCCATTCTCGAAGCAGAAAATATTTAAATTATCTTAATATCTTAATTCTTTCCTCTCAGATATTATTTGATAGAACCATCATACCAGACACTACAAGGAACCAAAGAGAAACTATTACATTTAAACACCGACGGAAAGATCCTTGTAATAGAATATTTAATCTTTTAAATGATACCAACAACCCCATAATGGGCGTGATACAGCTGGGAAGATACGTGAAAAAGACCGTACCAGGTTCTAAAAAAGATTTTGTGGAAGTAAAACCCGGTTGTTTAGCCTTTTGTTCAAATATTGGCAACGCTGAAAAAGACCAAGGTGAAATGGAAGAAGGGTTTGATCACGTGATTTTACCCATTAATTCAGACGAAACAGGTACGAAACTGTAAATTTCAGCAATTATATTTATGTCTATGGAAAGGAGGTTGTTTGACCTGTTATTATTTTAAATAATAACAGCAAAACTGTAAAAAATACCAAAGATGTGCTAACTATGCTATTAATGGAGCATTCATTTGATTGGGGGCGGGGGGGGGGGGGGGGCGCAAATGATATTTTCGTCGTCAAAAATTCCATCCTGCATCCTGCATTTTTTAGTTCAAGAAAGGTAATAACAAAACTACCGAACTTGAATGACCAATCTCATAGTCCAGAGAAAATGACAAAAACAAATCAGTCATACCGGAGAATTGGTGGATCGCAATGGTCCTGACTTGGTACAGGCATTTCAAACGAAATGGTGGGTTAAACCAGGTTTTATGGCGCCAAACCTCCCTCTTCCATTGCGATCTTAGGATCCGGTAATGACCATAGAACACAACATAGTTGTGAGACACAATTAGGATATTGAGGTGATCATCTCAGTACAGCAGACCAGTCAAACACTAATTAAAACATTTAACTATCATATCTTTAAACTCAATTTTGAACTTTTCAACTAGTGGCTGATAACGAAGAAAGAATTTTTTTAGTGATCGTATGAGACGTATTTTCTTATAGCCCTGCTCCAAAAGTCGGTCACGAAGAAATCGGTGTCTGATCAAAAAATCTGTGAAATGTGTGCAAGCTCTGGCATATCAAATAAGTTGTGAAATATAAACACCGTATGCAGGAGAAGTAGGTATATTGCTCTGTAGATTAGGAAAATTAATAATTTGAAAATTAAAATCGTCCGGTTTATCGTAAATTTTTGTACTGAGATGACCACCTGGGTCAAATTCGAGGTGCAAATCCAAGAAAGACGTGAAGCAATTTGATTCGGTGGTCTCTTTAATCTCCAATTCCGGAGGATGTATTGAAGGAATCCAGCTTCCAAATGAAGTGTTATTGACAGAAAGGACATCATCAATATATCTGAATGTAAGATTAAATGACCTTGCCTCTTTCATCTTCTTGTTCTTTACGAGTCCCTGAAGAAATTCAGTCTCGTAAGAGTATAAAAACAAATCGGCGAGGAGAGGAGCACAGTTTGTGCCCATTGGATTAATCAAAGTACTGTCATGCTTTTTATTTCTGGAGTATTGCTGCCCAGCCTTTTTATTTTAAATTTTACCATAGCCCCGCCCTTAATCAAGTCTCCTGTTTTTAAAAGCTTAGGGAAAAATAAGATCGATAGTTTTCAGGAAATGTAAGTGCCCAGTTCTTTCTGTTACGTTATAAAAAATATTTTATGTCGGCAGAGTATAGTGCTAGTATTGAAATGCCAATGCGTTGGTATTTTGTAGCATAATTGTCCTAATGCAAAACAATTAAGATGTCATGTAAATTATTAACTCTCGTTTAATTGTTTGAAGCTATAGGAAATTCGTTACAATAAATATTTATATTGTGAAATGTTTATTGAGCGAAAAGCATGTATACCGTTGTAAATAAAGATTCTATGGGAGAGACTATGCTTTATGTTTGAATAAAACTATGTTCTAAAATGCATATAATAGCATATTTGAGATAAAAAATTAACAAAAGTTACAAATGTATAAATCCAATTTTAGATAAAACATTCCAACTGGGAAAAACAAACTTTTTCGCCTGTATTCAAATAATTTGCTTTTCAACTCAACATAAGAGCTAATTACATTACGTTCTTTTCGTAAAGATTAAGTGCACATTATCGCATTGATATACATTTAGCCATTTATATCTTGGTATAAAATAACATTTTCTTTCAAATGCCTATACGATCATGTCAGGTCCATTGCGAGTTGTTTTCTATCTGGTATGTACAAGATTAAACACTTATGTTCTTTTGAATGATAATTTTTAGATTTTTATCGTCCTTTTCCTCTTATACGTGAAATTGCCAGACAAATATTTTTCTACGTCTGACGTGCGTTTCATCTATTCAAGACCCAGAGGCTTTCTACCAAAATATTGAAAGTTGTAAATACCATATGAATATCGAGAGCATGTAACAATAAAACCAAATTATTACACAGATCAACCTATATCTGTGATAGAAAGAACCTAAGGGTTTTGACAGATATGAAATTTAAACGGATGATTTAAAGCTTTGATGTGTTCTTCAATACAAAAGAGTTGATGCCAAAGCTGGCTAACCGCGTGGAATTAAACTCCACCAGCAGCGCTAACCATCATGGATATTAGAAATAGAAATCACAGCAAAGTTCAAGACAACAAATTTTGCCTGGCCCATGTATCGTCTATTCAAGACTCATCAGATACCTTTAAGCAAAGATTGAAAATACCAAACACTATATGAATATGAAGAGAATGGAGAAAAATAGCAAAAAAACTGGAAACCAAATTAGAACTTATTTCAACCTTTAACTGGGGTAGGAAAAACCTTGGGGTTTTAATAATTTTGAAATTCGAGCGAGTAATTTGAAGCTTTGATGTGTTTTCCAACACAAAAGTGATTATATATTAAAAAAAAAGTTTTTGTTTGTTTGTAGCGTTGGATAAATTCAATGCAACTGATATAAAAGTTGATCGGACAGATCCACAATGTAAGCATAAGTATAATGTCTTTCTAATGAATTAATACACCACATCCTTATCACCTAGGATAGCTTTAGTAAGCAGTTCTTTTTTCAATCAACAATTATGAACGACACCTTCGCATCAATATAGCATGGTGGAAAGTGTTCTACGCATGATTGCTTAGTTTTAGCGTTTTTACTATAGAATGTTACGAGGCCATTTGTTAGGTCTAGCTTGCCTAATAGCAGTGTTCTTGCTTAATTAAATAGTATAATATTGAAACTTATTTTCTTCATGATAAAGAATACCAAATAAAACACTCGACGATTGTAATGCCAAAAAGATCACAAAAATATAAAAAGAGTTTCAGTGTTTTTTCATGGATGCCTTGTGAAATTTGACGTTTTGTTTTTTGTAGAATGTTTAAGGATCTTGGCTTGTTTCCATTTTATATATATATATATCAAACCTGCATTTCTATAGACGTTTTATCATACATTATCTGGATATTTTCTGTTTCATTCCATAAGTGAATATTTAACAGGTAGTATTCCTGTTCTTAGATGGAAGTCTTTAAGGAGGGTGACATTAGACCTTACAGATATAGAGGTACTGGGCCTCATGAAATCCTTGGGCATGTCATCTAATGTGGTTGAACCGTTGATAAAATCAGGAACCTTTCGAACCGAATGGTACCGTCACTGGAGACCCTCTACCAGGCCAAATGGAGAGTTGGTAAGGAAACTGGCTGAATCACTTAGGACCATAGACAAAGAGGAGGAAGCCGAGGCCGTAGAAGATGCCTTGAAATTTCAAGAGGAATATTCACAACTTTAGGTTAGTCCTGAAACATTAGAAAGAAGATAAACAGCTCATTTTAAAAAAGCAGTGGAATATAAAAAAGAAGACTTGAAACACTTACAACATCAGAGTGAAAATTCACAGAAAGTCATGGAATATTAAAAGAAGACTTGAAACCACTGAAAAATCAGAAAGAACATTCACAGCTTATTTTAAAAGACTCCTGCAATATTAAAAGTTGACTTGAAATATAAGGAATAAAACTCACAATTTAATTCAAATTTATCCTTGTTTTGGTCTTAAATTGTCGATTGTTGTTAGTTTTACATTAAATTTTGCACTTATAGATTTGTCTTTTAAAAATATTCTTAAATATTTTATTCACTTCTATTAATAAACGTACTCAACTTTCTCATAGACACCATATATGTTCAGTTTAGTGCACCTTATTTTGTAAATAAGCAATAGTAATTCCCATTTGCACTATTTGTACACCTTGCTGATTTTTTCTTCATTCATATGAAGCAAACTTCTTCAAATCGCTTCAAGACAAAAAAGATCGTTGACTAGCTCTGTCTTAAAACCTCAATTTCTATTATATCGGTGATGTCCTCTCACTTAATTATTCTCGATTTGGTGACTTTCTGTATCGTATCTCATATATCCTTAAGAATTCAATGACACAATTAGTTCTAGGAAGTTTGCTTCATATTTAGGTCTAAACCCGAAACAGACTCTCAAAAAAAACTTTCAACAATCTATGATAAACGTGATGAATTTGTCTTTCCAATCATCAACTTTCCTTTTTTGTATGTCAACATTCCGGCCGCTTCAACTTATAGGGTTTACGTATCATAATCGATTCGTTATTCCAAAGCTTGTAGGACTTTCATTAATTTCCTTGGCAGAACGTATCGTCACAAAAATGGCTGATACAAGGTGATGTTGTTCATTGGCTGTTGTCTTCAAAGGTATTTAAATAAAGACGTTCGCTCATAGACAAATATGGGATTTCTTTCTCTCAGATGAGTGCAGAAGTTGGTTGGTCTGTCTAAATCGAATTTGAAACACAAAATCGACAATTGGCAGTGCGGTCGATGCTTAAGGAACAGCTTCCCGAGCACCTGATTTCACTCTCATTACCACTAGCGTTGTTGAGTTTATTTCAGTTGATTTTGTGTTTTTATGTTTTATGTGCCTTGTGTTGTTCTTGTTCGTGATTACCAGTATTGTTTTTTTAGAATTTCGGACTCGTTTCGACTGGAGTTCGCGTTGTTGATTGACATTCAGTTATTTTGTGTTTCCATTTTTTACATGTTGTCTGTTTTGTCCCGTTCTTATTGGTGTTTACTGTTTTTGTCTCTGCCCTTTTGGACTTTTGACATTCGGATACCCCATTGGTTCCTCTGCTTCTTTGACATTCGAATACCCCATCAGTACTGTTTTTTTACTAAACCATTTTATAGTTTCAATGAAGAACAAAGAGTATTAATACATATTTAAAGGTACCAATATCGATTTTTAGAAGCTGATTCGCCAAACTGTTATAAACAGATTTAAGTATTTAATTTTATGTTTAAAACTACATTGTTGTTTTACATTTATATGAATTATTTAACGAATCTCTATTTGAAACCTTAAATCAAAATTGATGGCAAAATAGAAAGTATGAATATCATGTTTCGTTAGCTGTTAGTTCATTATTAATAACTTATCAGGAAAACCTAGCTACTATTGTTTACAGCTAGATCACAGTTTTTGATATTCATCATCGGATTTAGAGAAAATAACCATGAACATTTTGATGTACACAACTATTCTATTCTTTTTACTTTCCGAGAGCTCTTGCTTACTTGAAGATGTTTGTAGTACAACAAATCTTGATTGTCTAAAGCCTAAAGTAACAGGGACTTTTGGCAATCTGGAAATGAACAAATGTCAAGTTGGACATGTTTTGCTGAGAAAAAGTCACACAAGTCTTATCAAATGTATCAAGGAGTGTTTTAAAATTAACAAATGTGAAGGAATTAACTACCGCAAGCAATGGAATATGTGTGAGCTCGTCACGAACACTAGTATCTTAAATATGGTCGAAGAGGAAGGATGTTCCTATACTGATAAAGCATCTTGGCCTAAGGTTGTATTATCAAGCACTCTAAAAAATAAATTACTTAGTAATACTTATTTCAAGTAATTTAATTACTCATTTTAAGTAAATTACTAAGTAAAAAAATTTGTATATCTGGGAGTAATTCGTAGTAATTCAAAATTACTGAGAAATTAATTACTCAGTAATTTCATTGTATCTACTAAGTATTTCCAAATTACTTATTTTGAGAACTCAAATATTCTTAAAACAAGTAAATGTTTTACTTGTTTTAAGGCATATATTTTCTAGTTTCAAGTAATAATTTTACTTATTTTCAAGTAATTATTTTACTTATTTTCAAGTAATTATTTTACTTATTTTCATAGATTGATTTACTTACTTTAAGTAGTTGTTTTACTTGTTTTAAGATATTCAATTACTTATTTCTAGAGATTCAATAACTTATTTCTAGAAATTCATTTACTTATTTCAAGTAATTATTTTACTCAGTTTAAGTAATTATTTTATTTGTTTCTACATAATTAACGACTCCTTTGTATCTCATATGGGCCATCTATAGGCGTCAGCCGTTCCTAGATCTGTTCACGATTCACCATTCCTCCTTCCTGTGCCCTTTTTGTTGTCTGAAAAGAAAAGAGTACTCCACAAAGTATCGTTTTCAGTAAAACAAAATTATCGAGAACCAGTCGGTATGGATGTTTGACAGTTTTGACTTTCAAACTGTACATCTAAACTAAACACCTCAATGCATCTTTCGTGTGCTATATTCTTTTAAACATTTTAGTTCTGAAGTAAATATAACACTGTGTATAATATTTGCCACACATGCATAAAAGTTGTGAAACATCAAAACAATTGTTTACATTTTCTTAATAATTTAACTGGTGATCTTTAACATGATGATTTAGAATGCAATGGAAACATTAAAAAGGAATTAAAAATAATAAAATATATTAAAAATACACTTATCTGACAAATGTACTCGGTATAATCACTGGAATTCCGAAAATATATAAAAAAAAAACACCTTCTGTGAATTCCTCTTCCAACTTGATTTAATTCAAAGCGCCAAAACAAGAATAAAGTTACAGATCATCTCATTGGTTGCCTCTTTTTAATTAACCAATCAAATTCCTTCTCTCATTCATATTCCATTTACTTAGTAAGTAATTCAGTTTAACTTAGTACTTTATCTTAGCCCCGTATTTTTTTGTCAAAAGATGTTTCATTTCAATCTGCAATAGTGGCAAATGTTTGTTTTTTTCACACAATATTATTTCATAATGTGTTTAACATGCACAGACATATTTAAAAACTTATATAGAATTAAGTAACTATTAATAAATGCCAATTGTTGTGAAGAGGTAATAAGGACACTGTATATTATTTTTATCTACATTTGCTTTATAAAGGTTAATAATGTTACAGCCTCTATATACATGCAAGATCAAATGATACTGCTCCATTTATTTGTGAGTTTACTTTAAATTCTGCCATTTATAAAAAGATTAAAATAATTGTAATTGAATTACTCAAAATAAGTAATTTGAAGTTTATTAGTAATTCAATGTCTTGAAATTAGTAATTTTTACTTGGTGAATGATTTCATGTTTTGCAATAAGTAATAGTAATACTCAAAATAAGTAATTATATTTAACACAAAATTGAATTACTTATATTAAGATTTGTTTTACTTGACTTAAGTAAAACCCGATTACTTATGAAATTACTTAGTATTATTTTTTAATTACTAAGTATTTGTAAGTAATTCCAAATACTCAAAACTAGTAATTCCAAGATACTGAGTAATTTATTTTTTAGGGTGAGCTTAATCTGGTTTTAACTATTTACAATTACATACCACATTTAATATAATTGTTTTTTATTTTTATTTTCATTTTAGTCGTAATGATATTCCTTAGTATTAATTTTGTATCTACAAGTATCTTGAAAGAACCCATAATAACTATATTATGTCACAATGTACTATGAATTTAAGCGAAATGAAATATTTTTGTTTCAAAATGAAATACAATAAGTTTTGGTAAACCATCATTTGCAGGCATTAGGTGGGGAATGTGCCGACTTTGAATGCCAAGAGGGGTACAGATGTGAAATCCTGAATGACACTATAAACTGCATAGAGACGTGTAAGTCAATTAATAACAGAACGTAAATTAACTTTTTAAAATGATTTTGAATATATAAATTTATCATCTTAAAAATACAAAAGACCTATAATTAGTGGTTAGAATTTGAAAAAGAATAAAAACATCTTTTGACGGCTCTTATCTGAAGTCTAAAGCCTATTTGATTTATCTAATGCTTTTAACCATCATTGTCCTATGTTCAAAACTACGATGTAAGTAACTGCGGAACACCTGAGTTCACTCTTGTTACGACTTGAGTTCCGTTCAGTTGATTTTGTGTTTTTGTGTTACTTCGTACTGTTCTTGTTCGTGTTTGCCGGTTTCGTCGTTGACCTTTCGGACTTTTGACAATCAAATGGCCCATTGGTGCATCATTGCATCATTGCAACATCCTAAAGCGACATTAACGAACAAATCTTTTGACATCAATTGCTTTCTCTTACGTTACGATTGTTCTTAACATAGAACATATAATTTAAGATACATTAAATGGATTTTAAAAGAGTGAATTCATAACGTTTATTGCAATATAATTTTTTGAATTTTACCTCCTAACATTCCATTAGCGAAGGAAAGGATGTATGCTTAAGCAAGCTGGAACTCCTGAGTGCACTTTTGTAACGACTTTTGTCCGCGTTGTTGATAAGTATTAAGATGTATCTGTGTGTTTTTATTTTGCTGTTCTCATTCATGTAAACTGGTTCGTATTTGCCCTTCCTGGCTTTTGACCTCGAATGCTTTGTTAGTACCTCATCTTCAACCAAAACATATTCAGATATACTGCAAAACATTCAGTTTTTTTTTCCAGTAACGTACCCTTAGGCTTTCAGTGTTGCACAGTCCTTGGTTGCACTATAATTTTTTTTTTCAAAAATCTTGATATCTGGCGGTTGTCCATTGTGGTTTTTTTAAATTGCCGCTTAATTGTGGGCTGTGTCGCGTACACTTATTCCACATCTCATTATTTTCTATTTATCTCCAGAGCATTTCCTTAGCAAAGTTTCATTTCTGTATTGAAAATAACATTTGAATTTTATGTCAAAGAATAGATGTATAGCCCAGTCCTTTGGGGTATTATCCAATATTAATATTAAAGATTGCCGAACTTATTTGTTTTAAATTGACAATTCTTTACCATCAGTAACATATTTATAATACAATGCGAAAATCGGTATAAAACGGTTAATTTGGTTATGCTGTATATCGATATTTTAAGGAGTAACCTCTCATCAGCAGCATTTGAATCAAAACATTGGAAGATCACAAACCAAAAACATGGAATGGAAAGTTCTAAAAACCTAAAGTTCGAACAGAAAAGCCAAATCCAGCAGCGAGGATATTTACCATGTGCAGAACATTGAACGAAAACTGGGGTGTTTTAAACAATTTGAATTTAACAATCGGAAATTTCAATGACAAAAATATTAGAAATTTAATGGTAAAATCATGTCAGACAGGTCTGAAGACCAGGCTTGTGATAACCCTCGGGGGACATTTGGTCCACCGGCAGCGGTTATCGACCCAGTAGTTTCAAAACACAATACCAAGAACAGGTATAAATGGTTAATTTTGTTATGTCACATATTGCGGTGCTTTATTTTCTAAGATTTATAATACTGTTCCATGTTAGGTTGATTGATTTAAATGATATTAAAGATTGCAGCGCTCCCTATCCCAGTACTGATAATGCTGTACCATGTAAGATTGAATGATTTGATTGATATTACAGATTGCAGTGCCCCTTATCCCAGTACTGATAATGCTGTACCATGTTAGATTGAATGATTTAATTGATATTACAGATTGCAGCGCTCCCTATCCCAGTACTGATAATGCTGTACCATGTAAGATTGAATGATTTAATTGATATTACAGATTGCAGTGCCCCCTCTCCCAGTACTGATAATGCTGTACCATTTTAGATTGATTGATTTAATTGATATTACAGATTGCAGCGCTCCCTATCCCAGTACTGATAATGCTGTACCATGTAAGATTGATTGATTTAGATGATATTACAGATTGCAGTGCTCCCTATTCCAGTACTGATAATGCTGTACCATGTAAGATTGATTGATTTAATTGATATTACAGATTGCAGCGCTCCCTATCCCAGTACTGATAATGTTGTACCATGTAAGATTGATTGATTTAATTGATATTACAGATTGCAGCGCTCCCTATCCCAGTACTGATAATGCTGTACCATGTAAGATTGATTGATTTAATTGATATTACAGATTGCAGCGCTCCCTATCCCAGTACTGATAATGCTGTACCATGTTAGATTGATTGATTTAATTGATATTACAGATTGCAGTGCCCCCTTTCCCAGTACTGATAATGCTGTACCATGTTAGATTGATTGATTTAATTGATATTACAGATTGTAGTGTCCCCTTTCCCAGTACTTATAATGCTGTGACATGTTAGATTGATTGATTTAATTGATATTACAGATTGCAGTGCCCCTTTTCCCAGTACTGATAATGCTGTACAATGTTAGATTGATTGATTTAATTGATATTACAGATTGCAGTGCCCCCTTTCCCAGTACTGATAATGCTGTACCATGTTAGATTGATTGATTTAATTGATATTACAGATTGCAGTGCCCCCTCTCCCAGTACTGATAATGCTGTACCATGTAAGATTGATTGATTTAGATGATATTACAGATTGCAGTGCTCTCTATCCCAGTACTGATAATGCTGTACCATGTAAGATTGATTGATTTAGATGATATTACAGATTGCAGTGCTCCCTATCCCAGTACTGATAATGCTGTACCATGTAAGATTGAATGATTTAATTGATATTACAGATTGCAGCGCTCCCTATCCCAGTACTGATAATGTTGTACCATGTAAGATTGAATGATTTAATTGATATTACAGATTGCAGCGCTCCCTATCCCAGTACTGATAATGCTGTACCATGTTAGATTGATTGATTTAATTGATATTACAGATTGCAGCGATCCCTATCCCAGTACTGATAATGCTGTACCATCAGAGATGTTTGGTTTGTCCAGAAATATTGGGATGGCATACAGGTATAAATGTAACCCAGGCTATACCATGATAGGAAGACCATTCTTATTCTGTAAAAGGAACAGAAAGTGGGAAGTAGGATTCTGCTGTGTACCAGAAGTTAAGTACTAGTATATCGTTCATTTAAAGTTAAAACTTAAGCATGTTGTTTTAAATTGAAATTTTAGGCAAAATTATCAAAAAAAAAAAACGTTTAGTTAAAAGCAAGTTAAAGGACCAGGATTAAAAAAAAATGCTCATCGATTGGTCGAAGAGGGACACAGGGGGTTAAAATTCTAAAGTGCACATTAATTCAATGTTTTTAAAGCTAGTATTTAATCTAAATGGAAATGCACTGCGTTTTATTTGTATATTGTTGGCAATTTTCTGTGTAATAGTCGATGCATGCGACCCATTTTCAATAAATTACAAATTAAATGGATAATCGGAAGAAATGATTATAATCGCAATGTTACCAAAAATGGTCACTTTTCTGGAACATTTTATTTATTAATTATTACAGGTTCGATAAAATACTATAGTTTTAGTTACAATTCTGATTATCGGGTTTTGTATAACCACTTTAATCAACCTAACCATGACCAATGTTTGAACATGAAAGTCCGGTTTATCGAAAAGATTTACCACGACACCAACAGTCCAAATCTTAGTACACCTCACCGTAAAAAACGAGAGCTTCACTGGATAAAAACTTTAGGTACTGCAATGCCTTATGGATGTAATGATAACATCAAAGGAGTAGGAAATCTTTCTAGCCCTCAATGTAGTGAGGTGAATGTTATGAAACTGTTTGACCCCAATGGTAGACACAAACGTAGTCATGGTCACAAACGATACAAACGAAGATCTGGTGCCAGTCAAACTGACAACAGATCTCTTTCAGACACGTTTGATGATCTGGTTACAAGTCTACAACAACCATTGGGAGTCCATCATGTTCGTACCATTCTCTATTCACTACGAGTCACGAAACTTAAAGACCTACGTGATCTTGGGTTAGAAAAAGCAGGTACTGATCCATTTACTCCTTCTTACAGGCTTACTAGCATTATTTGCGACGTTGCTCTTTTCCGTCTTTTTAAGCCTGTAAGAAGTGAGCCTCTTACTACTGAGGATAGGAAATTTCTCCATATTCCATTTAAGAACAAAGGGATAGATGCTATAAACATTAGCAATATTTTAAATCGTAAGGAAGTTACATCTCAAATTCCTCAATATTTCAAAAATCAGTCAACACCAATTGTTTCCTATCGCTACACTAAAACCATAAGTAGTAAAATTTTCAACCACAAAAAGGCATTGCAGGACCTAAACATTGAAGAATATCTAAAGTCCCCTCTGACATGTGATTGCTATGCTTCTCCCTTTGTCTATGGTCCATCTGGTCATGTCATCACGGGTGATCTTAAGATAATTGAAAATGATTTATTACGTAATGTGGTTTCCCATGGACCTAAATTCAGGGAACCGCAACGTATAAATTGGAATCATAACTTTAAGATCATCATGGACGCTGTGGAGGACTATGCTAGAGCCTGGATAAAGAGGGAAAAGGACCAAGAACCAGAGCTTGAATCACTGTCGGACTGGGTAAGGACTATCCGATCTCTTGTACGGAGCCGAATAGACAAACTTCGCAAATGTGTGAACCCCGGCCTTCTTCTGTATTTAGAGATCGTGAAGCTCTCAATTGTCTCTCTTCCTTACATGACAGGTATGTTGTCACGCCAGCAGACAAGGCTTCCAATAATATAGTTTTTGTATGTAAAGCACATTATTACAATTGTCTAATAAAAGAACTAGGCATTGATGGTAATACTTCCGCTAGTGCTACACACACACGGACTACATTTAACAAAGATGAAATCATAGCCAACCATAGCTCTTTTATGTCCTCTTTCGATATTCCAATGAAAGAGGAACATAAAGAGTTACCATATTTGTACTGGATACCTAAACTTCACAAAAATCCGTACAAAGAAAGGTATATAGCTGGATCTTCATCATGTTCAACTACAGAGCTGTCCGTTCATTTAACTAAAATCTTGTCTGCTGTCAAAGAAGGTCAACAAGCATACTGCGACACTATTTATAATCGTAGTGGAATTAACCATATGTGGATTTTGAAAAACTCAAAAGATTTGTTAGATCATTTTAAATCTAGATCATTTTCTGAGGTTCACTCTTTGAAAACGTTCGATTTTTCAACTTTATACACTACCTTGCCACACGAAAAACTAAAATGTCGCCTGAAAAAACTTCTCGAAAAAGCCTTTTCAAACTCAAGGAATTTTGTTGTTTTGGGTTATAATTCTACATTCTTTTCCAAAACATCTTTCAAAGATAAAATTTGTTACACACTGGAACAAGTTTGCAGTATGCTTGATTTCCTCATTGACAACATATTTGTCACCTTCGGAGGAGAGATTTTTCAACAACAAATCGGCATTCCAATGGGCACAAACTGTGCTCCTCTCCTTGCCGATTTGTTTTTATACTCTTACGAGACTGAATTTCTTCAGGGACTCGTAAAGAACAAGAAGATGAAAGAGGCACGGTCATTTAATCTTACATTCAGATATATTGATGATGTCCTTTCTGTCAATAACACTTCATTTGGTAGTTGGGTTCCTTCAATATATCCTCCGGAATTGGAGATTAAAGAGACCACCGAATATAATTGCTTCACGTCTTTCTTGGATTTGCACCTCGAATTTGACCCAGGTGGTCATCTCAGTACAAAAATTTACGATAAACGAGACGATTTTAATTTTCAAATTATTAATTTTCCTAATCTACGGAGCAATATACCTACTTCTCCTGTATACGGTGTTTATATTTCTCAACTTATTCGATATGCCAGAGCTTGCACACATTTCACAGATTTTTTTATCAGACACCGGTTTCTTCGTGACCGACTTTTGAAACAGGGCTATAAGAAAATACGTCTCATACGATCACTAAAAAAATTCTTTAAATGAATAATGAATAATCGGAAGAAATGATTATTATCGCAATGTTATCAAAAATGATGATTTTCTCGAAAAAAAAATTATTAATCATTATAGGTTCGATAAAATACTATAGTTTTAGTTACAAGTTATATTTTCTAATTTTTGCAATATTCCTAAAATATGCCGTTACCTAATAATTTCTTCTGTTGTAGAGAAACAATGACTAATGTTCTTCAACCCCTCAAAAACACATTTCTACAATTGTTTTACCTGAATGTTTGTTGTTAGTTTTATGCCAATAGGCACTACCTACTTTTGAAACTACATGTAAACTTAAAAACCTAGAAAATATATCTTGTGACTCACGCTATAGGTCATAAGCCGACTTGATTCTTATGGAATGAGATGGAGTTCATTTTTTTCTATTTGTTGAATTAAAAATTATTATAAACGAATCATATATTTATATTGCAATATAAATATTTTTGAAGGTTCTGTTGAAATGAACGGGAGAGTGCTACATGACTGTAACTCACTTCCTAAAGACAGATGTAGGAACGGAATCTACACGATCTCTCCATCTAGAGCTGCTAAGTTCGATGTGTTTTGTAAAAAGACAATATTAAAAAACAAAAACTGGCATGTACGTTTTACCTAGAAATAGTATTTATGTAATTCATGTTCCGCCATAAAATATTGCGAAGTGCCTACCAATAAAAGCATATAAAAGACATCTATATCTAGAATAGATAAAAACAAAAAAACAAAATGAGCAACCCATGTTCGAATGATAAAAATAGTTTAATACAGGGCTGATGGTCATACAACTGGTAAACTGTCAGCCACATTCAAGTTGACCATTTGTTGCTGATTGCCACCTTAGCACTTGCATTTGATTCTATATGCATTCTGTGGGTAAACTTCCATAGATAGCATTTGAAACAAAATATTCAAATTTAAAAGGAAAATTGCAAACGTTTAAAGATAAGTACACCAAGAAATGTTCCATGACTGACCACCAACATAGACATAAAATTTAAAAAGTCTTGCTACCACTGACATAATACCACTAAGTCAGGCTTCAAAAAGAATGACTAATCACCCCTTTATTAGACCATCAACTATGAAAAGTTTATCCTTGCCCCCAAAACAGTGGTAATTGGTTGTAATTGTTCAGCCACCGAAAGTCCATTGATGTACTGTTTAACTTGTTTAAATATACGATGAGATGAAAAAAAAAACCTGTACGATGAGATGAACTCTACCAAAAAAAAAAACTAAAAGAGAAGTCAAAACCACCATAGAAGATATCGCCATTTTACATTCCAAGGAGAAAACAGGGCGTTGAATTATTTTGAATTTAATTATAGCTTATTTATTTTTACTAAATTTGGACATTTTATTTGAATTAAAACAATTGTTAAATAAAAAAAACCAACAACATTAAATTGAATGCCTGACGCTAAGAATTACCCAAAAAGACCTTTCATCTATCAGCTGAGATTATTAACCCATTGGTCCAAAATCACAAAGAAACATTGTATAGATGCAAAAAAATTGTCAATTTGTCCCTAGATTTTGCCCTTTTTGTCTTTTGAACTTGGAATTACGAGACGGATCATCCCAGTTGGGTAGATTTGTTGTGACCTTTATTAACCCCTCATCATTAGCATTTAAAAAAATTGTTACGCCGATCAGAATATGAAATTTCAGCCAGACAAAACTCTTATGCTTGATCATTTTAGATAATACAAAGAAGGAAAGACGGTGCAGTAGATTTCTCAAGAAATTGGACAGAATATGAAAACGGATTTGGAAGTTTGAATGGAGAATTTTGGCTAGGTATGTTTCAATACTGTAAATAAATTATTATGTTAAAAATTCTCTCGTTTGTCCATCATTAATAAACAAAAGATGCTAATGAAACATTCATTCAGTACTGTCCAAAACATTTGAATCATTTTTGGCCTATTTGTGGATTGTGGGCTGTGTCACGTACACTTATTCAAGTGAGATGTGGAATAAGTGTACGCGACACAACCTACAATATAAACATCAATTTAAAACATCCACAATGGAAAACAGCCAGTAGTCTTCAATGTGACCAGTGGTCGCTGCTCGCTGTTTTTCAATTGACCTCTGGATTGAAAATAAACTACATATGATTCAAGCCCAATCCTAAAGTGCAATGAAAGACCCTCTGCTTGACAAAAAAAAACCCCAATTAACATAAATTCGACTAAATACAAACAAAAGCTTTGATAAAGATTCCTGGCTTAGGGCAGGCAAATTGAAAATGTGGCTGGGTTAAACTAGATTTTTGGCGCAACCCTTCCTCTATTGATAGTCAATAACAAAGCACAAACTAACACACAGTAAAAATCAAATCGATAGAAGTTCAATTCAACAAGAGGGTATCTGAGACAAAAGGACTACAAATAATTAACGGAACGTAGAGATACTCTCTTGAGAACACTCGAAGTAACTGACAGCTAGCCAGAAAGCATTCATCTACTGACGTAAAAAAATCAAGTATGTCAAATTTTAAATCCGACACAACACGTCAAACAATTTATGATTTGATGATGTATCATCACACAATATCGACAAACCTGACCACTGTAATGCTAAAAAATTACATAAGTATAAAAAAGTATAAAAAAGGTATAAAAAGGCAATTAACATTTTAAAGTAAGTATCAAATTATCAATATTTTAACCAAAGAAGACTAAATTCAAAGAATTTACTAAAATTTCCATTTCATAACCTTTATTCAAAAAAGCATTTTTTAAAGATTTTTTTTATACGACACCACTGTCGTCTTGACAGACTATTAGACCAAGGTCACAAGAAAATACGTGTCATAATCTATTTTTTTTTTCGTTATGAGCTACTTGTGGAAAAAATCAAATTGTATTATACGTTATGGTAAGTGGTTGTTTTGATAAGTGTTTGGCTGATTGTTTGTACTGAGATGATCACCTCATTATCCTCCTTTGTGTAATTGTGTTTTGCGCTTCTACTCGACCTTAAGATTTAAGTGGATAAAGGAGGTTCTGCGCGCCATAAAACCTGGTTCAACCTACTATCGTATTTTATTTGAAATGCCTATACTAAGTGGGGACCATTGTCATCAATAATTTTTCTGGTATGTCTTCCATGTAATGTCTTTACTCTTGGACATTAAGATGAATCCTCAAAGTTCAGTAGTTTTGCTAAAAGGTCATGGAAATTCAAAGTAGCTTGAGTATTATAATATAATATATAAATATATAATTTGATTAAAGGCAACGAGAAAATCCATCAGTTAACTGAAGCTGGAAATACATTTCTAAGAATTGATCTAAAGTATTATGATGGCAGGGCTGCAACTCTAAGGTTTACAGACTTTCAGGTTGACAGCAAAGCTAATAAGTACAGACTTACATTAGTTAATCACAGAAATAATTCAGGTTTGTCCATTAGAATGATTAAAGGTAATAATTCAATAAGATGAAGATGTAACATAGGTGCTGTGATAGGGCAGGCAATCTGAACATAGTAAGATGTATGTACCCTTATTATTATCAATAGCTTTTGGGTAAACTCATATCACTGCATTGTCCGTTGTTCATTTTATTTTATCAAGCGATTATTCTTCTTACGCCAAAAGCATTACCCCTTATTAAGGTAATCAGTTCTTGATTTTTATATTAAAAAGAAAAGAGGCTTAGCAAACGTTGTATGCTTGCTAAACGTTTAGTCATAAAATATCTTAACTTGAAGTCAATGTTGATAGATAAGCCTTTAAAATGCAGGCGATGCACTTGGTCTTTAGAAATGTCATTGTTTTTGTATTCCAGCCTTAGTGTTAAGGTGATTGATTCAGGTTCTTGTCAAATATACAAGTTTATAATATACAATTTTTTTACAAAATTTTGAAAAAGAGTTTCTCAACAAATCCGGAAGACATCTATACAGACATTTCTTAACCTTTTATGTATTTGAAGCAATATTTTTTTGATAAATTTCATAGACACGTAAAAAGTATTTAAAAAAAAAATACATCTTCTTGCATTCATAATTAACGGTTTAGCCTGTGACGCTTCCGAAGTTAAAACGTATCAATAAATATTTTACAAGCTAATTTTGAAAACGTTTAAATGCGATGAATTTGGAACAATACATATTCGAAAATAAAACCAAGCTATCTTTTCCTGTGGGTCACTTGTGCGCTTAATGACGTACGAAATTTTCAAAGGAACACGCGTTTAAAAGACGCCAAAAGTTTGGGAAAAAAGGCGTGCAAAACCGGACGTTGAAGGAAAATTCAGCTCATAGTACAACTAAAACAAGAGGCTCCCAGGTGCCTGAATCGCTCACCTGGTCTCCATGTCGACCCTAAAAAGACTTTTCTAGAGCTGAATGAGCTGAACATTTAAGCAAGTAACAGATTTTCTCTATTTACTATAGTTTCCATTCTGTTGCCGTAGGCCTAAATCATGAAAAAACGTTATTATAAGGGCCATAACACCTATCTGACAACTCTGACCCTATGAAAACTTTTGTAGAGCTAAATGAACTGAACATTTAAGCAAGCAACTGCTTCTCTCTATCTGCAATAGTTTTCATTCCATAGGCCAAAAACATGAAAAAACGTTATTTTAGGGGCTGTAACCCCTATAAGGGGACATCTGACAACTTCGACCCTATGGAGACTTTTGTAGAGCTAAATGAGCTGAACATTTAAGCAAGGAACAACTTTTCTCTATCTGTCATAGTTTTCATTCTATAAGCCAAAAACATGAAAAAATGCTATTTTTCACCTTTAAGGGGCCGTAACTCCTATAAGGGGTCATCTGACAACTTTGACTCAATGGATACTTTTGTAGAGCTTTTGATGCTGAAGCAGTAGCGTGGCATCAGATTTCATTTATCTCTTATACTTTTTGATTTACAAGCCAAAAACATTAGTCTGACCCCCCTGCTCTATTTTTAGCAACGGCGGCCATGTTGTTTGGACGGCGGTCACCGTTTGTGCAATCTTGGTAGAGAACATCCCATAGATGAAGTGTGCAATGTTTCAAAGCAATCCCCTCAGTCGTTTTAGAGGAGAAGATTTTCAAAGAAAAGTTAACGACGACGGACGACGACGACGACGACGACGACAGACGCCAAGTGATGGCAATAGCTCACATGGACCTTCGGTCCAGGTGAGCTAATAATGACATTTTTACCATTACCAATCACCGTATAAAGTACACAATTATGATCGATTTTAAACATTTTAGAATACACAAACAATTGCAAATAAACTGTGCCAATAGCCCACACTTTGAACGGGAAATAAGACTTATGTCTTTGTTGGTCATAATTAAAATACAACAAAGTTTCAGGAAATACCCTTGCCCAGCCTGATCCTTTTTTAAAAAAAAGTATGGTCTTGTAAGGTGATTTCGATGATAGCAAGGAGATCGATAGCTCATTTCGAACGTGCATCTGCGGGTCACGTGCAGGCATTCTTCTGGTACAATTCCTAAAAGTGAAAGTACAAATATAAAAAATTTAGGTCAACCTGCCGACATCGTTTAGAAATGCTTCTATAATTGTTAATGATCTATTTTCTCTAAGCTGCCATATAACCAGTCATTTTCCCAAATCTGTTAACTAGCAAATTGTTTTATTGGTATAAAATTTTCGCCACCCACTAGTGATAAAACTGATTGATGGCGTCTGCTTTATTAACCGGCATAAAAAAGCAAAAAATAAATTCATATTGACATTGTGTACTATGTCATCAAAATTATCGAATTTACCTGACGTTTCATTGTTTCTCCATTCATATGAAGCAGACTTTTTACAATCACTTCTAGACAAAAAGGACCGCAAACTTGCTTTATCCTTCAATCTCACATTTCGTTATATTGATGATGTCCTTTCACTAACCAATCCTCGATTTGGTGACTATTTACAACTCATATATCCGAAGGAACTTGAGATAAAGGACACTACAGATATAGGAGGTCCGCTTCATATCTGGATCTATTTCTCGAAATTGACACACAAGGAAGACTTTGTACAAAGCTCTATGACAAACGTGATGACTTCAACTTTCCAATAGTTAACTTTCCCTTCCTGTGTAGCAACATTCCGTCCGCTCCAGCATATGGAGTTTACGTATCACAATTAATTCCAGAGCATGTGGGGAGTACAACGACTTCTTTGATAGAGCTACACGGCTGACAAGCAAATTGTTAACACAGGGGTACGTTGCTCCCAGGTTGTTGTCATCACTCAAGAAATTTTACGAACGACATCATGTGCTTGTATAAAAATACGGGATTTCTATCTCTCAGATGAGCATAGATGTAGGTTTGACATAGAGTTTTGTAATGTCATCCTTTCCGGATTTAACCAACACTTAATCGATCTTTGGCAACGTGACGGGTATGCTATAGCAAGCAGGAACTGCTTAATCTTCCGGGGCACCTGAGTTCACTCTCGTTTCGACTTGAGTTCACGTTGCTGAATGCGGTTTTGTTGTTATGTGTATGTGTGTGTTTCATGTTGTTATGTGGTTTGTTTTGTTGTGATGATTTTTTGTCTGCCGGTTTTGTCTTTGTCTTTACGATTTTATGATACTGATTACCCCTTTGGTACACCTTTGCTTCTTTTATAAAACACAGCGACCTCTATTTAGACATAAATTGTAAATAAATAGTAAAAATTTTCGAAAATTTTAATTGTTTCATTTAAAGTTAAGATGTAGGAAGATGCACTTGAAAATTTATTTTATTTCTATTTAATGTGACAACAACAAAATAACTGTACACTTAGTAAGTTATCGAAAATACCTAAAATACCCATATGTCAAGAGCGTAAAAACATTCTGACTATTTCTGAAAAAAAGGCTTACGTTGCTCGTACAAAATTACAAATACCAAAACGCGGGTATGAACGGTTAATTTGGATATGCTATATATCGATATTTCAAGGAGTAACCTCTCATCAGTAGCATTTAAATCAAAACATTGGAAGGTCAAATTCCAAAACTCTTGAAAACGAAAAGTACTCAAAACCAAAACGTTCGAACAAGGAAGCCAAATCCAGCACCGAGGATATCGACCATGTGCATTACAAGGAAAGAAACCTGGTGTTTTAAACAATTTTGAATTTAAAAAAACGGAAATTTCAGCGACAAAAAATATAAGAAATTTTATGGTAAATCGTGTCAGACAAGTCTGACTACCAGGCTTGTGATTACCCTCGGGGACCTCTGGTCCACCAGCAGCGGTTATCGCCCAGTGGTTTCAAAATTACAAATACCAAAACGCGGGTATGAACGGTTAATTTGGATATGCTATATATCGATATTTCAAGGAGTAACCTCTCATCAGTAGCATTTAAATCAAAACATTGGAAGGTCAAATTCCAAAACTCTTGAAAACGAAAAGTACTCAAAACCAAAACGTTCGAACAAGGAAGCCAAATCCAGCACCGAGGATATCGACCATGTGCATTACAAGGAAAGAAACCTGGTGTTTTAAACTTTAAAACAAACGTATATCCAGCTAAATTATAAGAAATGCACTTTTATTAAGGTAGTAAATAAGCAAATAATAAGACAGAAATGAAAATACAATGTTTAAGATAAATATTACATAAAAATTGTCACTTTTGTATGTTGTATTTTTTCAATATTTTCTTGTCCAAATCCTCTATTACATTGAACGTCCATCTCAAAGATGCATATGAAAAAGATGTGTAAGTCAATTGTGAACTGCTTTTGTCCACAGCATTATTTATTATCTATGGACTGCTTTCAATTGCCTTTTTCATAAATGATGATGATAACAGCTCTCCCTTTCAATATCTTCCCAGCTGGTTTAGCCGAAAGTTTAATCTTCCATAACGGAATGAACTTCACAACCTTTGACCAAGACAACGACCTAAAGGTTGCTGAAAACTGTGCAGAGCTTTATCAGGGTGGTTGGTGGTACAAAGACTGTCACGGGGTTAACCTTAACGGATTGTTTGGAGACATAAAGGACTATGCTCAAGGAATCCAGTGGATGTCGTTAACAAAACACAATTTTTCACTCAAAACTTCCACAATGATGATACGAAAACAATGAACGTTATGATTGAACAATTATGCTGTTACGTCATGTACATTGAAAAAAAATTTATGTATTTTATAAAAATCATTTTTAATTTTTTTTATTCATGTGTTTATGTATTTGATATGTAAATGCTGGAACATGTCAGTTTGAAATAAAATTAAAACTATTTTTATTCGACAATCCTGTTCGAGACAATAGATTATTTTTAAGAATAACGAAAAGTATCCAACTCTATCTATCTCTCAATTGCTCCTTGTGGTGATTAAGAATTTCCAATGTTGATCTGCTGCAAACGATGAAAAACCCTACAAAATATAATGACACACAATGTATTAAAAACCAAAAAACACACACACAAAAAATCAAATAATATTTTCAGTTCTTTTCTTTGAGCAGGAAAAATACATAGTATTGCTTTTTAATTTCCGCATCGGATAGTTTAATGGAGATTTGTTCTAAAAAAGGGCAAGGAATGAAAATTGTGTATTTAGAAAATTGTCCATTTACAATATTTTTAACTGCCATGTTGCAAGATTTAAAAAAAAGCTGAATGAACATAAATATTTTAACACGTTATTCACAATTTAATTGATGATTCAGAAATTTACCTGAATATGAGCAAGAATAATTCATAAACCATAGTTGAATCCTATCCTTGATCCATAATTTATCTTCCCCTAAAACGCTTTCATGGCGCACATGTTAATTATGTTGTCAAGTAAATGAAATCAATGAAAGAAGCAGAGATACCAATGGGGTATCCGAATGTCAAAAGTCCGAAAGGGCAGAGACAAAACCAGTAAACACCAACAAGAACGGGACAAAAACAAACAACATTTTATCAGCTTGTGTGAGTAGGGTTTTACTTTATCAGCACGAAAAGTTATTTAGAAAAACAGAAAAATGCAGAATACAAATAATGTGACTACGGGAACGAATTCCACTGAAATCCATGCATTTTTCAAAATGTGTTTTATTTGAACTTAAAATAAACAGATATAATAAGTGATGGTCAAACAGACTTGATATGAATAAATAATACCCAAACTAGTTGATGTTAAATGCTTGAGTTAAGAATCCACAGAAACTATTTGGGCTATTTGGAACATGATAGGAATTGATTCCCCTTTATAATCAAACAACAGTTTTCAGCCGTTTTATTATTCCCTGAGGAGTGTTTCATGTAAATAAATTTAAATCTATATTATGTTTTTTTCATTGATTATTAAAGTGCTACCGAATGATATGTTGACTACCCTTTTAGAAAGTTGTTGAGTACAGAGTTCAACTGGCGAATGTTTACATACAAATTTATCCGTTCTGAATGAAGTTTCATCCTTGTTTAAAAAATCTCAAGCAAATTTATCATCATGTGAAAATGTTGTTTTTCTTTTTTATGAACCTACATCCATTTCAAAGAAACACACAGGTTTCTTTCCTTGTAATGCACATGGTCGATATCCTTGGTGCTGGATTTGGCTTTTCTGTTCGAACACTTTGGTTTTGAGAAGTTTTCATTCAATATTTTTGGTTTTTGATCTTCCAATGTTTTGACCCAAATGCTGCTGATGAGAGATTACTCCTTGAAATATCGAAATAAAGCATACCATACCCGTTTTTGGTATTGTATATTAATAATTAAATCTTCACAATATAATCCAATGATATAGTCCATCAAAGGTTTTTATTCAAGCCTCAAGCTATGTCACAGTCTACTAAAATCCTGTAAAGATTCCTTAATATCCTTAGGAACTTGTGATAAAGGACACAGCTGATTCTAGGACTGCGTTATATTTGAATCCACACGCAATAAGCTGTCAAAAAACACTTTCAAAAAGATTCTATGACAGACATTATTACATCAACTTTTCAATTATAAACTTTCAATTCAGGTGTAGCAACATTCCGTCCCCTCATGCTGATTGAATTTACGTATCATATGCGATTCGTTAGTCTAGAGCTTGTGGGACTTACATTGATTTCCTCGGCGAAGCATCATGTCTGACACAGCGTTATGTTGCTCCTCAGTTGCTGTCTTCACTCAATAATTTTACGAAACACAGCATGCGCTTATAGACAAATTTGGATCTCGATCTCTCAGATGAGTGCGGATATTGGTTTGTCGTAGGATCTTCCTTTACCGGATCTGACACACTGATTTGACTGTTGGCAACGCGACGGGTGTGTTATAGCAAAACAGGAACTGTCTACTCTTCCGGAGCACCTGAGTTGACTCTCGTTACGACTTAAGTTTGCGTTGTTAGTTGATATTCAGTGGTTTTTGTGCTTCCGTGTTTACATGTTGTTTGTTTTCCCCGTTCTCGTTGGTGTTTACTTGTTATGTCTCAGCTGCCCTTTCGGACTTTTGACATTCGGATGCCCCATCGAAACCTTTCTTCTGTCAGATGAGTTCAGATGTTGGCTAATCATAGGGTTGTGTCTTCCTTTACCGAACTTGACCCACTGAATCTACGGATGGTAACAAGAGGATTGTGGTACCTGAGTTCACTCTCGTTAGGACTTGAGCTTGTGTTGTAGATTGCTTTTCAGTTGTTTTTTGTATTTTTCTGTTTTATATTGTCTGTTTTTGACCTGGTCTTTTTGGTGTTTACTGTTTTTGTCTCCGCCCTTTCCGACGTTTGACATTTGAAATTGGTACAAATGTACCTCGGCATCTAGATAGTTTTTATTTGATTTATTTGATTGATAGTATCAGTATAATAACAAATTTCATATCAATTTGTATCTTTCAACTTTTAGAAATAGTTTATCTATTCATCATGCTCTGATTTTGTTTATTTAAACAACAAGCAGTTACATTCATTTTTTTTAAATGGTTTTTTTCCGAGAATGGAATTGATAATTGAAACTCTATCAAGTTGAATGAATTTTATTTTCCAAAGTGGCTCAAATTTCTTGAAATTCTAAAACAACAAGGTAAATTACATATGTTTTAAATATTCAAAAATTCTGAAAATTACAATTCAAGACAATTTTTGACGAAAATACATAATTTTTTAACTTGCACATCTTCAATTTGCACTTAATTACATTTTAATACTTCAGATATCTTCTCCCAAAAGGTTTAGGAGTTTCTGCCTTTACGAATAATTTTGTAATAAGGATGAATGTTGAAAACATAAGGACATCCGCATATTGCTGTCCGGGTACAACACTATTTTTTCTAGTTAAGACTCTCTCTTGCGATCCACCAATTCCCCGGTATGACTGATTCGTTTTTGTCATTTTCTCTGGACTATGAGATTGATCATTCAAGTTCGGTAGTTTTGTTATTACCTTTATTTATTGACACCATTCATAATGGTGGTCGCAAGGAACGATGCTTGTCCATGGGAAGAAACGAAAAAACGACACAAAGCACAAAGTATTAAAGATCACATCCACTGCTTCACATTAATGAATCCTTGTGAAACACAAAAGACTAGTGTCTGTTAAAATTGTAAAAATAACCACAAAAATTAACATCATGCACACGAGTTGAAAAAAAAACTAAATATTTTTAAAAATACAAAACAACAATTTTGCATCACAGTCTATAACATTTCAAAGTATACTTGTCTTAACAAAACTAAGATAAACATATTTATATTATTCTCAATCAAAAAGGATTTCACAAAAAAAAACCAATTTTTATCCCACTCGAAGTGATTACGAATAATATAAGGGTCTCATCTATCAATTAATTTGATTACAATATAGTTTTATAATTGATTATTCAGATAACATTTGGATTTTCTTGATGAACCATTATTTATCATTTGATTATCTCTCTTTTAATATAGATTTTCAAAAAAATATCTCGTAGTATATGGCTTGGTAGAAACGTTAGAAGTACATAGCTTGTTTTTGTACAAAAACTTTAAAGAATTTATTAAACTTACACAAAACCTTTGTCATATTAAAGCATTGATTGTGTGATATTGAAAGTTTAAGTTCTGTTTATGTTTATTGGGGTTTCTTAGATGAACTTTCCATTCTTGACGTAGGGGGTACCTTTTTACCGCTGTTATTCCTACAACGTTGCACAAATCTTGCTGAATATTTCACAAACATTTGATAAGGTGTTGTTATGCGGCATTTGCTTGTAAGATTTTATACGAAGGAATATTTGGGACATTTATAAGCGTAGCACGTGTTTTGTCATTTGTATACAAAAAGGGACTTTTATCTTTTAACGCTCTTTTTTGCTTAAAGCTATCTTTAAAGTTTAAGATATTCAAGAATTTTAAACAGTGGAATTGTAATTCTAATATTTTAGGTTGAATTTAGATAATATTTCGGGTGTCCTATTGGTCGAAATTTATCAAAGCCATTGAAAAATAAATGCCAAGTCAGCGTGTCTTCGCAAAGTTGGCGATTGTTCTTCCCGACGTCGCTGTGATCTATGTGACGTTGGCTCGGACGGTCGGATTGACGTCGGACAAACGTCGTTCAATTATTAGATTACAGGCGACACGACGGTAATCCAGCCGTCTTCTGACAAAATTGAGTGGTATTCGCCGGTGGACCATCGTCGGCCCGACAACAAATTCTAGTACCATAACAGATAGGTGAAGACCGTTCTCCAACCACATGTTAACCACAATCCTGTTTCTAGTTTGTTATCCCAGAAAGATGAGAACAACAAAAAATTCTGACAAAGTCTCGTTTCACATATTATGCTTCATTGATTTATTTTCAATCTCGATTTTGGGTTTTCTTCTGCAAATCATGAAAGCGTTACTTTCGAGCACGAGGGCAAACTTGTTTGTGCTTTGAAACCTTAAATAACGCTTAAAAAATAAAAGATTTCTAAAGAATCTAAATAATATATAGTTCCATAAAAAGTACTGGAATATGTGTTGGAAAGACACAGTTTACATTTTCCAAAATTTGACACCGTTTGGCTCTTTCTTTTGAATTTGATAAATCTATCTTTTTGGTCATTGTTGTAATATGTTTGGCTTGTGTTTTTGTTTTTATTAAAATCTAATATACCAGTTTTCCAAGTTTTATTCTCCTAGCGTGTCTGATGAAGGTTAATCCAGAAAAGCGCTTCACACGCAGTAAAATTTGGCTATTGTACTTTCATTATACTCATTTCAATATGTGGATCGTGTCTTTATGGTACATATTCCATATTCTTCCGTTTTAAATTTAATGATTTTTTTTTGGTTAAGACAAAACATTTGCGGCTTAATTAAGTAGTTAACATGGATTTGTCATTTTTGAACCATAAATACTCGTCTGTTGTTTACAAAATACTACCAATTGAAATTTAGTGACACTTCTACCAAAGCGTTCTTAGATTGAAATGTTGGACTGAAAAAACACTGCAATTGTGTTCATTGCTAGTGTTATAGCTAGTTCGATAGGTAAAAACTTTTATTTCTATTTTTAAATTACTTCGGACATTTGGAGCATTGAAGCTTATCAATTCAACGATATTCCAACAAACATCATATCTCTTTTTTCACCGAAATAAAAAATAGTATTTTAACTTATCGTACGCATAATAAGAATTGTGTGTTCATCTAAAACAACTTCACAAATACTGCACTTGTCCCTATCGTCATTTCTAGCTAGCACTACCTATTGTAACCTTTTGATGACAGTGGTAATAAACTTTGAAATATAAGCAGCCAAAATGAAAGACAACAAACGAGTAAATTCGAATAGAAACTTTAACTATAACAACAATAAAACACATTAAAAAACACGAAAATATCGCAATTTGAAACAAAGCTTTACATATTTGTTATGTTGAAATATATTTAGACCATATGAACTTCGGACAGCAAGTAAAAATTAATCCAGAAGCATGTACCTTTCCCCTAAGCCCAAATCAAAAGTAGATTTTTTGGTTCATTGAAGCGGTTTTTTAATTCCATCTTTTCAACTTCAAAATGTAAGTCACCTAAAAGCGGTACACAAACATTATTACATGAATTAGCATATATTTTTGGACCTTGCGAACTACAATCATTCGTAACCTTTTTATACAGTTTACAAGCTTCATCAATTCACAAACGTAATGCAATGGGTATAAGACCTATAGGCTAAATTAATGTAAAATAGAGCACAAAACATAAAAGAGAGACTTAGGAGCCGGTCAAAAATAACTTATAAAAAAAAAACAATCATACAAAGTCTGATTATACATTATACCATCGACTAAAAGTTTTATTGATACAATACCGTCAGCTGTATGTGTTATCAATAGAAAACACTTGGCAGTCCCTCTCCTTGATATTCATTGATTCAATTTGCCCAATCGAGAGTGATTGCTGGGCTAGACAAATTGTTGATTACGACAATATATGTTTTTGCTGACGACGGAAATTACATATTATTTATTTTGTATGAAAAACTTTGAAAATTAACAAATTGTTATTCTTATTGGATATAAAACTGAGCATAATGGATAAAAGTTTCGTGTTATTAAAGTTCAGATTTAATATTTCAATATATACTAGTTATACAATAAGTCTTTTGAGGCTGCAGGACATTATTGTAACCAACTTTTTTTTAAATTCAAAAATCATATTTATACAAAATTTTTTATCACGACCAAAATTCGATATTATACAACATTCAACGCAGTTTTTCATAACTATGTGGGACTTTATTGCAACAAAATTTTTCAATAGTTTTGAAGGAAAAGGATTTGTGTAGAAACAGATTCATTTTTATGATGGTTTCGAAAGTTTTTTTTTTTTAATAGTTTCATATTACATTTTTGGTCAAGGACTAAATACAAGACTGTAAGCAATGAGGCAGTGACCAATAGCCCAATTTAAAGCTGTTGGCAGTTTTAAATTTTCTATTTTTTAACTGCCGCTTATTAATGTGGGTTGTATCGCAATAAACTTAATCCATATCTAATCATTATATTTTGTAGTTTTAAATGTAACACTTGGTGACCCCTATCCTTTCATTTCTAGATTACGGAAAAAGTCATGCAACTTTAAGGTTTAATTGCTGTTTCTGTACATTGTCCTTCCGGGCACAGACAAATCAAGAAGCTGAAGATTTCCTTTTCAATAAAATAGCCTTAAAAATCAGAGAAACTTGATGTTTGTTGTTAATATAAATCTTGCTCGGATAAACGTGTCTTGTTATAGATTCTTGAGTTGATTCTAGTGCAGTGGACTCATGGTAATACCAAGAAACATACCTTTTTAAAAACATTTGTGAAACAATATATTGTAATACTTCACTGCTAACACTGATTAAAGATGACACTTTCACTGTATTAAAGGCATATTGTCTACCAAAAGCACATCTTTTTCGTTCCCGATTTTTTAATGTCATTTAGAACGAGTTGTAATAAACAAAAACTTTGAATATCAATTTGTTACCAAATTTGCCTTACACTTTGTTGATTAATTATCTACATTTAAAGTCTGCTGATTATGGCTAACTCATTTTTAAATATGCATATGCAGAATAAGGAAAATGTCAGTTTTTATACAACCACCTCAGTATATTGTAAAATTAAGTATTAAGGACATTGTAATCTGTATATGTTTATTACTCAGGAGGTACAGAAGAAAACATAACAAGGCTGACAGACAGAATATAATTGCTAACATCCAAAAAACAACACTTTAACATTTGTGAGATAATTGCCCTTATGAAATAAGTTTCTAGATATATCAACTTGCATTATAATTGTTTACAGCCATACATGCATTTGATAATAGACAGATACATGTAAAGAACTGTTTACTATCTTAAAGTATAAGATTATAAGGAATCGGTCATATAACATCTACAGTTGGGATGATTTAAATTGTACATCTGCCAATTTTATTTACGGACTAGAATGTGGACTGATCTATTTTTGTGAGACAAAGGGAAGACTAAATGCTCGTATGTGTGGCCACAGATACTGGATCAACAACGACAGTTTTCCTTTCAATACCAACATTTTAACCAATCTGAACATTCTATTTTGTCTTTAAAAGTCCGCATTTTGGAAAAAAAATTACCATACTACAAATAATCCCACTTTAAGTACACTTTTCCGTAAAAAAGAATTCTGGATTCTGGATTCGACGACTGGGAACCGCACTACCTTATGGCTGCAAAGCCAACATTGGAAGTATAGGACATTTATCTAGCCCTAGATAAAGTGATGTTAATGTGATGAATCTCTTTGAAAAAAACGAGAAGACGGAATCGCAGTCCTGTATATCGTAAATACAATGCACCAAAGCTTTGCAATGGATCTATTAATGGATTGCTTCCGTTTGTCCAAAAACCTCTAGGGATTCATCACATTCGAACTAAACTGTATTATATTCCCCTTTCTAAACTCAATACTTTGTTCAAGTAATGTCTAGAAAATCCGGTCACTGACCCAAAGTCTAACATTTATAGACTCACTGCTATCGTTCTTGATATCGGTTACAACCGCTTATTCAAACCTGTTGGAGTTCCACGCAAATACAGGAAGACGTAAAGACAATCTTTCCTTTCTTTCACTTCCATGTTTAAACAAGGGTTCGATGCTATTAATTTAGGAAAAATTCTACACCACAAATCTGTAACGGAACATATTCCTACTTACTTCAAAGATAATGGCATTCCCATTATCTCTTATTCCTATACTTCCACCATTGCACCGAAGGTCTTCAACTATAAACAAGTGTTGCGGGATTTCCGAATCAATGACCTCAAAGCAACACCACCAGACTGTACCTGTGAAAAGTCCCGATTCAAATATAGTTCCTCTTGTCACGTTATCACTGGTGACCTCAACATCGTTGAAAATGACTTACTTCGCGATGTTTTGGCTAAAGGACCTAAATATCGTGAGCCAAGACGAATCAACTGAAGCTATGATTTTAAAACAATTATGGATTTAGTTGAAGACTATGATAAGAAATGGGCCAAAAAAGAACAGGAGAAAGAATGGGACGTTTTGCCAGAATGGATAAAAGCTCGATGAGCACTAAGGTAACATCCATTTTCAGCAACGCTGATGTTGCGAAAACTTTGTCCGCCTTACATGACAAATATGCTGTGTATCTGCAGACAAAGCACTAAATAACATCATTTTTGTGTGCAAAAAACACTATATTGACTGTTTGACAACTGAATTGGGGGTTGGTTGTACCTACCTTTTCATATAAAATCCGATTCAAAACAATTTTGTAAAAAAGAATGTCCAAGCTCTTCAAGCTAAATAATCGGCCCCTTATCATGGAAAACAACCATTTCAGCCTTTGTTCTAGCCTAAACTAAGGAGATTAGGTGGGTTTCGTACTCTGGACCGACTAGAGTCCTTGCGCACGAACCCCTCGCCGTAGTTTTGCGTATAATTCATTTTTTCTTAGCTTCGCTCCAGCACAAATACTGATGTTACATATATCCTGACAAATAATGTGCATATGAAATATCTAGTCTAATCATACATCAGCAAAGAGAAAAGATAAAAAAAAACCAATTTGATCCTTAATATGACGGTTATACAAGGATGGGAATTATTGGCCCTTCCTAACAAAAGAGATGATAAATAATCCTTGCGGCAGGGACAATAATACATTCTTGATTTGTAACCTCTCAATATACATTACGAGCAAACAATTCAGACAAATGCATCTCCAAAACAATTTTGTAAGATAAAATCAAAACCTTTTGATTTCATTTGTCTAGCACACCATTCACTCTTGACATCATAAATAGGAAAACATATAAAGCCAGAGATGGGAATATCAAGATGAAATTGTTTATTGCTGAGAGGATATATATATATAGAGGATGACAAAAATGTGCTCTTTTATTGATATATCTATTCCATAAGCTGATGGACTTTCCTTTGTTCGGTTGTTATTGCGTTTCTTCTATTGATTAGTAGAAAAAATCAGGAATAACGTGAATTTTACGTGTAACATTTACGTGAATTTCATGTTAAACGATCGATTTAACGTAAATTTCACGTGAAATGTATCTAATGTGAATTTCATGTTAATATCATGTGAAGCTATGGTTAATTTCACGTAAACTTTTTCACGTGAATTTCACATGCAAATTCTGAAAAATGAGAATTTTTTCCTAAATATTTGTAGAATTGCATGAAAGTTATAGAACATTTAAAATGTTGAGAACATTTTTTCATGTGAAATTCACGTGATTTTTTTCACTTGAATTTCACGTTAAATTGCTTGTTTAAAGTGAAATTCATGTTAAGTCTTTCAAGTGAATTTCACGTTGATTTCATATGAATTTCATGTGAATTTCACGTATACAAAATTTCCCTTTGTAGCATTGTCTCAAGACTAAAATCAAAATTCAAAAGATTCAATAAAAAATCCCAAAATAACAGACGAAAGAACCATTTTTGGACATCGAACATAAAGTGTGTTTTTTTGTGTGCCAAACCTGCCCCTTAATGAAAAATGACACACTTTAAAAATTAAAGCGATTAAAGTTCAAGTCAACAAGAGAAAGCTGAGATAAAAACAACGAGATGTACAGGAACTTTCTTGAGAATATTCGCGGAATCAGAAACCAATTAATCAATTAATCGAAGTGGCATTTTCAATTTGAATACATGTAGCAAGCATAATAAAATTCATGGTTATGACAATATTTAAAAACGACATTCTTTGATATACACCTCATCTACCTTAAGACTTATCAAAATGGGGCATTCCATTGTCAAAAGTCCGAATTGGAAAGGACAAAACCAGTAAATACGAACAAAAACAGCATTAAGAAACAAAAAAACAATAAACAAAATCAAGTCGTAACAAGGGTGAACTCAGGTGCTGAGGAGATTTTGACTAGATATCTCGCAGTCAATCAGGACTTGAAAGAATATGATTATCTTAACGAGTCTAAATCAACTCTTCTCAACGCTGACTGAAGGTCCGAATAGCTTTAAAAAATTGTTTTTTTTAGACATAATGGGTATCATTATATTGTCCGAAAAGGTCGCTTCAGATCATTTGAAAGCTATTGTGTGCGCGTGCATGCGACATAAAACTCAATCAAATTAAGAAGCAATATAATAGATTCTGTATCCCCATCAATCAAATTCTTAATATTTTGGCATGTGAAATATCGGTTTAAATTTTGATATATTCCTAATTGACAATGATTGACACATATGTTTTATTAAAATTTTGAATTTATCAATTCAAACTTTTACTATAACAACTGAGGAAAAGGGAAGAAGCGAAAAACTTTTCTGAGACGACGATAGGTCATAACATTTTTATGTTGCATAATCTTTTTCAGGCACAAAAGCAATAATTGCAGATAACGCATTTGGAGACTGTCATACTGAATTGCATTTCAGGTTCTGAATCTGTACAGTGGACGACTCAGCTTATAATTTAGGTACTTTTGATTTGTTTTCTAATTTTCGTTAATTTGTTAGGCTAAATTCGGATGAAAGGTCAAACCTAACAGAATACTCATTCATAATTTGTATTTATGTTGTAGATAGTGCTAGAGCATTGCGCGATGCTCACTCGACTTACCATCCTATTTTTTTTTCTTTTTAGATTCTTAAGTCCTGTGAAGCTGATATGCATTTCAAAAATGTAGATCTTTATTTTGTAGTTAGTGTGCTATGATTATGTTGACCGAGAAGTCATAGTGTACATTCGTATGTGATAAAAAAGTATTTTTTATAAGGATATGCTGTTTACATAGATTGCAGTTATGCATGCGCAAGACGTGGGCATAATTCTGCTTTTTAGCTTTGAAGTTGTCACTAGATTTTAATGCTACTTCTTGATATCTTCATGATTTGACTATATCTGCTTCATATTTCTTTTCGTGTATGTATATTATTACAGAAGCATACGTTTATCTTACTGCTACCTACACTTTGAATTGGTATGTTTTGGCTGCGTCTGTGTCACATTATATGGGTTTAAACTTTTTAATGCAAAAGCATCTTTCATTCCCGCCCGTCCAAATAAGTCAAAATATTTATTTAACCGCACTTTTATTGCGATATTATACTTACCTTTGTGCTCACCATTCATGACCTCGAACTTTTGCAATAACAAAATATTTAAATTGTTTTTATTATGTTACTTAAAATATTGTTTTACTCTTGGGCATTGCTATTCACAAAACATCATTCGCGAAATTCAAAAGGACAATACAAAACACAACGTTTATATTCAAAGACATTCTTTCATTTCCTGTTTACTTACGTTTGTTTTCTTATTGTTTAACTTTATTTCTCTTTTGTAGTTGATGTTTCAAAAGAAGCTTTGGGACAAAGCTTTGTGAGGCAGGGGAAGAGTTGTTATAGTAAAAGTTTGAATTGATAAATTCAAAATTTTAATAAAACAGGTCAAATAAAATATGAAAATTATTTTATTTTATTTTTGCAAATTTCGTTCATTTAATTTTACTTTGATCGTTTATATTTAAATATTTTTATTTTTTTTTATTTTCAAATCAATAATTTATTTTACTCAAGTTAGCTTGGATTAATCAGTGTCAGTTAAAGGTAAAATTTCATTATTCAAATTTTGTTTGTTGATTGTTAAATCTCCAAGCTTTACTTTCAGTTAATCTTTTAGGCCACGGTATCCAAGCTTGACCTAAATTTGATTGGCGGAAACAGAGCGACCAGCAATCATGTGATCAAACCTTGGTGACAGAAATTTATGTTTGTTTGACACATTTTAAGATTGCTGGCTCACAATAAACATCGTTTTAATTTAGTTTATTTTCTCTGTTTTACGCCAGAGGCCGAAAGACATACGTCAGGGCAAGAAGTCACTACGACATTTATAAGGAAGGTAGATTAATATGACTTATTTTACATGGATAGATTTAAAGATGAATTATGTATTTTATGAATGTTAAGTAATGATGGCATGTCGAGATATTAAAAGTTTACATAGTTTCTACATAGTTTCCATCAATAGCGTAGGATTCAATCATAATTAAATTGATGAAGATAACTAATGCTTTTATGTATACTACTGTGATTCCAGCTTTAAATCCAGTGGTAGTAACTGTAATAATTTACTGTGAGGTACTGTATGTTACATTCAATAACAATCCTAGTAACTCGCACTCGACAAAAATAAAGTAAACGAAAAGTGCTGCTAAATATAATGTAACATTTTTTCTTTGTATTTCTTATGTTTCAGATGCTGTTGGTTCTTGCAGAATTTTGTATTCTGTTAAAAAAAATATGATATGAACCAGTCCTATCACCATTTCTTACCTATATGTTTTACTGTGCGTAATGTTATGAATACTTTATTGGGCGTTTATGTGTAGGAGGGCATTATTGCGGCTGTTTGAGATTTCGCGAGGAAGAAAAAGAACAAATATACAGAAGACCAAATAATTGACGTGTATTTTAGCAAACAATATGGATTGCAATGGGTACCAATTGTGCACCTTAGCTTTCTTATTTGTATTTTCATTCATATGAAACGGACTTCTTACAATCTTTTCTAGACAAAACATATCGTAAACAGGCTCTTTCTTTTAACCCCACTGTCCGTTATATTGATGATGGGCACTGAACAATTCTCGATTTGGTGACTTTCTACATCTCATATATCCTCAGGAACTTGAGATAAAAGACACAACAGATTCAAGGAAGTCTGCTTCATATTTATTAAATCTTCACATCGAAATAGACTCTCAAAGAAAACTTTCAACAAACGTGATGATTTTCCAACTTTCCAATTGTCAACTTCCCCTTCTTGTGTAGCAACATTCCGTCCGGTCCAGCTTAGGGAGTTTAAATATCACAATATCACAATATAAATCAGTCAAATCGCCATTTTTGACCTTTATATTTTACTGTACGTAATGTTATGAAAATTTGATTAAGCGTTTTGGTGTCAGGGGACAACATTGCGGCTGTTGGAGATTTTGCCAGTCTCTATTATAGCATTTTTTATAACTTAAAAGAAGGAAAGTATTCGCGTCGATTTTTTTCTGGCATTTATATTCTTTGCGAAATAAGCGACCATTGGTTGATTTACAGTTTGCTTTACATCATGAAGACAAACACGATTAGTTAAGCATCTCTGTTTTCAATAATACATCGCAGAAATCAAACGTTATTCCACATTAGGAACGATAAAAGAAAGATACAAAAAAAATATTTGCATTGTTTTATTTAAGTTTGGTGCTATTGTTATCATCTATCATCTAATACAATACAAATATCGTAGTCAAACCGTTACAACTTTACAAGAGACAGCTATTAAAGCATTGTTAATTTTCACCGTGAGTCCATATTATTAATAACATATCGTTATATATTAAGTATAAGGCCTGTAGTCATCAAAACATTTATTAGATATCTGTCTGTTATAACATCACAAACCAGATATTTATCTATAACTTTTCCGGTTTGTCTTCCATGTTTTGTCTTTTCTCTTCGACATTGAGATTGATCCTCCAAGTTCGGTAATTTTGTTAATCCTTTAATTTAAATGTATTATTGTCTTCCATATATTAGATTGTTCATTTTTTGTTCGGTTGTGTTTTGGGGATTGTTTTTGCTTTTTACTTTTTTTAACGCAAGTCATTTTGAAATTTTCTATCTAATTTTACTACCAATTTGCGAAAATGACCTAATGTAGCTCACTTCAAAAGAGTGTCACGTTTTCTGATATTTTTCTGAGTGGTTTCAATTTTCTGGATTCGCACTTCAAGGTCATCGATCAAACTGTATAGGTCTTCTGTTATATTATTCAGTGTCACTTTCGTGAATTCTTACGTTAAGGCCATGAACCACAAGAAAATACTCGTCACGTCATATTCCAATCACCATAAGACATTGTGATGTTATTCGAAAAGCATCAGGCGACATCTCACGCACGTGATCATGAAGATTTTAATCTGCTTTTGCTCTTTTATTTAATATGAAAATATAAAGTTTCGATATATTTGTGATCGTGGCTTTAAAATATTATTAATTTTCCACTGATTTTTTTTGTAAATATTCACACTGTAAAATTTTAACATATTCAGTTTTTCGTTAGTTTTTTTTTCTGCACAAAGTCAGTACTCACAGAGTATTATGACAATGATATGAAATAAAGAATGAACTCCAAAGACCTGATTGACAAATATGGATCTTTTTCACAACAAAATTTGTGTTTTAATCTATAATATGATGAAATGGTCATTTACAGATTAATCCTCTATTTGATACTTTGTTAGATCGTGTACTGCTTACTTTCACTGCGTGTCCATAATAATAACATATCGCCATATATCGTTTTAAATGACATCACTGATCTCTGTTCATTCACGACATGCACATTGTATCAATTATCATTGATAATAAACTAAATATTCATAAGTTGCAATAAACATATAGTTTTGTCTCGCGTGTCCTCACTTTTTAAATACTTAAATGATATCATACAATTCTAAGGTGGTATGGGAGTATAAGATTGGACATCTTTTTCTGGCATCTTGCATATTTTTAGTCTATATTTCAATTAAAATGACGAAAAATTACACAAGAGATGCAAAATTTAATTTTCTTTTTAATTTTATAAATGGAATAAATGAACATAAATATTTAAAAAGAAATCAAGTTTTTTCTGAAAAGTCCTATTTTCAGGGGATATAATTGGCGGAAAACAAATTTTATATAGAAATATGTAAGAAAAAGGATGGGTTGCGATAAGGCGCCTTTTCAGCCCACCGCGAAAGTCAAAATGAAAATTAAGTAAATTCTATCACAAAATATCTTGTTGGAAAGGTAAATATTTCATTTTTTTTAAATATAAAGGTCTAAAGTTAAAAACCTTTTTTTTAGTAAATGGTGCTTGAGATGAACCACCGCAAATGATTTAAACATTGTGCATATGGGAAAGTGGCGCAAATGAGTGATATATATCCCTCCCGGAAGTATAGTCTTGCACGCGGAACCAGCTCTATATTTTATTCAAAAACTTGTATTACTAAAATACATCTTTTTTGAAAGTTTCTATCTGGTTCCGCGTGCAAGACATAATGAAAATTAAAAAAGACTATAAGTTTTGAACTTGTTGTCAGTAGTTAAAAAATGTGCAAACTCTCTCAGTCTTCTTCGTTTTCTTGGGATAAGCGGTCATTTCAATTTACAAATTGTTGATTAAAGTGATGTATATATATATATAATGAACCTTTTATAGAATTTTAAACACTGCCTTAAAGTATTTTAGCACATAATCTCAATTTCTTGAAGCCCTACCTAGAAATTTTCTTTAAATCAAGATGAAATTTTCATTCAAAATGAGTCAAATTTGAACCCGATTTTCGAAGCTGTATTCGTGCAAAAGTATTTAAAAGTAGTCTTTTACAACAGTACAATCATTTTGCTAAAAAATACGACATAAAGTAACACGCTATGAAAAACTTTTTATTTTTCGCCTATAGATGGGCCAAAATAGGGCCTTATCACAACCCATCCTTTGTTTTTCTTGAATATCTAAAAAGAAGGCCCGTGACCCCAAGTCTTAATCATGTTTTTTCAGAAGATAGTATATGTGGCTTCTTATTTGTGGAATATTACTAAAATCTGATGGGTTTTATGCTCACAGTGATGCTCAGTAACTCTTTTCCCTTCAAAGTCTATTGCAAAACAGAACTCTACGCCACCAACTTCACAAGATAATAAATCTGTAGAAAGGTCCGTTACCCCATATTATTATTCCAATTTCTCATATCAAATTTCTTAATGTTCTTTTATCAAAGTTTAATTCTGCAAAATTTAACAAAACTCAGATTGATTTTTCTTATGCCCCCGAACCAACTTAAATCAAGTTCGTTTTTTCGTTTCAACTTTGTCTGATGATTTTGATACAAACGAAACTTGTATCAGGCAGAAATTAAAAACAAAAACAATTATTCGACTGAAAAATTGATGAAATTGTCGTCGTTGGTGAGTTTTGTTGTTAGCACCGCACTCGGCTAACCATTGGTTAATAAATCTGTTATCATAGACAAATCTGACCGATTTGCGATTGTTTTGATAAATGTTTGGCTATTTATCATTTTGACTTGAATTCGCGTTGTTGATTTCTATTATGTTGATTTTGTGTTTCTTTTTTTATATTTTGTGTTACTATGTGCTGTTTTTGTTTGTGTGTACTGGTTTTGTCGTTGGCCTTTCGGACTTTCGATGCCTCTTTGCTTCTTTCTCGTACTGAAATAACCACCGATTATAAAGCTTCAAAATTGTGTAGTGTTTTTAATACCGTACCTAAAGAATGCAATGAGAGATGTAGGTTAACCACCATTAAACTCTGTTATCCTCCATTTCTTTTTAAATGCCTGTACCAAATAAACCTATTGTGATCTTTAATTTCTACGGTATGTCTGCCTTTTTTATCTTAACTGTCAGATATTTGATATCTGTTCTATTAACTAAGTAGTTTTGTAATTACTGTTATTCATAAAATTCTTCGTCTGATATGGTTTATATTTCACAGTAAATAACATATGCTACTCTCTTTACTTTTTTGTGAGATGTATACTTTGATTCGCAAATGTGATTCGAGACAAAATTTAAGAAACAGACGACAATGATTATAAAAGAATACTATTGTAATAGGTTACGGCTTTTGATAAAGTTTCTCAAACTCTAATTACTTCTGTCAATGTTTGAACTATAATAAAACATAATTAAACCTAATTCTTTTCAATCTATGAAAAAAAAACTTTCTTTGTTTGTAACAAATTAAAATTAAATACCATTTCTCAACCAAAGCAACTACAAATTTCAAGCTACCAGACTATCACAATGGTAACTATTATATTTTAACGGACAGACAATGTGTAAACTATATATAGATCAACACATCTTGAAGTTTTCGCTTTAGTGTTCAAAAAGGTTTAGCAATTATCATCATCGACTTTGATGAAACTTGAATAGACGGAACTCGAGTTGCAAATAATACTGCCTAGAACTTTGTTGTACCTTGTAATAACAGGGACCATTATAGCTCATTGACATTCGCAGACGAGGTTAGCTCGCTCCGGCAACACGTCTGTGTTTAAAACTATCAATGAAATTATCCACGCCTATTTCATTTTTTTTTTACAAAACTCTAAGTTTTTTTATTTAAACCAAGCATACAGTTATCTAAGTCATAATTTAGGTTCGAGTTCGGCATATTTTGTTTTTTTTCTATGCCTTCGTATTTATAAAGTTTTTTTGAGATTTTTATCTGTTTTTGTAAAGCGCCTCTGATGAGCCTTCAAAAGACAAAACGAGCGTCAAGCGTAGCAATAGGATGGTTTAAAATAAAAACCTTTTCAGCCCATCATTGATTTAAAAAAAATGGTAACCTGTGTCACAAAATGTCTCATTTAAAAGATGAAGAAAATGTTTTACTTTGTTTAGTAAACGGTGCGTGATATCAAGCATTGCAAACGATTTTTAACATTGTGCCTATGGAAAGTGTGTTCTTCATTGAAGCAAAGACATGCACGCGGAACCACCTCTATTTGATCAAAATCTTGTATTATTAAACACTTTTTTTGGTGAAAGTTTCAAGTTGGTCCTTCAGACAAACTGACAAATAAAAAAAGAACAAAGCTTTTACCTTGTTGTCATGAGATTAAATTAAAGCAAATATCGCATGGGATGACTTATTAATGCCATCACGTCTTTCTGTCATATGTGAAATCCCAAGAAACACAGAAGAACATCACGTGTTTCAGCTGTCGTCTGGTTTTCGAACTGTATCTCAGTATCACTTGTATCAGCTATCGTCTGTTGGTTCTCAGTGGAAATCTCAGTGTCACAAGATTAATGGACGGAATAAGTAAAATGACAATCAGAATGTCTTATAGCTTATCAAAAACTTGTCATGAAAATGACCATTTTCATCGATTTTTGAATTTTTTAGTCTCATTTCAAACAAATAATCTGTCGAGCCTTCATATCACCACATAGACAAGGTTTTAGAAAAAAATATTACTTAAAAAACAACGACTGAAATAAGTTCAGATAATTCAACTTTTATTCAAACCAAAATTATGTTTACTTTTACGCATACAAAGTTAAAGCAAAACATAGAGTTTATATTAGATTTACAAGTTAAGAGGAAAACAATTCTAACAGGGAAAAGCCAATTTAGTATTTCTATTTAGTCTTAGAATTCTTACGTTCAAATAAAGGAAAAGCTGAACTGAACTTTATTTGATTAGAAAATTTAACATTTTTTTTTATCAAATTATATTAATGCAATGTCAAAACATCAATCTGTAATTATTTTGTTCATACATCACACAATTTTGACAGAGCTAAATGACGTTTAATAATGATGATTTTAATTGAGTTCGTTCTGTTGAAGTTCGTTGTCCTGACCCTCCTAAGAATTTTGCAAAATTAACACAGAGATTTTGAATGTCAAAAGTCAAAAGTATTAAAGCCCTGGAAGTATATCCACTTTTGTTACCATTTATGCATCAAAAATAGGAAGTCCTTTCTTTAGACAAATAGTCGATTATCCAGTTAGCCAGTCATTTGTTAAAAACCTAATAATGTGAAATGAGTGTTAAGGATTGTACATTTTGGGGCTAATTTTCATATTTTAAGGATGAAGATAGACAAATCATTTTTCGTCTTTCTTTGTTAATTGAAACTTCAAGTCAAGCCTAGCTGCTCCAAGAAACACAAGTTTTTTTTCATCTGATAAATATTTTGTTCGGTCGAGATTGTCGAATTAGAACATAAATGTACATGTCTTTATAAAAATTGAGCAGACACCTGATTCTATTTATGTTGAAGTATTTAATATGTGTATGTATAAGAGCTAATAAGCGTTATACTTTTTGGATGGGTTGGTTTTAAAAAAAACAACGTTTAAAATCCGACTAAAATTCTGAAAAATGAGGAGTGACCATCCTTACGAATACGAATATGTTGAAAGAAAGGGTGCTTTGTGACAACCGTTATTGTAATAAACTGTTGCTAAACCTAATTATTTTCATAATTAATGTTACTATTCAATTGTCTTTGATGATATAATCTTAGTTACAATAAATACCTTCATGTACGATTGAAAATCCACTTTTTATTCATTTTAATTTT
Source organism: Arcuatula senhousia (assembly GCA_963971305.1). NCBI lineage: Eukaryota > Metazoa > Mollusca > Bivalvia > Mytilida > Mytilidae > Arcuatula > Arcuatula senhousia. Next base: position 2,653,790 of record OZ020308.1, on the reverse strand, counting down.
TGTTTTATTATAATAACGGTTGTTACAGAAAGAAGCAGAGGTACCAATGGGGTATCCGAATGTCAAAAGTCCGAAAGGGCAGAGACAAAACCAGTAAACACCATCAAGAACGGGACACAAACAGACAATATGTAAAACATAGAAACACAAAACAACTGAATATCAATCAACAACGCAAACTCCAGTCGAAACAAGAGTGAACCCAGGTGCTGCAGCAGAGTAATCAGTTCCTGCTTGCTATAGCACACCCGTCGCGTTGCCAATAGTCCATTCAGCGTGGCAAATCCGGTAAAGGAAGACAAAACAACACCCTATGACAAACCAACATCTGCACTCATCTGAGAGATCGAAATGCTTGAAAACGGGAATACGTTTATCCTTAAAGTAAAGTAGCTTTAAAAAAAGTTATTCGTAGCTCATACTTTGTGCGTTTCAGTTTGTACCAAATGATTGTTATGGGTTTATAGATTACTGTGCTTGATATTATGATTTTTATTTTTTGTAGACTGCCGAGTACCAGGACATTGTCTACACTGATGTTGAGTATCATGAACTTTCTTTGTATTTTATTGACATAACAAAAATTGAATGTAGGTGCCCACCAGTAGCCGAGCTATTCCTAGTAACATGTTTGTTTTCAGTTGATAAATATGTTTGTTTGGTTGAGAAAGTCGAATTAGAACACACAATGGCACAATCAGACTTTCTGTTATGTTTTAGGTGACCGGCTGTTCACACAATAATTTTATGTTCTGTTTTACATGGTAAAATGTGATAAAATTAGCCTTAACCATGATCTCATTGTGCTCTCATTGTGCTAGAAAAAGCAACTTGTCTACGGAGAACATGATAGAGAAGTGTTCAAAGAAGCAAAGAGGCACCAATGGGGCATTCGATTGTCCAAAGTCCTAAAAGGCAACGACAAAACTGGTAAACACGAACAAGCACAGCACGAAAAAAAAAGACAAAACAAAATGAACCGAACAGAAATCAGCAGTGAAGGTTATGTGAACACTGGGTCAGCCGAAGCATCAATTTCCACGGAGATCACTAATCAGAAGATTGTATGACGATTATGCTATATAAGTTGTATAAAATTAACATTTTTAGCCAGTTAATTGAGGTTTTGAAGGATTTATTTGCTTATTTATGTATTTCATAAATTGTTCTGATTGTGAAATTACAAATACCAAAACGCGGGTATGAACGGTTAATTTGGATATGCTATATATCGATATTTCAAGGAGTTACCTCTCATCAGTAGCATTTAAACCAAAACATTGGAAGGTCAAAATCCAAAACAGTTGAAAACGAAAAGTACTCAAAACCAAAACGTTCGAACAAGGAAGCCAAATCCAGCACCGAGGATATCGACCATGTGCATTACAAGGAAAGAAACCTGATGTTTTCATCAATTTTGAATTTAACAATCGGAAATTTCAGCGACAATATATTAGAAATATTATGGTAATTCGTGTCAGACAAGTCTGACTACCAGGCTTGTGATTACCCTCGGGGACCTCTGGTCCACCAGCAGCGGTTATCGCCCAGTGGTTTCAAAATTACAAATACCAAAACGCGGGTATGAACGGTTAATTTGGATATGCTATATATCGATATTTCAAGGAGTTACCTCTCATCAGTAGCATTTAAACCAAAACATTGGAAGGTCAAAATCCAAAACAGTTGAAAACGAAAAGTACTCAAAGGAAGCCAAATCCAGCACCGAGGATATCGACCATGTGCATTACAAGGAAAGAAACCTGGTGTTTTCATCAATTTTGAATTTAACAATCGGAAATTTCAGCGACAATATATTAGAAATATTATATTTCTATTAAATATTATAGTGAATTGATAGGTTTACTCTTCTGCAGCACCTGGGTTCACTCTTGTTTCGACTGGAGTTCGCGTTGTTGATTGATATTCAGTATTTTGTGTTTCCATGATTTACATGTTGTCTGTTTTTGTCCTGTTCTTGTTGGTGTTTACTGGTTTTGTCTCTGCCCTTTCGGACTTTTGACATTCGGGTACCCCATTGGTACCTCTGGTTCTTTAATGGCTTAAAGCTTGAATCTTGGCAGAAAAATCGAATGTGAGTATTAATGGACAAATCACGATGGATGTAAACTTATCTTTCTGTGGCTGTCATTTGTAAAACCCCAAGACAAACAGAAGAACATTACGTGCTTCAGCTATCGTCTGCGTTTCTATATTATCTCAGTACCACTTGTATAAGCTGTCGTCTGTTGTTTCTCTAAGGAAATATCAGTGTCACATTATAAATGGCCTGTATAAGTAAATTACAATCAAAATACCCCTCAGTTCATAATTAAAATGAAAATGATAATTTTTGATAGATTTTTGAATTTCATAGTGCGATTCAAAAATATTTGCTGTTTAGTCTTGGTAACATGATACAGATAAGCAATAAAACAAGGTTTTAGGAATATATACCCTTAACCGACTTAGTTCAGTTCAGCTAGTTAAACCTTCATTCAAATTAAGATACTGTTTACTATTAAGCATACAACGTTTTAGCAAAACAGGTAGATAATTATAGAAGCAGAGGTACCAATGGGGCATCCGAATGTCAAAAGTCCGAAAAGGCAGAGACAAAACCAGTAAACACCAACGAGAACGGGACAAAAACAGAAAACATGTAAAACTTGGAAACACAAAATAACTGAATATCAATCAACAACGCGAACTCCAGTCGAAACAAGAGTGAACTCAGGTGCTCCGGAAGAGAAAGCAATTCCTGCTTGCTATAACACACCCGTTGCGTTGCCAATAGCCCATTCAGCGTGTCAAATCCGGTAAAGGAAGACAAAACAAAACCTATGACAAACCGACATCTGCACTGATCTGAGAGATCGAATTAAAAGTTGCAAGGCAAACAATTTTATCGTAGAAAAGTCAATTTCAAATTTCAATTTAATCTACATTAAATTGAAGATATGCTGAATTGCTGTTTATATGATTTGAAAATTGAACATTGGATCACAAATTATATTATTGCAATGTCAAAATATCAATTTTAAACTTAAAACTTTGTTATTATTTTATTCAAATATGCCAAAATATTGACAGAAATAAATCATGTGTGCTTATTATGATTTTAATTGAGTTCCTCCAAGTGAAGTTCGTTGTCTTTGACATCTTAACTTTTTCCAGGAATCAGAAAAATAAACGCAAAATATTTTCAAACTGGGAATTCGAATGTCCAAAGTCAAAAGGGAAGAAAAGTAGGTAAATACGGCCGAGAACAATACAATGAAAACAGATAAAATAAAAAGGCAACACAGAACAGTTAAAAAAATAACAAATTGAGAGATGACAAAAGTAAAGGTGTACACAAGTGTATATCAAACATCGTTGATCTATAAATACAACAAAGAAAGGGGTAGACATAAAATCGCCTCAACAAACAAGTAAGAAATGAAATTATTGAGTAAATTTATCTTGTCTCGTAAAGTTACATGAAAATTGTACATTGTAAATCATTCTGGTTTAACATATCTATGTCCGCTTTACGCACATATGAGAAATTAATAAACGACAAAAACCTGACAAAACGAAGATGCATTTGGTTAAGCAATACGGACAAAAACAAAGTTCTAAGATAGGATTTACTACTAGATCTGCAAAATACAACCCTAGATTAAGAGGATGTACGTAAAAATCACTTTCTTCTAAATTTCCGTTTTCTTGGCCTCATCAGACACGTTTGATGATCTGGTTACAAGTCTACAACAACCATTGGGAGTCCATCATGTTCGTACCATTCTGTATTCACTACGAGTCACGAAACTTAAAGATCTACGTGATCTTGGGTTAGAAAAAGCATGTACTGATCCATTTACTCCTTCTTACAGGCTTACTAGCATTATTTGCGACGTTGCTCTTTTCCGTCTTTTTAAGCCTGTAAGAAGTGAGCCTCTTACTACTGAGGATAGGAAATTTCTCCATATTCCATTTAAGAACAAAGGGATAGATGCTATAAACATTAGCAATATTTTAAATCGTAAGGAAGTTACATCTCAAATTCCTCAATATTTCAAAAATCAGTCAACACCAATTGTTTCCTACCGCTACACTAAAACCATAAGTAGTTAAATTTTCAACCACAAAAAGGCATTGCAGGACCTAAACATTGAAGAATATCTAAAGTCCCCTCTGACATGTGATTGCTATGCTTCTCCCTTTGTCTATGGTCCATCTGGTCATGTCATCACGGGTGATCTTAAGATAATTGAAAATGATTTATTACGTAATGTGATTTCCCATGGACCTAAATTCAGGGAACCACAACGTATACATTGGAATCATAACTTTAAGATCATCATGGACGCTGTGGAGGACTATGCTAGAGCCTGGATAAAGAGGGAAAAGGACCAAGAACAAGAGCTTGAATCACTGTCGGACTGGGTAAGGACTATCCGATCTCTTGTACGAAGCCGAATAGACAAACTTCGCAAATGTGTGAACCCCCGGCCTTCTTCTGTATTTAGAGATCGTGAAGCTCTCGATTGTCTCTCCTCCTTACATGACAGGTATGTTGTCACGCCAGCAGACAAGGCTTCCAATAATATAGTTTTTGTATGTAAAGCACATTATTACAATTGTCTAATAAAAGAACTAGGCATTGATGGTAATACTTCCGCTAGTGCTACATACACACGGACTACATTTAACAAAGATGAAATCATAGCCAACCATAGCTCTTTTATGTCCTCTTTCAATATTCCAATGAAAGAGGAACATAAAGAGTTACCATATTTGTACTGGATACCTAAACTTCACAAAAATCCGTACAAAGAAAGGTATATAGCTGGATCTTCATCATGTTCAACTACAGAGCTGTCCGTTCATTTAACTAAAATCTTGTCTGCTGTCAAAGAAGGTCAACAAGCATACTGCGACACTATTTATAATCGTAGTGGAATTAACCATATGTGGATTTTGAAAAACTCAAAAGATTAGTTAGATCATTTTAAATCTAGATCATTTTCTGAGGTTCACTCTTTGAAAACGTTCGATTTTTCAACTTTATACACTACCTTGCCACACGAAAAACTAAAGTGTCGCCTGAAAAAACTTCTCGAAAAAGCCTTTTCAAACTCAAGGAATTTTGTTGTTTTGGGTTATAATTCTACATTCTTTTCCAAAACATCTTTCAAAGATAAAATTTGTTACACACTGGAACAAGGTTGCAGTATGCTTGATTTCCTCATTGACAACATATTTGTCACCTTCGGAGGAGAGATTTTTCAACAACAAATCGGCATTCCAATGGGCACAAACTGTGCTCCTCTCCTCGCCGATTTGTTTTTATACTCTTACGAGACTGAATTTCTTCAGGGACTCGTAAAGAACAAGAAGATGAAAGAGGCAAGGTCATTTAATCTTACATTCAGATATATTGACGATGTCCTTTCTATCAATAACACTTCATTTGGTAGTTGGATTCCTTCAATATATCCTCCGGAATTGGAGATTAAAGAGACCACCGAATCTAATTGCTTCACGTCTTTCTTGGATTTGCACCTCGAATTTGACCCAGGTGGTCATCTCAGTACAAAAATTTACGATAAACGAGACGATTTTAATTTTCAAATTATTAATTTTCCTAATCTACAGAGCAATATACCTACTTCTCCTGCATACGGTGTTTATATTTCTCAACTTATTCGATATGCCAGAGCTTGCACACATTTCACAGATTTTTTTATCAGACACCGGTTTCTTCGTGACCGACTTTTGAAGCAGGGCTATAAGAAAATACGTCTCATACGATCACTAAAAAAATTCTTTCTTCGTTATCAGCCACTAGTAGAAAAGTTCAAAATTAAGTTAAAAGATATGATAGTTAATTGTTTTAATTAGTGTTTGACTGGTGTGCTGTACTGAGATGATCACCTCAATATCCCTATTGTGTCTCACAACTATGTTGTGTTCTATGGTCATTACCGGATCCTAAGATCGCAATGGAAGAGGGAGGTTTGGCGCCATAAAACCTGGTTTAACCCAACATTTCGTTTGAAATGCCTGTACCAAGTCAGGACCATTGCGATCCACCAGTTCTCCGGTATGACTGATTCGTTTTTGTCATTTTCTCTGGACTATGAGATTGATCATTCAAGTTCGGTAGTTTTGTTATTACCTTTATTTAACATATAATACATTTTTCGATTTTGCATGTTTTAAAAATTGATGAATTTTCCAATCTAGACTGTAGTTTTTGATAAATCAAGAGCTTAGCTTAAAGTTAAAAGGAAAATTGAAGAGTTATGTGAATGTTATGTTATGTCTGATATAATCTAGACTTGCAAAAGGTACTTGCAAAGTAATGTTATAGAAACTTTCCATTTCCATGTAAAATAATGCTTTGGTTTTTTTTAAATGGCTAATGGGTATAGCGCTTATTGTCTATGATAATCATACAATGAGGAAATTGGTGATGGAAAAAAGGGAAAAAAACATTCCCGAATATTGTCGATGTTAAAGAATTTGTACTTTCAATATTCTTAAAAAAATATAACACCAATGAGTATAAAAACAGATAATTTGGTTATGCTGTATATCCATATTTCAATAATAGAAAATAATGAGAAGCAGAATAAGTATACGCGACACAGCTCACATAACAAGCAGCCTTCAACGAGTCCAATAACCTCTCATCTTATTAACACCATTCGAATTAAAACATTAAAAGATCAAGAACCAAACGTTTTGCAAGAAAAGTAGTCAAACTAAAAATGGTCTTTCAGGAAAACCAAATCTAGCATCGAGAATATCGACCAAGGATTTGGAATCACATCATACATATATGTAAATCATTAAGATCTTTTAGTTTCTTTTCATTTTGAAAACAACTTAATGAGTAACCATTCATTTTGACCATACAATGCCGTACAAACGAACAGTCAGATAAAGTTCATGCATTTGTATCTGAATCAGTTATAATTGCCTTTGATTGACATACTAAATGGAAGAAAGATGAGGATTATTATGCATGGCCAAATGGTAGAAAAACATTCTTAATATGTAGATAAATTAATAGTAAGCAAATAACAAGAAAAATAGAGTTTATTCTTAAAAAGTGTGTGACAACAAAATATCTTCAACCTATTATACTTCTATGTATCACACAGCAGGGGCGATCCTCCAAAGATTGAAAATGCTAAACAATAAACGAATATGAAACGCAGGAAACATTAAAACCAGAACATGCAGAACTGGTACCCAAATAACCGCTAAAACCAACCTATATGCCCAGGGTAGGAGGAATTTTAAGTGATCTGACAGTTTTGCCTAGGGTAGGAGGAATTTTAAGTGATCTGACAGTTTTGAAATTTTCACAAAAACTGTATTAATTTTAGTGTAACCTGACTCAAAACAACCTCTAGCTCAGCAAACTCTTTTCTTATTATAAGTGGGGAAAATAAGAATAAAAAGAACGATAATGAATAACACGGAGAGACACTTATAACCGTTTCCCATTGATAACACATTTTGATGAAGCTATATTCACAAAACGTTGAATTGACGGTAGAATCAGGCTTTCCATGGTAGTCTTATTAATATGACTCAAGAGACAAGCTGCTAACTAATACTATCAAGAAATTATTTATATAACTTATGTCTTACGTGATTTTTGTGTAATGATACATTTTTTTACTAATGCTGGAATAGAATGAAAATGATAAAGGCTGTGAACATCATTGTTTTTTGTTTTATATGTTTTACCTTGACCTCACTATAAGTACATATAGATTTGATATCCTTTGAAAAATGTACTCATTAAAGCAACAATCAACAAAGGGAAACAAAACTTGGTTGTCTTATTATTTATCTCAAAGCATGAAGCTCAGTAATATACCGGGTCACTATAGGGCAAATTTTACTTGATTACTCTAAGTTCATTCCGATGGGGTCCATATTAATTGCTGCTTTTTGTACTGAGAGACACACCCTCGATCTTCAACGGTTAATTCATGTGCCCTATTTTAGTTCGTCACCAGTTTATATATTGCATATCTGACTCTTACCATAATCTCTAACCAAAGCTCTTACCCTAAGAATGAAGCTCTATTTAAAGTAAATGACGTTTAAGACAATGATTAACAATTATAGTGTCGTTATCGTGATAAAACTTAATAACAATGTAGCGATACAATAGTCTGTTGGTTTGTCATAAGATTTTGTTTTATCCTCTTTCACCGGATTTGACACGCTTTACTGACGTTAGCAACACGACAAGTGTGCTATAGCAAGCAGGAACTGCTCACTTTTCCGAAGCACCACATTAGTTCACTCTTGTTAAAATTTGAGTTAATGTTGTGGATTGATACTCATTTTTTTTGTATTTTTATGTTATCTGTTTCTTTTTTATGTTCTCGTTCTTGATCAAAACTGGTTTTGTCTTGTGACATTCGATTGCCTCGTTGGTGCCTCTTTGGTTCATGTACTTCAATTGTTTAGTACATCCAATGGTTGTAAATGTCTATGTTAACAATTGTTCCCACAATGATTTAAAGCAATAAGGAAAATCAAAAATGATATCCAAACAATAAAATAGCATAAATTTCACATAAAAACGATATCAGTTACATGAGTATATCTCTTTAATTCCATTTTATGTGTATAATTTTCACATAAAACTGTCATGAACAATTTTTCGTGTATATCATATGGATTTAAGATAAATGATAATCATGAAAATAAATTCACGTTGTTCAATGTAGGCGCAAATGAGGCATTTGAGTGTCAAAAGTCCGAAAGGGCAACGACGAAACCGGTAAACACGAACAAAAACAGCGAGAAGAAACACAAAACAAAAAATCAACCAAACGAAAATCAACAACGTGATCTCAAGTCATACAAAGATTGAACTCAGGTGCTCAGGAAGAATAAGCGGCGCCTGCGTGCTATAGCACAACCGTCGTGCTGCTAATGGTAAGTAAAATATTTCGTTTACAAACTTATATTCCCGAAATGATTTTTCAAGTGGAATTCAAATATATATGCTTATTTTTTGCAGATCCATATGTGGCTTACTCTGTGAACAGTCTCAAATTCTAGTTAAAATACTGACATTTTTTCCCCGAATAAAATCATTTATCTTAAACAAAGACCTCTTGCAGGTTAGATGGTTTCTTCAGTATATAATCTTGAATCTTCAATAAAACTAGTTTGCTTGTAAGATGGATTCTAATTCATTTTCCATAATTTCACATCTTATAGCTGAAATTGATCGTTTTTGGTTAGTGATTGGTCGGTTGATGTACTGAGATGATCACCACAATATTCCTTTTATGTCTTCAGAACCGATTTATGTTTTGTGTAAACGTCGGACATAAAGATCTCAATGGAAGGGAGGGGTTTGGAGTGGCATAAAACCTGGCGAAACCCACCATTTCTATTGAAATGTCAGTACAACCACGTCAGGACCATTGTGATCTTTAATTTTTCTGATAGGTCGTCATCTTTTGTCTTTTCTCTCGGTTATTTGAATTGATCCTTCAAGTTCGATATTTTTATCATAACTTTTTTTTCACAAAATAAATTTCAAATAGCAAACTTTATTAGTAAAAGGAAAATAAATGTGCTTTATTTTGCAGATATATGTGTAGCCTACTCTGAAAACAGCTTGAACAATTTGTTAAATAGTGTTAAATACGTTTTTCGAAAAGACAACCATGATTCTTAAGCAAAATTCATTTCCAAATTAGATTGTTTCAAATACATCTTCCATTGTTTCACATCATGTTATATATAGCTTTGATTATATGAATCTGACTTGTTTGCTTGGTCTCACGTAGTCATTACGTCCACTGACAAAATATGTCAAAGTTGCATTATACAATATTGCTACAAGGGTGCTAATAAAAAACCCAATATAGATTAAGCAACCTCTTTGATTGAATAAATACATTACCTAAAGCGTGTCATTTTGTCAGTAAACGAGTTTCCTTAGAAGTGGGAAAATAACTTATGTTTTCCCCATTTATGTTGTTGAAGAAGACAAATGATAACAAGACAATTTGATTGTGGCCACTCGATAATAGTTGATGTATTTGTCATATTTGTCTTACATTGTTTATTATGAATGAGCAAACGATAGAAGACAAAGAAATGCAGAATAATAACACGATGTAACCTACAAAATTATATTAACGATAATTTAAAAAATCTGAATTGGAAAACCAATATCAACTTTTGTTTTGAAATTGGACCTAGATTTGAAATATACTACATACAATACAAAAATAAGCCTTACAAATACCGAAGAGAAAAGACAAACCGAACCAGACATACCGCTTAAGATCGTAAGGATCCAAACATTTCAAATGAAATGGTGGCTTTAACTAGATTCTATAGGCAAACATACCTCTTCCACTGCGATCTTAGTGTCCGGTAGTCATATAAAACACAACATGGTTCTGAGATATACATGTTATAGGGATATATTATTATTATCTCATTAGGACAAGTAATAGAAAATCATTACTTGTGGAGATTTTCTGGTCACGTTTTTGTTCCAAACCTTCACTCCAATATTAGCAAAACGATGCTTAGTTGTACCAAATTAGATATTCCGCCAGACAATGGAACATGGAATTTTTTGTCATTCATTTCACCTTTATACAAAAATATATAAATAACGTGTTGATGTTCGCTTTTACCATGGTAACCAGGATTTTAGCAAGTCTGAAATCAACATTGGAAACTCCGCTCATCCCTGTCACGCCTCCATCTACTACTGGTATCTATATAGTGAAATTATACGGAAATGAACACATCATTACAAAATTAAAACCGTCAAATATTTACAATTTATTTCCCTTTTTTAGATCGTGTTTGATAAGTCTTTGCTGGGAGCAAAACGTGTTGCTTAATCTACTAGTCTGGTAATGAAATCAGATTTGTTTGAGTTATATTTCCAGTATTGCTAGATCATTGCAAGAAGATATGAATAGTATTTTGTAGAAATGGGAATTAACGAATAGTTATATTTCTATGAATCCAGAATATTCCTAAAGGTGTTAAATTATACCGGTCACAAACGCAAATACATCACAACAAACACTAAAATATCAGATTTTAGAAATGTAAAGGTGCATTACGTTCAGATTCCAATGCCAAACACATAGCTATTAGTAAACAAATACTTATGTGCAGTTTATAGTTTCAAAAACTATTATTCCTTAAGTCTGATCTATTTAGAATTTTTTTTCTGTCATTGGCAAAGTTAAAAAAACTTTTCCAAAGTATTTGAAACATAATTTTTTGTAACCATGATTATTAAGAATTTCCATCACAAAGACAAAAGCGGTGTCAGTAAATTCAAAAAAGTAAATGACTTGGAATAACGTTTGTGTTATATAATATATCCTTGTCATGTCGGCGTGAAAGGGATAACAAGATTGAAAATTAAGAATTATATTCGTCACTTTTATTTTGATTTACATCAAGATGACTAACCCAGTCAAATGTCAAAGTTGATAACTTAAGAATCGTGTACCAAATGATGGCTGGTGGCTATGGCTATAGTATCTACAAATATTTGTAGCAAACATTCATAAAAAACTCATACATACGAGCTAAACGTAAAACTGTTACTAATGTTCAGATAATTATTCATTTAAGGTAGTACAATCATAAACAAGTGTGGCCACTTAATGTATGTCTCGCCTGCCGGCACCATCACCAAATTTAACTTCCTCAGCTTTCATTTCTTGATATAAACACAAAAACGGTCTGTTAATATATACCCAATATCAGATGCCTAGTAATAGGATTAAAATGGGGTCAGGGTATCACTGCATGGTGATAGCTGCATAGACCATAACCCCAACTATCTGTATACAAATATCAGATGCCTAGCTATTAAGCAATTCATTGTCCACAAAAGTCTTACAAAAAAGTTTTCGGCCTGAAAAAAGACTTAAGTTCACAGATTCAATGGAGCGTGAAAAATGGGTCAGGGTCGCACAGCATGCTGACAGTTGTGTAGACCATAACCCCAACTGTCTGTATACAGTATATCAGATGCTTAGCTATTAAGCAATTCACTGTCCATAAAAGTCTCACAAAAAGTTTTCAGCCTGAAGAAAAGACCTAAGTTCACCGAGTTACTGAAGCGTGGAAATGGGGTCAGGGTGACACAACAAGCTAAGAGTTGCGTAGACCATAATCTCAAATGCCTATATACCCAATATTAGATACCTAGCTACCATACTTTTCAAGCAATTCATCGTCCACAATAGGCTTACAAAAAATTAGGGCCGCAGCCGCCGGGAAGTAATACCTATGTCTCGTCTGCCTCGACTATTCGTCACAGGGAGACAAAAATGGAAGTATATAATTTTCTAAAACTTTGTCAAAAGAACTCCCTGTTGCAAGTGCATATGTTTGGAAAATAATATAAAAAGAATAGTTGCTTATTTTTTGTAAAAAATGTGTTCAAAAATGGTTACAATTTGACTATTTTTATATAGGGGGAAATGGTTTTAATTAAATTTTTCAGATAAATGTTTGCCATATTTTGCCAAAACTTCCATTTTGGCTAGTTCTTTAAAATTAAAATATTAAATTATAAGGTCGTCGTTCTTTTACTGAAAACAAATTGGAAAAAACGTAACTTTCTTAACAATTTTATAAAAATCATTTCCTTTGAAAAAAGTACTGGAAATATTATAAAATGAATATTACAGTAAGGTTTTACTTCAAACTCATTTTTTCATCAAAGTTTATCATTTTACCAACCTTTAAATAGTTGAATAATTTGATTGTTTAAAATTAGTGACATGCACAGAAAAGATACTCAGTGTTAAACCTCTATACTACCTTAAATACAGATGGATCCGAACAAAACCTGTATGCAAACCAAACTTACACAGTGATGTTAATGACATTACTCCCGCCAAAATAAATAAAAAGTTTCGAAGAGTTGTCCCCCTTATTGCGACGAATACGCGGAAAAATATAATGCCTGTACCATATAGATTTGATAAATTATTTGGAGTTTTATTGTCTTATGTAGTCTGGCATAATTATTCACAGTTATCCAAACCATTATATTTTATTAATATTACTCAATAGTTAGAAAAACCCGAATAGAAGGATTTTCTATTGGAAATTAAGTCCCGCCCCTTTTACCTTATTTGTCAAATCAGACGAAATTTGATACCTCATTTCTTAAATCGGATTGAGCACCCCGAAGATCGACATCGATTGTTTTAGAATTTCACCACATGATAGATCATAAAATATAGAATTTGAGAATTGCTGCTCATTCTTTTGTATTTCTGAAAATTAGAACATAAAATTGATATCGAAATCAAAAACGCAGTTGTTCTCATTCTGATTTACCCTTTTCGTCCAAAAATTAAAATTATTCTTAACATTATCAACAATGAGCACCTAAATCCAAATAAATTGATCAAAAACGAACCCAAATAAATGATTTTTAATCAATTCGATGGTGCTAATCGGGGTGCTAAACTTCAGTTTCCAAATCTGAGAAAAGTTATGTTTCAGACAAAATGATTGCCATGGATACATATTTATGGTACTATATGAGCAGTATTTTAACGCATTTACATATTTTCTAAATACATATCAAATTCCTGTTCATTTCGATATAAAATAGCTTTTTAATTGATTTTTGATATTTTTTGTTTGAAAGGATCGGGAAACGGACGATTTTCCGAAAAAGTGCATTAACCAACCTGCGTAGGAAGTAAACCAAAAGTTTACTATTTGTTTACTGTGACGCAGTGAACTAACTTCTGATTTGGTTTACTCTGAGTAAACCATGGTTTATTACTAAGTTTTCTTTTGTTTACTCAACGTTAACCACATCAGAAGTTAGTTCACTACGTCACAGTAAACCGAACCAGGCTGCTAGTTTATTTTACTCAGAGTACACTAAACAAGATAAAAGTAAACCAAACCAGGTCGCTGGTTTGGTTGACTTTGAGCGAGCATGCCCAGTAAATAATAAATTCTTTACTAGCCGGTCTGCGAGTCACGCTTATTTTACAAATTCAATTCATCATCTCTACCTTATCAATATTTCATCAACTATCGAATACCTGTTCGAAGTGGGAGTATTTAATTTGTCCATATCGCCCAATTTCATTTTACAGCAAATTCATGTCAGTCCTACTCAGACTGTTGAATTTCGATAAAATAAACAAGACTGAAGGTAAAAAAAAAACAGGCCACTGGTTTGGTTGAATCAGAGTAAACTAAACAAGATTAACAGTAAACTAAACCAGACCACTGGCAAAAAAGTAATATAAGTGATCATAGTTTTCAAGCATTTCTATTTTTCTTTCGCACGTTGAAAGGTGTTCCGGAACAAACAGTTGATTCTTGGTTAGCACATTTGCCACTTTGTAACTTGTAGTGTGTCAAATTCAGCAAAAGAAGACAAAATAAAACTTACATTTACATTTATCTGAGAGATCGAAATTACACATGTGTCTATCCCGAGGATATATAAGTCAACCATCTTTTTATTTGTCTAGAATATATTGTAAGCAGTCTTCTTTATATGACTGGAGAAACAAACCAGCACGTAAAGGTGTACAATAAGTGCCCATTGGAATCCTAATTGTTTGCTGAAAGACGCAGATTTATGTCGTTAAACAATTTTGTGTTTCATTTGAACTTTATATACTGTGTAACGAACCCTCTAATTTAGGCCTTTTGCACCTCGAACTTAAGGAATTCTTAGAAAATTATCATCAATGCAAAAAGATTGTCCATATGTTGTATTGTTTATAAAATTGTTGAAACATGTTGCTTTTCTTCATTATTCATTTTGATTAGTGACATTTGCAATGAATATTAAGGTGGAAGAAATGGCTAAAGTGGTTTCAAAGAAATGACATCCAAATCCAATGAGAACAAAAACATCAGTTATATAGTCTCCATTATTTTGCCTTTAATCATTGCATGTAAAATATAGTACATATTTACAAAACAATATTCATGATAGACGGAAAATAAAAAAAAGATTTTTGATTCAATAGATTGGTAATGATAAAATCATTCAAAAGAAATAGATTCTGCTCCTGTTTAGGCGTTATTTGTCGAAACGTGTCTTTCAATTAAATAAAAACAAATTGTAAATATCACTGAATGCATTGGCACGCACCTAAAACAAATTGTATTTGTTTTTCAAATAAAACTAACGGTGCAAACAGTGACACTTATGAGTAAGGAACGAATTGCTAGTCAATCTTAGAAGAGAAAAACATTTTTTTTATTTCACTTCAATTTATACTTTACTGACAGATCATTTAGATTTACATGTTCAAGAAAATTTGATTTTACATCCCAACTTCATTCTGTCAATCAAATATTGAGTTAGCAGCGCATGTTTAATTCAGATCAAACTTTATAAAGACGGTTGTCTGTAAAGAATAACTTTGGTTGATGGTTTTTGAAAATCCCGGTTATGTTATTATGAATCTTACAAAGTGTGAGAGTTTGAATGGGGTTTAAAGAATACAAGTATATAAAATGTTCCCATAACTTGATGTAATGAAAAAGTAATGAAATTTCTCGATAATACCAAATCCCATATAATTACTTATTTTTTAGTGTGTGTTTAGTTTTTGTGCTTTGTCTAGGAATATTGATAGGGGGAAGGTTGGGCCCAAAAAACTAGTTTAACCCCGCCACATATTACATCTGCCTGTCCTAAGCCAGGAATCTTTGACAAAGCTTTCGTTTGTACTTGTCTTTTTGATGTTTTTTGTTCCTTGTTTAAGAAGGGGGTCTATCTGTGACTATTTCAGGGCTGGATTTGAATTATATGCATCTTATTTAGACCATGGGCCAATTGCAGAACCGCGAGCAGTGCCAAATGGCCTCGTTGAAGGCTGCTGGCGGTTGTCCATTGTGGTTTTCCTAAATTGCCGTTTAATTGTGGGCTGTGCCGCGTACACTTATTCCACATCTTTTTATTTTCTATTAAACCCATTTAAGGTTCAAACCAACACAAATCTAGTCTACGGCTTTTAGAGTTAAATTAAAGTTCCACCAAAGCAAAAATGAACAAGAAATGACCACAGGCGTTTGGGTCCAGGAGTTTATTGTATTGTAAATAACGTGTAGATAGATTTTTTTATCTCGTCTATATACTATTTCCACAAGGCAAGAATGTTTGAAAGTTCTAAAAATAGAACAAAATTTACTCGCGGAAACCCCCATATTTTCTCATAGAATCATATGTTTTACATGAAATATCGGTGATTCTCTAAATCCTTTCAGTTTAATCTCACAATTGGGAACACACTTATCGTGAAACAATTCGCAATGACTTTGAATCTAATCTTTTTTTCCACTGAAGCGAGCCAAACAAACCACCACGGACGGAAGTAGTTTAAAATTTTAAAGGGAGACAATATTCTTCTACTTTTTCCCAATTTTATCATTGAAATGAAATAACGACGTATTTATTATCCTTGAACGTCTATTTGAAAATTTATGGAACACCCATCGAGTCTTAGTTTGTATGTACGTTTTATTATACTACCAACTCGTCAGTAAAAATATTTCAAATAAAATTGAGTCCATATTTTCCGCCAAATGATTTTTTTCGAACTCGCCCAGATTTTACCTTACTGTAGTGTCACTCGGAAATCCTTATATTTGGCGGAATAGTGTTTCCTTTGAAAATCTTTGGCCACTTCCGTCCGTGGTGATACCTCTGTTTCGCTTCGTAGGAAAAAAGACCCGATGTGAGATTTATACATACTGACATGCTTTACTTTTGCTTCCTAAAGAGAGTTACAGCTGAAAGGAGTTATAGAATGTTCTAGTTGTTTAATGTAAAACATATTTCTACAAGAAAAAAGGGAGTTTCCGTCAGTTCTATTTTTAGAACTTTCAAACATTCTTGCCTTGTGGAAATAGTATATAGACGAGATGAAAATTTTAATATACACGTTATTTATAATACAATAAAATCCTGGACCCAAACGCCTGTGGAAATGACAAGGGAATAAACAAAACATTTGCTAACCATGTGTTGCAAGTATTTCTGTGTCCAAAAGTCTGACAAAACCAGCTGTTTTGTAAATACAATTCACAAATGCATCCGTTGACGGTAAATTTCGTTATGATGTACAACATGTATTTAGGAAAACTGTGATAATATCTAATGATTAAGAATCATTAATGATTCAATGAGTCTAAGACCTTCTATTAGAATTCTCTTTCCTGATATATATGCACTTTTATATTTTAGTATTACAGGAATATCTTCGTACTATGGAAGACGAGATTAAAATGCATAAAACTCCCACAAATACTGTTCCTTGTAGACGAAAATTACATCATTCCCATTCATGTCGATCTTAAACACTGTTCTAAAACACCATTTAATGGACAGTTTTATTCTAGTGAATACACTATAAACCGCGTGTTATTACCACTTGAGTATCAGTTATTGGATGGCGTTTCATCACTCTCCCACAAAAATGCCCTCGTGTTGTGTTCGACAATAGCTACAGCAAAATAATCGAACGTAGAGGTTCAGTCTCAATGTCAAATAAAAATGACAAAACAAGAAAGACGCAAGAAAAAAGATAAAGTTCGCAATGATCAAGACTTGCTACAGGCATTTCAAAAGGCATAGTGGGTCAAACCATGTTTTGATATATGGCGCGCAAAACCTCCTCCCAATGTGATCCGAGGATCCAGTAGTAACATTAAATACAACACGGTTGTGAAGACATAATAAGGATTGAGATGAACATCGTAGAACAAAAATCAGCCAAACACTAATCAAAACAAACATTAACTATATAACCTTTAACATAATTTGGAATTTTTCCCCTAGTCACTGATTACAAAGGATGGTTTTTTACATGAGTTTTTATGAGACGTATTTCTATTAACCTTGGTCTTATAGTCAGTCTATACAACTGTTTTGTCGTACATGTAATTCTGGCTATAAATACTTCAATGAAAAACCTTCCTTTGGATTCATAAATTGAGAGGCCGAAAATAAAAAGTCGAAAGAGAATGCTATACCCAAGAAAGTTTGAATAAGGTGGTAAAACAAAGCTCCGAGGATAGACAAATAAAGAAACCTCCTCAATTTTCACCAACATGTGAATTGTTTTACTCATGCGAAAAAACAACCTAACAGAAACCGAAAGTTAGAAACAGACAAGCCAATAAACAAAAACTAATTGTAGTTTAAATTATTTTTTATGACATTCAGTTTTATATTTTTCAAATAAAAGAAGAGAACAAATAGATAATCATATATTGACGATGGCTTCTTCAACGTTAAAGTTTAAAAAGCAAAACAAAAGTTTCACTCAAAGCATTTAGGAATCCCATTAATATATTTATCACAAATATCAAAACAGTTTATTGCTAATAAAACGCACCATCAAAAAGATATATAGGACTAGAGTACCGTGATTAGAACATATTCAAGTGTTTTTGCAACATTTATTTCATTTGGATCATTTAAATTTTGACGAAACAAAGTGAAAATGATCAAATACGCCTACGAATACCTTTTTTCATAATCACATTATATTATGCATATCATATTTTGATGATTTAATTCTCTTATTCAGCTACAGTTGATTTGAATACAGATCTCAATTTTTGACTTTGTTAACAATTTGCAATTGCATATGAATTTTGATGTACCGAAGACCAAAGGACATTTTAGTACATGATCACTTAAGTATATATCTAATAATTCTAATGAATTACGACAGGCATACTAACATAAATGCTAGTATGACATATTCCTTTAAGTTTGCAACTAGACCATCTATTATTTGTTAAGATTTGGAAAACATTTGGCGTTTGGTGCGTACATGTTTTATCTTTCGTTGTGCAAGTCCATGAACCAAGTTTGAGATTTTCTTATTCCCACGCCGTTTTTTTTACTGGCTTTTCAAAGTTATAGGAAAACGCATATGATACGTTCTCTACATTTTTATCGATATCAGTAATTGAAAAAAAATAAAAAGGAAATTATATGGTCCATTGTTGTTCCCTTATTTTGTATACTGAGATGACATAAGCAAAGAGGCACCAATAGGACATTCGATTGTCAAGAGTCCGAAAGGACAACGACAAAATCGGAAAACACGAACAAGAACAGCCCGAAAAAAGCACAAAACAGAAAACCAACGGAACAAATGAACCCAGCATTTGTTTTATATCAACCAAAAGCTTTACTTTGCACTTACAAAATTTTTTAACCCTTTTTGTAAGAATCCCCGTAATCAAGTCAAGACCATTTAGACACGTCGTAAAACCTTGGTTGAGCATCATTTCTATATTAAGATGGATAAATAAATGGATGGTGAAGCCACATTTAAAAGGTAAAAACTAAATAAGAAATATAAAAATATAAAACCTTTAAAACAAATAAAACAAGAATGCCTTTATTTGTTTTAAAGGTTTTATTTCTTTATATTTCTTATTTAGTTTTTACCTTTTAAATGTGGCTTCATCATCCATTTATTTATCTATTTTATTTATACACAAGCCACAGTGCAACATACTTTATTTATCTATATTAAGATGCCTGTCCTAAGTCAAGAACATTGCAATTTTCAATTTCTCATGTAGGTATTCATTGCTTTACATTTTCACTATGGAATTTGAGATTAATTCTACAAATAAACCTTTGATTGTAACATTTTTTCCAAAATAAACCATATTTAGAATAATGAAACTACATATGCCTTAATTTATAGATCATTGTGTTGCTTAATTTGTGTTGCTACCCCAGACATAGGTTGAATATCTTAGTAATAATTTGGTTCCCCAGTTTGTTATTTTATGTTATACTGTTCTATGCTCTTCATATTCATTCAGTGTTTTTGGCATTTTCAATATTTTTGGTAGAGCGCCTCTGATGAGTCTTGAATAGACGAAACGCGTGTCAGGCGTAGCAAAATTTATTGTCTGGAACTTTGTTGTCATTTGTATTTCGAACACACGTGAAGGTTAGCTCTGCTGGTGGAGTTTAAATTCCCCGAGGTAAGCCCGCTCCGGCACCAACACTTTTGAGTTGGAGAATACATCAAAGCTTTAAATTATCCGTCTAAATTTCAAAATTGTCTAAACCCTAAGGTTCTTCCTACCCCAGACATAGGTTGAATATCTTAGTAATAATTTGGTTCCCCAGTTTGTTATTTTATGTTATACTGTTCTATGCTCTTCATATTCATACAGTGTTTTTGGCATTTTCAATATTTTTGGTAGAGCGCCTCTGATGAGTCTTGAATAGACGAAACGCGTGTCAGGCGTAGCAAAATTTATTGTCTGGAACTTTGTTGTCATTTGTATTTCGAACACACGTGAAGGTTAGCTCTGCTGGTGGAGTTTAAATTCCCCGAGGTTAGCCCGCTCCGGCACCAACACTTTTGAGTTGGAGAATACATCAAAGCTTTAAATTATCCGTCTAAATTTCAAAATTGTCTAAACCCTAAGGTTCTTCCTACCCCAGACATAGGTTGAATATCTTAGTAATAATTTGGTTCCCCAGTTTGTTATTTTATGTTATACTGTTATATGCTCTTCATATTCATACAGTGTTTTTGGCATTTTCAATATTTTTGGTAGAGCGCCTCTGATGAGTCTTGAATAGACGAAACGCGCGTCAGGCGTAGCAAAATTTATTGTCTGGAACTTTGTTGTCATTTGTATTTTGAAAACAGTCTAAACAATTAGTTAGATATTGACATTTTATTCAAATGATAACCATGAATCTTAAAAGAGACATTTGCTTGTTTGATTGTAACTAATAAATCTTCACATTATATTTTGTCAATCTGACTATGGCCGCGTTCACACTTATAAACTACTAAACGGTAAATAGGTCAAAGATCTATTCAACATTAATTCTACAAGGGTGCTTTTAAAGTCCCCAATAAAGATTTAGCAACCTCTTTTATTGAATAGATGCATTATCCTTTTTTAACCTTTGAGATTATATAACAAATGAAAATAAAAAGCTACCAAATCAATCTCAACTGTCCATAGAAAAGACAATCGAAGGCAGACATGCATCGTATATCGCACTGGGCCAGGCATTTAAAACATGTAGGGTTGAACCAGATTTTATGGCGCCAAATCTCCCTCTTAGTCACATAATTAACAACACAATTGAGACACATTAGAGATAATGTATGATTTTTTCAGAACAACAATAATGGACAATTATCTATTGGGGACATACTCTGGTCAGGTTTTCGTTCTAAACATTAACTTCAACATTAGCTGAATGATGCTTGATTGTACCAAAACCTAATTTTCTGGCAGAAAATGGAAAAATAGACGTGTTTGTCACTCACCTCACTCGTATACTGAAATATATCAATAACGTGTCTATGGTTGCTTTAACCATGTTTACCAGGATTCTAGCAAGTCTATAATCATGTTGAACGACGGAAACTCCGGGCATCCACTTCACGCTTCCATCCATTATCAGTATAGTCAAACGGAAATGAACTATGTTTTTCCGAACACATCATTACTTAATTTAAGCACTTAAATATTTACTTACAAGTATTTATCAATATATTTCTATTTGTTAGATCGTGTTTGATAAGATTTTGCTAGGACAAAACGTATGTCATGACAAATTTGGATCGTTTGATATAAATCTGTTGATATGGTGTTGCTTAATCTATGGTTTTTGTCTACCGATGTTGTCTTTGTCTTTTCGGTATAATTATATTTGAATATCCTTTTGAAATATATTTACAGTATTGCTGGATCATAACAAGAAGATATGAAATATTATATTGTAGAAGTGGGAATTTGCAAGTTTTGAAAATTATTCCCACACGAATAGTTCTATTTTTAGGATTCCAGGATAATCGAAAGCGTGCTGAAGTTAACTGCATGCAAATGGTTAACGCTAAAGTATCATTAAATGGGAATTTATAGGTGCACCACGTGCATATTCCGATTGCCAACGTATTGCTATACAAATACGTATTTGTGCAATTTCTATATGAAGATTTAACTCTTTTTTAATTTGAGAATCCTTTATTTTTTAACCAAATATTTTGTTAAACATGAATGAAACAAACAGTACATGGTCTATTTATGCGCCCTTTAAAAAAAATCTTTTCTGATCGGATTATTATTATTTTTTTACAAGGTTTTTTCCATTGATAATTTAGTTTATTTGCTTTAAAGTATTGTGATGGATGATGTTTTCAACAAGCGGTAACTCATTGAAATATCTTACTTTACTGTCATTTCCAACGCCTATTTAGTAATAATAAACCAATTATTGAACAGTGATGATTAGTTTTAATTTTTTTAAGATGAATAGATAAAATAAGGTAATAATGCATATAATTCAAATCCAGTCCTAAAATAGTCAAAGATTGTCACCCTTCTTAAACAAGGAACAGCAAACAAAGAGAACAAACAAAAGCTTTGTTTTCCTGAATTAAAAATTGACTTTGCGACGGGTGTGCTATAGCAGGCAGGAAATGCTTATTCTACCGATGCTCCTTAGTTCACTCTTGTAACGTATAGAGTTCGCGTTACTAATTGATATGAGTTTTTGTATTTCCGTTTTTTATGCGTATTGTGTTTTTTTTCGTCAAGTCCGTGTTTGTGTTTACTTGCTTTGTCTCTGTCCTTTTGGATTTTGACATTCGGATGCCCCATTGGTAACCCTGCTTCTAAGGACAGGCACATATAAAATGTTTCTTGAAGGCCCAAGGGTTTGTCAGAAGCCCGTTAGTGTCCGATGGTGTTGTATTTTGTATTCATCATCTCGACCTAGCTAACCCATTTTTATCATCACTAAGCTAACTCGTTATAACGAACGACTTAACTAACTTGTTATCTCGACTTAACCTCCTTGTTATATCATGACCTTGTAAATCGGTATAACAACTTAGATAACTTGTTATCACGACTAAGTAACCCTAAATTACTACTTCGCTCACTTCTTATCACTATTTACTATCTCGTTATCACACTAATTACTAATTAACATCCAGCACAATCGTCGTTATGATAAAAAAATCCTGTCAGATGACAACATTTATGGATGCTTAAAAAACTATATAGTAATATTTTGTTCGTTGAAAATTACAAGTTTAAATCGCATTTTTTTCACTCTCCAGGTTCTCTGTTTTAACAGATATTTATAACAAACGTAATTAACACAATATGACGTTGAGTACAGAAAAAAATATGTTTTTTCCTTAGTATTTGTCTCGGGAAGTCGCTCTATACATAAACAACATTTCCTTATAGTTCAGTGCTCTCACTTAGACGGATTCGAAAGCCCGAATTCAAAAGGAAAAACAATCTGAACAACAAATATAACTCAAGAAAGATTGAATTTCAGAGACAAGCCTTAATTACATCCAACACATTTTTATTGCTTTGTGTGACACACCTGCTGCAAGATATAAATAGTCAATGAACAAATGAAAAAAGTCTTAAATTCTCCTTAAAGTACAGTAATATATGTAAATAAAGGTCATAACAAAACTACCAAATCTCATAGTCCAGAGAAAATGACAAAAACGAATCAGTCATACCGGAGAATTGGTGGATCGCAATGATCCTGACTTGGTACAGGCATTTCAAACGAAATGTTGGGTTTAACCAGGTTTTATGGCGCCAAACCTCCCTCTTCCATTTCCATTTTAGGATCTGGTAATTACCAGAGAGCACAACATAGTTGTGAGACAAAATAGGGATATTGAGGTGATCATCTCAGTACAGCAGACCAGTCAAACACTAATTAATACAATTAACTACCATATCTTTTAACTCAGTTTTGAACTTTTCTACTAGTGGCTGATACATGTAACGAAGAAAGAATTTTTTTAGGGATCGTATGAGACGTATTTTCTTATAGCCCTGCTCCAAAAGTCGGTCACGAAGAAATCGGTGTCTGATAAAAAAAATCTGTGAAATGTGTGCAAGCTCTGGCATATCGAATAAGTTGTGAAATATAAACACCGTATGCAGGGGAAGTAGGTATATTGCTCTGTATATTAAGAAAATTAATAATTTGAAAATTTAAAATACATGTTAGAATTATCAGTGAAATGAAAACTCTGACGATAATTACGTTCTACTTTGTTCTAACTTGCGTATTTCAAGTCGACGTGAATACCTTTTTCCTCATCTGTGTTTTATTATTTAACTAAAGAACGATATTCATTACCATAAAATAGCTACTCGACCGACAAACTAAAGACAAATTGATAATAAAATTCATAGAAACGTAGTAATGAAAAATGGACTGCGTTAACGTGACACAACCAAGTCATAAATCAGTAACAATTCTTTGTAAATATCCGAAATTTTGCCCCATAATTTGATATTATAAGTCCCACATTTTGATAAGTTTTATATTCAAAAGTATTTTAACATACATATGAAACTTAACTCAATTCATCATCTTTATTGAATATAGATGTCCCAATCAAGGGCAAATCAAAATTATTTTGTTTTCCCTTTTGGGTTCATGATATTTGAATTCGATATTGTATTGTGAAACTACTGGGTCGATAACCGCTGCTGGTGGACCAGAGGTCCCCGAGGGTAATTACAAGCCTGGTCATCAGACTTGTCTGACACGATTTTACCAATAAATTTCTAATATTTTTTTTCATTGAAATTTCCGAATGTTAAAATCAAAATTGTTTGAAAAACCAGGTTTCTTTATCAAAATATCTTCTGACAAATAAGATATCGTCCAAGTATCTACTAAGTACAGTACACAACACCTTGACTTTAAATTTTGTTCCGCAACTTCTACGGGTATGTACATTCTGAAAAGGTTAATAACAGTAACCAAAGTTTTCATGCATTTTTACTCCTTTATATTATTTTCTTTTCTTTCCAATGTTGAAACTCAGGAATGAATCATTTGACCACCAGAAAGAATAATAATTACATTGATTGCACTGTTTGAAAAATTACCTTTGTGTGTAGTTCATCAACAAAAGTTAAACAGTAATATTATTATAAATAACATTTATATGAAACAAATTGAAAACAATATCATAAAAAATACAACAGAATCACAATATGAACGGAGCTCTTCTTTTGGCATTGATAATCATTTTCAATGAATTCTTAAAGTTCGAGGTACACAAGGCATAAATGAGAGGGTTTATCACACAGTATATAAAGTAAAAATGGAACACAAAATTGTTGAAGGAAACAAATCTGTATTTCATCAACCAAGCTGGCAAGAACGCAACGATGAACACAAACGCCACCGAAGCTAACATCGACGCAGTTTTAATGTTTTGTCTCCGAACCCTTTCTTTCTTGCTCGTGAAATGTTTCCGTATTAACGATTCGGAGCTTGGGCTCTCTTTTTGTTCTTTTTCATACATGTTCGTTTCTAGGCTTATATTTTCTTTTGAACTCATACACGTTGTCATTGTCGCAGAAGGATTTTGTAGAAATTTCGGATTGTACCTTTTAACCACCTGACAACGCCTGCTGGCAACAAAATGGTAGATTCTGCCATAAACTAGTATTATCATTAGGCACGACACCGCATACACTGCAGAGTATACTTTTTCATACGCAAAGTAAAAATCAAAATCGAAGTACACAAAATCAAGTGCACAAACAGCAAAATCTAACCTTTTCAGCATCTGCGCCATCATTTCAAGCGAAGAATTCCTGCTTTCATTTTGGCCACTGAATGTGATGTTTTGGATAGAAGGCCGAAATTCTGTGCTGAGCAAATTTTCTTCGGATGGGATACCAGCCTCTCTAAAGTGATCCATTATAGATTTGTTATCTGAAGTCATAGGTGACAACGAGGCGTTGCCATGAAAATTGTGCAATTGAGCATGTACTACCGCATATGCCATTGCCGTTATCGCTCCAAGCGAAAGCGAGAACAAAACGATACCACAAACCGTAACCAAAATGGCGGGAGTTGTCATCAGCATCGGATTAGGTCCGCAGATATGAATGTATCGATCGATTGCTATGACGACCATTAAAATGGCGGATAGTGGAACTGTCGTAGCGGTAAACAGGTGATAACTTTTACACAATATATCACTTTCGGTCTCAAAATAAACAAGTTCCATGACAACACATAGCGGAATCGTTACAAGGCATGTCAACAGATCAACAAATGCCAGAATAAGGATATACGTCGTTGATGTGTGTTTTTTCTTTGATTTTGCGAACACTACTATGACGATGCTATTAAATATAGTCCCAAAACATGAAATAGTTACAAGCATGGATACTGTCAGTGTAATATCAGCCTCCATTGTATCTGAAATGAGAAAAGAGAGTAATAATTAGCATAAATATAGTACCCACTCGTCTCATTTGATTATAGACGTGTTTATTGTTTAGCTATATGGGTTGAATTTTACAATATTTAAGAAAGATAATTTTATTCAATTAAATAAGTGACCTTTGCAATTAATACTGTGAAAACATGGACGAAAAGTCTCCATAATAGTCTCAAATAGATAACATCCATATTCAATAAAAACAGATATATAATCATAGCACGTAAACGTTATTTATAGTAAATATTTACACTACATTATCCGTCAAAACGGCAATTTTAAATAAGAATGGAAAACAGTTTCAATGTGCATGTATATCAGTAGCCATAACTCGCAGTATTATAATCGGTTCCACTTTTAAGTTATAATTCTATTAAATCAGCACTAATCTTAAAATATAAAGTTAAGATAAAAAGTCAAAATAAATCCTGTTTAGACGTTATATGTCGAGTAAATAAGGACAAAATCTTGCTGAATGCATTGACACTCACCTAAAGCAATTAATATTTCTTTTTCAAGTAAGACTAAAAGTGCAAACAATCAAACTGATGAATAAAGAACGATTCGCTAGTCAATCTTAGAAGAGAATAATATTTTTCTATTTCACTTCAATTTATACTTTACTGACAGATCAATTAGATTTACGTGCTCAAGAAAATTTGATTTTACATCCCAAATTCATTCTGTCAATCACATTTTGAGTTAGCAGCGCATGCTTTATTCAGCTCAAACTTAATCAAGACATTTTTCTGTAAACAATTACATGTGTAGATTTGCAAATCCCAGTTAGGTTATCAAAAGTCTACCACTATGACCCCTAAACTTCAGGCATAAAGAATAATAGTGCATACATTGTATAGATATATCCATACCAAGTCTTTGTGGTATAACTGCTCTTGAAATAATGTTCAGATCATTTTCAAATAATCGATCAGATTGCAATCGATCTGTAAAAAAACTTTTACAAACAGTTATTTAAAAATCTAATATTTCTGGAGTATTATATATATATATAATATTAAATCCATTATAATTACTTGACCAACAAAAGGTTCATACCAATATCAAACTCTTGTATTCAATCTTTAGAGTATTAGTTAAATTTCAACCAAAGTAAAAAAAAGACCAAAGAAGGAAAAAATAATTAAAACATCTGGGGATAGCATTCAGTACACTGCCTTGCAAACAAACTGAACGATTCGTATTCGAAATGGTGACAGTTTATTAAAATTTGAGCAGTTATAGAAAAAGTGGACCCTCTGCAATAACCAAGTCAAATCTCGTATTGATATTCTAACAACTGATAATGGAAAACACGAATTTTTTATGCAATGTTATTTCATTTTTTGCTTATGTTACGTTTCTTTTTTGAGGGAGTACCTATACAAAAGACCAAAGCATCCATTAATGGTAAATTTCGTTATTGTGTATTACATAGTTTAATTAACAGTGGTAATATTCAATGATTTAAAATCCTTTATAATTCAATAATACCTGAATACTTTAGATGTTAGCCCGCTCCAGCACCAACACGTTTGTGTTGGAGAACATCAATGCTATAAAATATCAGTTTAAATTTAAAAATCCTAAGGTTCTTCCTATCCCTGCAGACAGGTTGATGATATTATATATAATTTGGTTCCCCAATTTGGTATGCTTTGTTATATTGTTCTATTCTCTCCATAGTCATATAATGTTTTGGTTTTTCAATATATTTGGTAGAGCGCCTCCAATGAGTCTTGAATAGACGAAACACGCGTCAGGGGTAGCAAAATTTGTTGTCTGAAACTTTGTTGTCATTTTGATTTCTGACATTTCTACACTTTTATGTAAAAGTTTTTATTACACAAATGTCTTCTTTATAAGTAAGACGAGATTAAAATGCATAAAACTCCCACAAACATCGTTCCTTGTAGACGAAAATTACATCATTCCCATATATGTCGATGCTTAATTCTCTTCTGAAAAAAATATTTGATGGACATTTTTACTCTAGTGAATAAACCATAAAATGCACCTGATCTCACCGGGGGAATGTCATAAGAGGAAAAAATAGAAAAACATCTACTGTATGGCGTTTAATCACCCTCCAACAAATATATACTCATGTTTTGTTCGACAAAGAATTCAATATGTAAATACAAAGCATCAATGCAATGATTAATCTTAAATTTAAAGGAGAAATACTTGTCATTTAGTACTTTGGTTTTCAAACTTCACATGTTTTGAAAAAAATGTTGCTGATGGGAGGTTACTCCTTAAAATATGTTTATACGGCATAACAAATGTACCTGTTTTTGTACCCGTTTTTTTTGTATATCAAATCAAGAAAGAGAATACTGTAACCAAAACGTTCAAACAAAGTTGTTAAAACAGCAGAGCGGAAATCACTTCACCAATTTCGACCAACATGTGAACTGGGTAAACTCACGTGCCGTAAAAAAACTTACCGAAAGTAAGAAATTCCAACAAAAAACACCAATTGCAGTTTGAATTATTTATTATGACATTTATTTTTATATTATGCAATGTAAATGGAGGGAGCAAATAAATATCAATATATTAATTACGGTATTTTCAACATTAAAGTTTAAAAAGCAAAAAAAAAGATTCCTAACTAAAAGCTCTTAGGAGTCACAGTAATAGATTCAGCACAAATATCAAATTGCTTGAAAGCAATTTATTACTAATAAAACAAACAATAATATAAATATATGCCTAATGTTTCAGGAATGTAACAAATTCACTTGTTTTTGCCACATTTATTTCATTTTAATTATTTTAATTTTTTTGACACTAGTGAAAGTAATCAAACACTCCTACGAATATTTTCTTTTTTCTTTTATAACCAAAAATGTTATGCATAGTATATTTTGATGAGATAATACATGTAATTGTTCTTTTATTGAGCTTTTATTTGATTTGAATGCAGTTTTCAATTTCGACTTTGCAATTACATATGAATCTAGAAATAATAGCATCAAAAGCCATTTAAGCAATTGATCATTAAAGTAACTACCTAATATTTCAAATGAATTACGTCAGGTATAATAACATAAATGCTCGTATGACAAATTCTTTTAGGTTTGGTACGAGACCATCTATTACTTATTTAAACTTCAAACGAAACCTTTTGGTCCATGATGTGTACCTGTTATATAATTCGTTAATTATTCATTTAAAATCTATTTTTATGACTTTGCCTGACTTACAAAATAAATGAAAATTGGTACCCTACGAAATATTTTTACAATAATCATTTAAAAGAATTGAAATGTGTGTTGTAGCTACTTAAAACATAAAGTATCATTTTTTATGTATAATTGTTGTCAGTTTTATCCATAGTTTATTGAACTCATTTTAAAGTACATGTCTTATGGCTAAAACCGTAAGCAAACCATTAGTAGCTAATTCGACACTTTCGATATCAGGTATAAAAAAATCTCAATCGGTAAAGTAAGCAAAACATTTATCTTTATTCTTAATTAATTGATAAAATATAATTGCTTTTGAACTAACCTGTAATGCAAAAGTAATATTTCACATCATTTTACTATTATAAAATAAAGGTGATAGCAATGCAATACACGGTTTTTAAAGGAGGCATGTCTACAAAAAATGTGGTTTTAATACGTGGTAACTTCATATCAATTTTTCGGGATTTAATGTTACACATGACATTCATGACATTGTTTGTTTTCAATTATACACTGGTAATTTTTTTTACGTGAATTTAACGTTAGAAATTAGCGATCAACTAGCATTAATTGAGCTTCTATTGTGGATTTGAGGTTCAAAATTTACATTTGACGTCACTCAATTCAACAAGAACATCAAATTTAAAAAGTTTAACGTGAATGCTTAAAATAACAATAATGCTAATGCTAATGCTAAACTAACGTTAATTTAACAATAAATCGGGGTTACATCACAAGGTTAAATAAATGTTAATCGAGCTAAACGTTAATTGAACTTTAAGATAAATTGCCTGTATAATTAATCTACTATTTGAACTGCTTACTCTTCCTGAGCTCCCGAGCTCAATCCCGTTACGACTTGAGTGTGCGTGATTGAAACTGCTATTCAGTTATATTTTTTGATTTTATGTTTTGTGTTTCTT
Organism: Arcuatula senhousia; assembly: GCA_963971305.1. Taxonomy (NCBI): domain Eukaryota; kingdom Metazoa; phylum Mollusca; class Bivalvia; order Mytilida; family Mytilidae; genus Arcuatula; species Arcuatula senhousia. Next base: position 2,623,334 of record OZ020308.1, on the reverse strand, counting down.
CCTGTTGTTTTCGATCGTGTTTAATGGTTTAGCATTTGCCCGTTCGGATATTTTGGCTGTCGAATGCCACATTGGTACCTCTTTGTTTCTTAAAAAAATGACCAAGAAATTAAAGATTATTTTTCGAGAGAAACGCATTTAGTAATTGCATCAGTTATTAGAAGCATTTTGTTGTATAACTATTTGATGGTAATTATACGCTTATATATAGGTTTCGACAAAAATAGTCATGATTATAATATTTCGGCTTTTAAAATTTAAAATTTTAGGGTCAACTTAATGGAAACTCGCCAGTAATACACATTAAAACAATGCCATGAATACATGTATGAACAGAAAAAAATAAATAAACAAGATAATATTTTACGCTGCATTATAAAGTCAACTTTATCTTAAAACATACTCTCTTGAGCTACCTTTACTTCTTTAAAGAAAAAAATATCTTACCTCTTTCAATATATTATTCCAAAAACATTTTTTTACTTATAGTAGTAAAAAATCCCATGACATTATTAATATAATCTTATACATCTCGTACATTATAATGTTATCTTTTTTCTATATTGTACAATGATATACCAATGCTATGGAAAGCGATTAATACGCTGTCATTGATTTTTACTCGAGTCAACCGAGATTAATTAATCAACGCTATATCATTATAAGCGCCCAATGAAAACAGTTTTCATAGAATTCGTTTGACCACTATCGTCAACAAAATCGATAAATTGCTCTGAGAATATTTCAGTTTAGTTTTGTTGTTTGTATGTGTGCTTGTCATGTTGTGGGCGATTTCTTTCGTAATCAAGTCGATTAATTTAGATAAGTGCAGATGTTGGTTTATCATTGGGTTTTTTTTTTGTTTTTTTTTAATTTTTTCATTTTTATTTCAAAAAGTACATTTGTTAGTATGAAAAACATCGAATACCGGTACCTTATCCCAGCCCCGTTAATGTTAGAATAATAGTATAATATTTTGAGGTATTGCATTTTGGAGTAGCTAGTGTTAGTACTTGTTAGTAGAAAGGTACACTCCAACTATAAATGTACAATTTGAATATGATGATGATATAATATTGACACATAAAAAGAAAACAACAAACAAACAAAAAAAAAGGAAAAAGAAGAAAAAAGACACAAAACAAAAACAAAATCAAATAAAAAAAAAAAACAAAAACAAAAATGAAAATGTAAATACCCAAATCAAAACCCCTATAGTACTGCCGGCACATTTGAAAGCTGATCTCATTTGCATTGTGTTACAATAATATCTAAACAAGAACAATTAATGTAAATGGAATAGTAATTTTGCAGATTTCTGTGTATCCACGGTTAAGAAGTGAGTTGTAAATATTTACTTTGGTCGCAGGTTGTGGAAAGTATAGTAGTATTCCTAAAGTAATGCCATCCAAGGGTTCCAGTATTTTAAGAATTTTTGTGGAGGATTATTCTTTTGAAATATTGTTTTCTCAAAGTTAAGATTCTCTTTCAAATAACTTCTAAGTGCTATTATATTAACTTGATCTTCATTCAGTTTACATCTGTAGATGTAAAACTTTGCCAGTATTATTATTAGGTTCCGAATATAGTTTTTATCGTTTTTATCTAAAATGCCGAATAAAACTATTTCTAAATTAAGTGGGAGTTCAATTTCTGTTTCCCTATATATCCACAGGTTTAACTCATCCCATACCTCAGAAATCTTCGGACAAGTCCAGAACAAGTGTTCAATAGATTCAGATTCTTCCTTACAGAAAACGCAATCTGGATTTTGTCGCATATTCATCTTATGAAGTAATTCGTTTGTACCTAAAACTCTATTAATAATTCGGTATTGAAACCATTGTAATTTGGAACTTTCGCCCATTTATGTGTTTTATTCAAAGAGGTGTCCCATTTCTCTTCATGTTTATTGGTTTCTATTTTTATTATCAATACTTCGTACATATCTTTGGAGCCTTTTTGAGATTTTAAAAATATACTTATTCTATTTGGTAGTATTGGTCCCTTTATTTTTTGCAAGGAATGTTCCTGTATCTTCTTTTTTCTAAAAAAATTTCTAATGGCAGATATTATACCTTGGTATGTGAGGAAGTTTGTGTTGACATTTTATATCTCGCAAAATTGTTAAAAGGACATAAGTTTTCCATCGTTCGTAAGTAAGTCATTTATCGTCCAAATTCCGTCTTTTGTCCAATTCTTGTAGAATATTTTGCGATTGTCAATCTTAATTCGATCGTTGTTCCAAATAGTATCGTTTGATATGTCTACCATGTTACTGGTGCTATTACGTTTGTTTTCTAATTCATTCCAGGCATTTATAATCTCACTCCAAAATGGGTTTGTTGCTCTTTTAATATTACCAGTGTATATAAAATAATTTGGTTCTACATCCACTTGGGAGAAGAATAATTTTACTAGCTTAGAGTCATTTTTCAGTAATCTACGGATCCATGTTAATTTTAGGCCTTTAATATATGCTTCAATATTGATCATTTTTAGCCCACCTAATGTATAGGTTTGACATAAAGTATCTCTCTTAATTTTGTCTGGTTTTCCTTCCCATATATATGCATATAATGTTTGTAAGTTTTTTAGTAAAGTTTTCGCTTGGTCCGGGAATTGCTAAGAAAAGATGATTTAATTTGGAAATTACCAAATACCCAATAATGTGAATTTACTGGAACCCCATTCCAGGCCATGCTTTATACACATAGTATCAGTGCTATACCTTTTTTTCCTATCCAAATTACTTTGGTCTTTTCAAGATTAACCTTAAGTCCTGATAAATCTGCAAATTTGCTGAGAGTACGGAGAGATGCATCTAATGAAACAGGAGGGCCATCTAATATTAAGGAGGTGTCATCTGCATATTGGGATATCAAATATTCTGTGTCATCAACAGTGATACCCTTAATTTCTCTATTGTTACGTATCATTATACCAAGTATTTCTGCGCATAAAAAGAATACATAAGGTGAAAGAGGATCCCCCTGTCTACACCCTCTTTGTATCTCGAAGAATTTTTTTGTTTTTTGTCTTTCTTCCATTCCGGATTTGAAACACCGAATTGACGGTTGGTAGCACGACGGGTGTAAAAGCAAGAAAAAAACTATTACTCTTCCGGAGCACATGAGTTCACTCTCGTTACAACTCGAGGTCTCGTTGTTTATTGCTATTCAGTACCTTTGGCAGGTCTCTGATTTATACTGTCACTATTTTGGACCCATCCTTGTTTGTGTTTACTGGTTTTTATTTTCCCTTTCGGATTTTTGAAATTCTGATGCCCCATTGGTACTTCTGATTCTAACTGCATTGGATGCTATATTTTAAACATTGTGTGCTTTGATTTTTCTCGAAAGCCTTACCATAAATTAGTTTGATTATGACACATTTGTTTATCCTTAATTGGAAAACTAGCTAAATGCATTTAATAATGCTTAAAATTGAAAAAAACTATATAGAAACACATCTAAAAACATAAAATAATTGTTAAACTGACCAAAAATATGTACAAGATATAGCGGTCGTAGGGAGGCAAGTCTTGGATGCTGGATCTTTTGTTTTGATACAAGACATTTGTTAAGGTTACATCTTAGCATATATATTTCATCTAAAAATTCTAAGAAAGAACAGGAGAGAGAAAATGACGTTTTGTCGGAGTGGGTTAAAGCTGTGAGGTCATTGATTTTGAAAAGAATCAATTCTTTGAAGGGCTCAATAAGCACTAAAGCAACATCCATTTTTAACAAAGATGATATTGAAGAAACATTGTCCACCTTAAATGATAAATATGTTGTTTTACCTTCAGACAAAGCACCAAATAATATCGTTTTTGTGTGCAAGAAACACTAGATTGACTGCCTGACAGCTAAATTAAGTGTTGGTTGTACCAGCAATAGCACCATATACACTGCTACAACACTGTCCAACGAAACAAATTATTGACAATCAAATCTGTCATTTCTTTCTTCGGGCTCTCTGTTGGTGCTGATAATGATGACATTCCATCCATATACTAGATTCCTAACTTACATAAAAATCCATACCAACAGCGCTTCATTGCAGGGTCAACAAAATGAACCATTAAACCTCTTTCAGTTCTGTTGACTTCAATATCAACGACAATAAAATCCGGCCTTCAGAAATATTACGATTGCTGTTATTCTAAAAATGGTGTCGATCAAATGTGGATTCTAAAGAATTCGAAAGAACTACTTGAGATTCTTAACTCGTTTAAATCAGTTTCAATTTGCAACAGCATAAAAACTTTTGATTTTCCCGCTCTTTACACTTCCATTCCCCATGAGCACCTCAAATAACGAATGACACAGCTGATAAAACGCAGCTTTTTGAAAAAGAATGGAAAACGCAGGTACAAAAATTTGGTAGTCGATTACAGTAAGACTTACTTTGTCATCAATAAGTCTAAGAAAAAGAACAATAGTCGACACGCTAAATTTTATTATCAACAACATATTTGTTCAGTTTGGTGGACGTGTTTTTCAGCAAACAAAAGGGATTCCAATGGGCACCAATTGTGCACCTTTGCTTGCTGATTTGTTTCTACATTCATATGAAGCAGACTTCTTACAATCTCTTCTAGACAAAAAAGACTAGCTCTCTCTTTCAACCTCACGTTCCGTTATATTGATGATATCCTTTCACTAAACGATTCCCGATTTGGTGACTTTCTCCATCTCATATATCCGCAGGAACTTGAGATAAGGACACAACGGTTTCTAGGAAGTCTGCTTTATATTAAGATCTACATCCCAAAATTGACTCTCAAAGAAGACTTTCAACAAAGCTCTATGACAAACGTAATGACTTCAACTTTCCAATCGTCAACTTTCCCTTTTTGTGTAGAAACATTCCGTCCGCTCCTGCTTACGGAGTCTTCGTATCACAGTTGACTCGTTACTCCAGAGCTTGCGACAATTACATCGATTTCCTTGGCAGAGCGTCACGTTTGACACAGAAATTGCTGACACATGGTTATGTTGCTCCTCGGTTGTTGTCTGCACTCAAGAATTCTACGGTAGACATCTTGCACTCAAATATGACAAATATTGGATTTCTATTTCTCAAATGACTACAGATTTTGGTTTGTCGTAGAGTTTGTTTTGTGTTCCTCTACCGGATTTGACACACTGAATTTGAAATTAGCAACACGACGAGTGTGCTATAACAGGCAGGGACCGCTTACTCTTCCGGAGCGCCTGAGTTCACTCATGTAACGACTTGAGTTCGCGTTGTTGATATTCGTTCGGTTGATTTAGTGTTTGTATTTCTTCGTGTTGTTCTTGTTCGTGGTCGGGTTAACCGGTTTCGACGTTGCCCTTTCGGACTATTGACACTTGAATGCCCCATTAGTGCGTTTGTGACTCTTCCACCATTTTCACGCATTGCACACCTAAACATTAGACCTTTGTAGGCAGGAAGCATTTACCTAACTTTAACATGGAAGTTATATCCCCCATGTAAAATGCTTTATACATTAAAAAAATAAGCTACGATCGATATATGAGCTAAATGCGAATGATATGCCGTTTTGTTAAAATTGTATGCAGTTAAATGTGTTCCGTAATCACAGAGATCATATTTTGACAGATAAAATGTTGTTGATAAAAAGTCAATTGTTTGTTTCTTATATGGTCCCCAGTAATTTGGTTGATGATAAACAAATGGAAATAAGTCATTTTGTACAGGTTCAATATATATAGCTGTTTCCTTTCATTGCTTTGTTAATTACCATCTAATCATTTTATTTTATTACAAATAAGACAATATTTTATTATTTTGATCTGCAGGCTGTTTCACTTTGTCAATGTACATATACATGTATATGTTACAGCAGATAAGCGTATTCAGGGATGTTATTCCTGACCATTTAAGTGATTTCACGAAATCCTTGAAAAATCAATTTTTGTCTGAATTTCCAGAAGAAATTGACACATTTACACATATTCCCCGACTTTATAACTCACTTATTATTATTTCGTAGTTCATTGTACAAACCTAGGTAAACATCGTTCTGAAGTAAAACGGTTAAAACAAAGATTATCGATTTGTAGAACAGGAAGTAGGCTGGTGGAACGCGTGGATTGTGAAAATTAATACTCTTACTATAGTTATTCTATGTAGAGTTACAACTATTAGTTTTGGCTTATTTCGTCTGCTTTTATGTGTCTAAATTCTTAACAGTTCTTAACTATTTTTGACTCATTTAAAAGGCCAATTAAAACCAGGCACAGATGACTGAAAAGGGGGATAAATCTTTTGTGGTCAGATTTTAGGCCAAATACTGAAAGAAAGATGCTGTCCTTAGAAAATGGAATTGGTATGGATTTCTTTTGCGGTGAAAACTTTAAAATTTAATTTCTATTAATTTGTGCGAGCAATGGCGTTTGTTCTCTGTCCGAAAAACACTTTTCTCACTCATTTTTGAAAGAAAATGTCATTTCATTACAAAAAAGTTCACCGATATGCTTTTTCTTCTCTGGATAAAACTGTTTCTTCATAAGTGTTAAAATCACACAATTGTAATGACAGAAATGTCTTTCTGGAAGCAGCTCCTTTTTGAAGTTTTACGAAAAAAAGACATTTTCTGAAAAACCATGAAAATAAGATTTTTTGGCTTAAATCTCAAATAAACGTTTGAAACAATCCAATGTAATCATCATCGGAAAGTAAATGTTTTTTTTTCATCCTGTTCTAAAGAAAAACAAGCATTTGGGTATTAAAATGGTCAAAATGTCTTGAAAAAGCAGACATTTTTAAGCAGGCAACTGCAAAACCCATTAAAAACTCATAGTTGTCGTTTAATTTGATTGGCAACACGACATTTAAAAGAAGTGTCATTTGTAAGATTCTCTAGCAAAAAGATTTGCTTGAATTCTCTGCTTCTTCTTCTGATCTCCTAAACTTGAATTCAGTATTGGGTTAAATCAATCAATACTATGTACCCATATTTTGACAATCTTTCTCAATTTTCAAGTTTTGTAGGATGCAAGATTATTTTATACCTAAAGGTTCTTTTGTGTTTAAGACCAGAATATTTCAATAAAATAGAAAACGAGGGTGGCATTTCAATATGTGGTGGTGCTTAACTTTTGGCGGACTGTTTAAAACAAATATTTCATTTGATTTAAATCAGGCCATAACATGCAAGATATTTAAACAAATAAAAGAGTAAACATACATGTATGAAATCAGCATTGGAATGTACTCGAGAACTTAGACAGATAAATATTGGATCATTTTGAAAATATTTGTCTTGTTGTTAAAGACGTATAAGCTATCAATTTTGCAATTTTCCAAGGCAACAAAACGTTTACAGAAAAAAAAAGACCACACTGGTAAGTGGAGTTTTGTACTATTTGCAAAACCTGTTTGAGGTTTAAATAAACGTTTCTTATTTAAAAGCAACGACATTCTCATGTACGTTCAAATAATTAATATGGTTTACTTTTTTACCAAAATTGATCAATCTAATTCAATGACAACAAACACTTTTCGATTAGTTAATTATTCGCTTTGATTAAGTATTGTCCAGCATAAATATTTACTTTTGGTAAACTGGGTACTATTAAACTGAGAAACGAAATGTAACCAAAAGAGGCGAAGAGAAAACGAAATCGGAAAATTGAGAAAAACGACTGGTGTCGGCTAAAATCGATTCAGTTTTCTTTTTTTAACCAGTTTCGTTTGGTTACTTTTTTTTCCTAGTTTACCGGTACCTGCAAGTGTTTACATTCTATAATTAGATTGTCCTCTTTTTTGACACTGCGTTTTTTTCTTCAGTTTTCCTTCGAAAAGAATACTTTCTGGTAGGTTTTTTGAAAATTTAACAGTTTCGTCAAAGGTTTTACAATGTATTCTTCAAATAGTGTGAATTTAATTATTTTTTTAAAAAATGCCAAAATGATATGTTCTATGTCTTTAATTATAGGGTTGATGTCTCGAATCATAAATTCCAGATTGAGTGCCAAAAATGCAAGGTAACCATGTTACCATACAACTAACCCAAAAGAAATGTGTTGTGATCTTTGCAACCGTAATAATACTTTAAGGTCAAATTTGCAGGCTCAATCTGCCGATATGGTTATTGTCTCAACTTTGTATTTTAAGCAAAAAAGAATCTATTGGCGGTTCTTTTGATTTTCTGGAGAGCAACATTTCATGTAAATGCCAGTTTACACCCTTATGAAATAGTTCGATAATAGTAGGCTATTCTTTAAATTACAAAAGCCAATATTTCACAATACAAGATCTCTATGCAATCTTAAAAAAACACATTTATTCATATTTGTTGACACTTACAAAACAATTACTTTCAAATGGTTTTTCATTCTTTTGAAGACTACAATGGTGCTTTTTTGTTATAGGCGTTCCATTAGAAATGGTGCATTGAACCAGGTTTCATGGCGGGCTAAATCTCCCTCCTCTTTTTCGATCTTTAGAGTCCGATAGTATAAGAACGATTGATGCATATCATGCTTATCAGGGCCATATACGATTAAAATCTACTCATTTTGAAAGATTAATTGTCTTTTGGTCCCATCTACAATCGTTCAGGCAACGTCATATACGATATAGATTTTCATTTTGGACAATTGGTTAATTTATAAATGGGGTATCAATACTCTTATTAAAATCGTCAAATGTTATATTACTAATAGGAAGTGTCAGTTGTATTTGTCGACTTTCGGTTCGTCACTGTTTATGTTTGTCGTAAACTACAATCCGTTATAAACAGCATCATCATCTAAAATTATTGAGCTTGATGTATGAATGTACCGAATTTGAACATCTTTTTGTTATGCTGCTTAACGTTAATCTATACTGAGCAAACGTCAGTCAGAATGAAGAAAGAGGTTTGTTACATGGAAAAATAGTTCTGGATACAAACCTCCGAAAAAAATGAAACTTGATTTTCAAGGCCATCAAATTGCCTTCCAAAGAATGTAACATCCCTACCTTACCGACAGATGGACGGCATATTTCACAGCTTATTTGACTGAAATATTCCTGTCTTACGGCATATGGTTATTTTTTATAGCTCATATAATATTTCCCGACATGTAATTTAGAACCCATATACAGTTAGGCAACTATCCCCACATCTTGAACTCAAAGGAAAAGAAGTAACTGCACTGCTTATGTCGGCAGTCTAAATTAGAACTAATTACTAACCAATTAATGTAGCGGTTTTTGTTCAAATTAAGGAAACCTTACAAATTATTCATTTTATTTGTTTATAGTTGATGCTTTTGTTGTCTTTTTGTTATGCAATGCTTCCTTTTGAATATTTTCAATGAAATATACATGATTTACCATTAAACAAATGTGAATAAATTACCCTTTAAAGTCATTTGTAAACCATGTATATGAAATATCTGACATGTATGCAAAACGATTCTTTTGAAATCCGAAATAGATTTTTGTTTTATCTTTATTTTTTATGTTGACGTCACATCATGACTACAGGTGTTAAATTTAATGATGAAAGCTCTTTGTTCTATCTTTTGTCACTTATATACTAGCCACAAAATGAAACGATATCAATGCCATTTTAATTTCCCACAGTTCCACGAAACTGGTTATATGAATGGAATGAATAATGTATCCTTCAATTGAAGATAACAACATTTTAGAGTAGAGTGTTCGATCAAGATTACAAGAAAATATGTGTCATACGGTCCCTTAAAAAAATCTTCCTTCGTTATTAGCCAGCGGTGGAAACAATTCAAATCATGATGAACGTGTTTGTTGGTTATTGTTTTGATTAGTGTTTTGCTGATTGTTGTACTGAGACAATCATCTTGTCATCTCGTTTATGTCTTCACAAAGTTAACCTGTTCCGTTTTGTGTTACTATTGGACCTTAATATCGCAATGGAAGAAGGAGGTTTGACACGGTGTAACCCATCATTTCCTATAAAATGAGTGTACCAACTCAGTACCATTGTGATCTATAATGTTCCGGTTTGTCTTCCATGTTAATTTCTTTTTACTTGGACATTGATATTGATCCTTTAAGCCCAGGCGTATCAAAATTCATTGTCTGGAACTTTTTTGTCATTTTTGTTTTGGTAATTTTTATAAATTTTTTTTTAATTAATAAAAAGTGTAAATTCTCGTGAAAGAGAAGATAAAATTGAAACATTGATTACGAAATGCGTCATTTTTTACAAGACAAACAAAAGGAGATCAAAGCCTAAACCGCAAAATCTAAAAACCGAATACAAAGTTGGCGTCAAAACAGAGCAAAATGAGTCACTGAAGTTTCTTTGCATTTCCGTGACATTCAAATCTAAGTTTGTAATTCAAACCTAATGAAACCAAGTCTACCGAATCACTTTGACGAACATTTATTACTGCAAATCTCTCCCGTACACGAGGACGACGAAAAAAAACGTCGAAATGCAAAACAGCCGTTTAATTCATATTCCTGCCAAAAACTGGTTCATTTATTGCACAGTTACTGCTGAACTAAAACCATTTACGAATTTGATATGAAAAAAGAAATTAATGCGCCAAAAAAGTTCTTTTAAAAAATGGCGCTCATGCAAGGCAAAAACAGAAAGTAGCACAATGTCGCTCTTTCGTCGTCCTAAGGATCAAATGATTGGTTTTTTTTCAATTGGAAACTGTTCAATTTATGTAACTTAAAAAAACCCTGGTTGCTTTTATCTAAAACCATATTAAAGTCTTATTTTAAGAAGTCAACTTTAGGTTTATTTTATCAAGTTTTTGTGCCTAGTACATTTTCATAGAATGGTAAACGTGACATACTATTTACGTTACGGAGTATAGAAGGTTTCGGATCTGTTTAGTTGCCAGCAGTTTATGGTGTATAGATACGGTTTTCTCTTAGAAGGAACGAACAAATATTGTTTCATTTAAGAAATAAAGGTAATAACAAACTTACCGAACTTGGAGAATCAATCTCAAATGTCCATAAGAGCAGACAAAACAAGGAAGACACACCGGAAAATTTGAAGACCGCAATGGTCCTGACTTGGTACAGGCATTTCAGAAGAAATGGTGGGTTAAACCAGGTTTTAAGGCGCGCCAAACCTCCCTCTTTCATTGTGGTCTTTGGGTCCGGTAGTTACACAAAACACAACAGGTTTGTGATGACATATCAGGGATGCTAGGGTGATCATCTCACTACATAAACCAACCAAACAATTATCAAAGCAAAAACTAACCAATTCGTCTAACACGATATTGAATGTTTCTACCAGTGGCTGATAACGAAGAAAGAATTTTTTTTAAAAATCGTATGAGACGTATTTTCTTATAACCTTGGTCTAATAGTCGGTTACGGAGAAAGCGCTATCGGATAAAAAAAATCTGAAAAATGTGTACAAGCCCTGGCATATCGAATTAGTTGTGAAATATAGACACCGTATGCAGGTGACGTAGGTATGTTACTTTAATTTCCAGGTTAGGAAAATTAATAATTTTAACATAACATGACATAACATTTCAACATAACATGGTTACACGCCTTCAACAGTAAATCGGACCGTACATGTTTAAAGGGAGCAATTTCAGATGCTTTTGGATTTCCTCATAGATATCCATAAGAGAAAACATATTCGGGACAATACAACACCAAATTTAGCACACTATAAATAAGAAATTTCTCATGTAATATGCTAAAACGTGTTATCTAAATTATTATATTATTATTTTATTTGTTGAATTCAAATAACATTTTAAAACAATTGTCATGTTATTATTGATCATTTCTGAACGACTTTTAAGATAAGGACATTGTCAAAAAATGAAGATAAATTACTCGGTTATCAAAACGCTAGACAAAATTTAAACCTACTAATTTCAGAAGATTAATCATCCTCTGGTCTCATCCGTTTTGGTTCAGGGAACCTTATATAGGATATTAATTTCCAAGGTGGACAATCAGTATATTCTGAGACTTTGATTAAAGTCGTTTAATGTTAAATAAGTAATATTTAGGGGCAGCTGTGTATAAGGGTTTATAATTACACAAACGACATTTATTGTGCTTTATGAACAGTACTGAATGTGCTTATTTGTTGATAAACTATCAGAAGCTGACGTCAGGGTTAACTTATGTAAATGATTGCTCCTATCGTTGGTTTTATTTTTTGAATGGAAACCAGAACAACTTAATCTCAATACAAAAGAGAAGACCTTTAGTCCAGATATTTCACAGTTATCCCCGCGAAAAATTGAGACCGCTTAAATTAAACATCCCCATTTGGATACAAATTGCGAAACTGGCAAATCGCTAAAACTACTCGATTACAGTATTTTCTGTTCTGGACAATTTTCAAGTTAACAAAAACTTGTGACAAAACATTTTTTCTATACAAATGTCAACTTAAACAAACACTTGACCAAAGATTGGTACATGCCCACGCAAAAAGAAGCAATAGTAAATGTTAAAAGAAGCAAATGTTTTTTTGAACAATTCAAATGGTATTATAACGTAAATCTAACGTAAACACTTATTACAAAATTTCAAAATTAATAGCAAAACAGAAACCCAATACAAATTTAAAAACCCAAACAATTAATCTGCTTCCACAGCAGCTTGAAGTAAACACAAAAACAAAGTACATTATAGTGGAGATGTCAGGAATTATAACCTTACCAAATTATGATAATATATTTGTGGCTGTTGTTTTCAAGAAAAAAGTTTCAAACGATACATTTATTTTGTTTATATTTCACTCTTTTGTGATAAATTTCTGTTGTGCAACGAGATCAATTTCTGTTTGTCATTTTTGAATACCATTAATTGGATATTTAACACTTATCATTACAAATTTCATACATAACCATTCCCTGCAACATACAAATAGACATCCATAGAACAATAACCATTAATATTAAAAGTAATGTTTCAACCATATTATTTGAAATGTATTGGAAATATTTGCAAAAGTCGTTATTCTGAAACTTGTCATTGATTTAAAAAAAAACGCCATTATGGTGTTGACGCAACATAATGAGGACCAATAGAATATTTATTGCTCTTTTTAATGTTATTTTGATTGTGTTGCAATAATTTATTGACAATTTGTATAAAAGTGAATTATCAGTTGTAAAAAAGTAGAAAAATAAATAATCGAATATTTTATTTTCATATTCTGATTATAGGGCATCAAGTATGCTCAGTACTGGTCACCTCTGAAAGTTTGCATTAAAAACACTAAGCTGTACAAAACCACTATGTCAACATTTTCATCAAAGGAAACAAAAGATACAAACTTTGAAAAACAATCGTATGCGAAACAACTTAAAAAGGCAAGGTGAATTGGCCAATGGCAAAAATTCCAGAACATTGTAAAACAGGAAGTAAGCTGGTGGCTAAAGGTTACAACTGCGCAAATGTTAACAATGCATTGTTCCATAGCGGGTACCCTTGTATTCAATTTTTTAAAATTGTTTTTGACCGATGTTCACTTTCTTTAGGTGAAAATCTTTCAGTTTACATCCAAACGTTCATTTTTAGCCAATAAAAAACCTATGCCTATGCGGCGTTTATGAGCGTAATTTTAGATTGAAAAAAGGGGGTGATTTTTCAATTTTATTTTCAATACCAAAATTTTCACAGATGCGATCGCCCTGTAGACACATGATTGGCACCAGAATTTCTTTGTCGATATTTTTTATAAGTTTATTCACTCATCTATCTAAATACAATCACGTTGTTTTCTGTATTTCATTCCGCGCTTTATCTTGGGTGTAAAAAAAAACATTGACAGAGGTTTGCATTTGCGCAGTTGTAACCTAAACAAATATAGTTGTTTAATATTCATTCATTGATAGTTTGTGTCACTTCCGGGTTGTCACTGTTTAAGTTCGTCGTAAATTTGAATCATTTAAGAAAGGTTTTGATGATGTTAAATGACACAAAAAAATTTCTCTTCATGAAATCCGGTCAAGATTTAAGATATGCAAACCAGTGTAAATTAAAGCAAACAAATGATGTAATTGTTAAAGCTGCACAAACATAGTTGGATACGGGTATACTCTTAATGACCCACAAACTCCTAATTTGCAAAATGAAGAGGGATCTGTATAAGCTTAACACAAGTAAATGCAATATACAAGAAACATAAATACACACAAAATTAAACGAACACAAATCAACAGCGCAAACTCAAGTCGTTCTAAGAGTGACCTTTGGTGATTCGGAAGACCAAGTAGTTCTTGATTGCTTTAGCTCATCCGCCCCAATGCCAATTATCAATTCAGTGTGTCAAATCCGGAAAGGAAAAAGAAAATATGTGCGAAATGATTTGTTTTAATTCCGTTAACATATTCAAAGACAAATGAACGATTTTCAAGAACTTTGTCATAAAGAATCTAAAGAAGGATTTTTTTTCTCTTTTTAACGTAAAACTATTAGAATTTTTTCACAAGAAGCTCAGCATTTTTTCAGCCAAAAAAAAAATACACCAATTCTTAAATATGTTTATCTTCAACTTCAAAAACTTGTAAAAGCAACAATAACAGTGGTGTCCATCCAGTACTCTTCAGCTACCATTTCTCACTTGCAATTCCAACAGGCCAACAAACAAAAATGAATATTATTGAAATGTCAACAAAGTTCCAGACAACAAATTTTGATACGCCTAACGCGCGTGTCGTCTATTCAAGACTCAAAGGAGGAACTCTACAAAAAATATTGAAAAACACAAACACTATATGGTCATTAGGAAGAGCATACTGGGAAACCAATTTATAATTAAGATGGTAAACCTATGACTGGGGTAGGAAGAACCTTAGGGTTCAGACAATTTTGATGTAAGTGTTCACATATTGGAACAGTAAACACACATCCTGCAGTTTTGGTTGGTAACTGTTTATTTTAAACATATTTGTTTATCCTGGATTGGGAAACAAGCTTGATGCTTATATCAATCCCTCTCCAGCTAGCAGTTTGAGAGTGTGGCCTTTGTAGCGGCCCCATTGAGCCTACTCTTAACGAACTCCACAAAGGGGTCTTTAACGTGCATGGGGTATTGCACTCCACATACACGGGACAACCTTTTTTCGTCCCTTCCGAAGGACTAGCATCGATCCTCGAGACCATCCTCGCAAATGGTGTCAAGAGAGAGTCGGAAAATTGGTTCATGAAATTTTCACCCCTGACGAGGATCGAACCACGAACCTCGGTTTTAGTAGCCCGACGAATGGGCTACTGTTTTTTGTATCCAGATAAAACAAAATTGCATACAGTACATATTTGCTCAAATTATGATGGAAAAACTTTATTCGTGCAGCATCTTAAAACATATACATAATAAAAAATATATATATACAAAAAAAAACAAAGAAAATGTTTCATACTGTACTTTACCGACCATTTAAGAACATTCAATCATAAAATATCGTCAATTCTCTCCGTGAAAAAAAAACACATTCCTTTTATTATTTCAAATATGTTTTTTAAATGTGAATGATGAAAGAAACAATTTTTTTTTTACATTTTGATACGTCTGGTAAAGGTATAATATTATTTTTGATACAAATGACATTTTATGCGATAAAAAGCTGTTATTGATTTTTTCAATCAACTCAGAATTATAAGCGACTAATGAAAAGTGTATAGCTACAGACTAACAAAAGCATATTTTGTAAACTCATACAAACAAATTATTCAGTTACAACGTAAAGTATAAAACCACGAAGCATAGGATATGATTCTTTCAAATCGAGATTAACTAATCTGCATCTTGAATGATCAAAACAAAAGAATCCTTTGAAGAAGCAAGGAGTTAACAATAGGGCATTCTATAGTCAAAAGTCCGAAATGCAAAAACAAACCCAGTAAACACTAACGACGAAAGACAACACACATACACATAATAAAGCTGAAAAAACAATCAACACCCCGAACCAAGAGTATAACAACCGTAGGTTTTAAATAATTAAGAACACAACACCAAAAATTTAGACTTTTCTGTGATCCGAATCCGAACGTCAAAAGTTCAAAAGAGCAGAATCAAAACCAGTAAACACCAACGAGGACAGGACAAAAAAAAATCAAAAACAGCAATATAAAAACAACCGCATAGCAATAAACAACGCAAGCTCTAGTCGTAGCGAGAGTGAACTCGTGTTCTTCGGAAGAGTTTGTAGTTCCTGTTTACTGTAGTGCAACCGTCAAGCCGCCAACCGTTAATTCAGTGTGTCAAATCTTGTATAGTGAGACCAAACAAAACCATATGACAAACCAACATCTGCACTCATCTGAGAGATAGAAATCCTTGTTTTGTCTATTCGCCCATGATGTCGTCCTTTGTTCCGTGATATATTTTTACTGTCTTATCCTAAGTGCACAAAATAATTCATTCATATGATTGTCTTTGGGGTAACTTTTTGGTTTATTTTTCCTATCGTAAATACAAATAAAGCGTGATGACATGTATACTTATTGTGTCAAAATACATTTCCATAGAAATAACAATCTGGCATAGTTAGGGTAAGGGTTAGATTCGGTATATTTTCTCAATATCTTTTCATAAAACGTAAAAGAAAAATCAAAGTCAATGTAAATGCAGTAATCAGAAATAAAGGTAATAACAAAACTACCTTACTTGAATGATCAATCTCATAGTCCAGAGAAAATGACAAAACGAATCAATCATAACGGAAAATTGGTGGATCGCAATGGTCCTGACTTTGTTCAGGCATTTCAAACGAAATGGTGGGTTAAACCAGGTTTTATGGTCAACCTAAGTGCTAATTATCATGGCTTGACTGAAATTGAAACCAATAAATACAGTACCAGCCCTTTTATGTTTTTTTTTTTAAATTATTTCTTATACTGGTAATTTGTTTTTAATTGTTTATAGCTCAATTTGTCTAAAGTTTATGTTTCCTTGTCTTTTCTGTTATACAAAGTTTCCTGTTGAATACCTTCAATGAAATATTTCATATATATTATTACAACATGCTACTTAACCTACCTTTAAACACTTGAGAAACAATTATCATTTAAAGTCATTTGTCAACAATATATTGTAATACCGATTTGAAATATTTTCAAAAACTATTCTGACTTTTGAAATTCGTTTAAGATTTTATACAACTTTTAATGTTGTTATTACATCTTGAATACAAATGTTAGATTAATTTCTCAAAACTCTTTGTTCTTTTTTGTTATTTTTGCAATAGGCGATTGACAAATTGTATAAAAGAGAATTATCAATTTTTTTTTTAAAAATGAGAATAATTTTGTTGGAATTCCTGGTCATCCGGGATGTCCAGTTGGTAAATCTGCAAGGTTCTATCTCATAACTGAACACTACAATATTTTTTTTTACAATATCAGTTATTACTTGAAAAAAAAGTAACCCAAAATTGCTTGAGGTTTTCCATTGAAGATATCTAAATGGCCGTTTATATTGTAGATTGTGTCACCTTCATTTGTTCTACATCTCATTTTCAAAATACCCAGTTTGGTATTTTTGGTTATACTGTTCTATGCTCTTCATATTCATACAGTGTTGGCATTTTCAAATTTATGGTAAAGTCTTGAATAGACGAAACGCGCGTCAGGCGTAGCAAAATTTATTGTCTGGAACTTTGTTGTCATTTGTATTTCTTCCGATTCCAAAATTCATTCATATACAAAACAGCTTAGAAAAACAAGCTTAAAAGATCAAACTAAAAAAAAATGTTCGAATTTCGTTTGAAACAAAAAGCATTGCAATCTTTAACAATTATGGATAGGGAGGGTGAAAAAAAATATTGTTGTTTTCAATTTTTTTCTATGTTTCGTATGTCAATATATCGATTATCCCCTGTGTTTTGGTACAGTAAATTTATTTAAGTCAAATTACAAATAGTAAGTGTAGCTAGCAAAATTTGTCTGTTCAAAATAACAATATGTTAAAAACAGTTTTTAGGCATTTATGACATTAATGATACTAAAAAGCACAAGAATTTTCTCTTCTGAATCATTAAATCTGGCATAATTTTAAGCAAAATTTAATGTTGACTTAACTTGATCAGCATATATAAATGAACGAAGTATATTCAAATAGTCTATTTGATATTTAAAATTTTGTTGATTATGATCTATTTATGATTCGACCCAGTCGTGTAATTTTAACGTATTAATTACATGTAGTACCGCTAATTATAAGAGGTTTAAAACTTTTATGTTTTTAGGTACGTACCATTTGCGAGGAATGGTATGTCTGTAAATAAAAAGTTTTATTTTGGACGGGACGAAATAAGGATTGTTGCGTTTACGATAGGAGAAATGGTCTTAAAATTAAAATGTTTTTTTTCTCGGAAAAAACGAAATAAAGAGTTCAATTTTACTAGGGGCAACATGAAGTGTAGTTTTATGATCCCGTCGAAGAGTTTGATTAGAATAGACTCAATATGTCCTTTTACAAACCCAATCTCGCACAGCGTGAACTAAAATTCCCAATGCATCATGTAAAAAATGAAAAAAGTTAATACTTATCTTGTTCAGATTTCTTTCCAATAATATGACTTTAAGAATGAAATGACATCATTATTTTTGAACGACTTTTTAAATTGTCATAAAAGTCCGACGAAAGAAAGATAGATAAATTACTCGCTTATCGACGAAAGACAGATTTAAACCTACTAATTTCAATAGATTAAATATCTTTCGGTCTTAGCCTCTTTATTTAGGGAAAATATATATATATATACGACATTAATTTCCATGATATACAATCGGTATATTCGGATATTGAGAATTAAGACTAGAGCTAGAAACGCTGGAAGAAATACGTGTAAGCCTTCGTCTGATCCTGATGTACAAATGATTGAGGGATTGGTAAGGTTACTACCAGCATCGCATTTCGTGTAATTTGCCAAACCAAAGAGACATATCACGGCTACAAAATTTCAGGAACCCACAAAAATATAATAGACAAACGATGTCTAACCATTTTCAGACAGAAAGACACAACAGTATCAGCACTCCTTCTTTGTTGACACCACCATACGATGTAATAAACTACCAGACAACATAGTGTAGAGATATTCAAGACCGCCCTAGGACACCTTTGCCAGTAAACACTCTGACACTCTCATACCCGTTGTATAAAAGCCAGTATTGAATACTAGAACGAAACCCAAACAGCTACAGAAATACTGAGTAAGTCTTCTAATTACAAAGTTCAAATAATCAGTGTCAGCTGTAAATGTCGGCTTCGGGTTTGTCGCTGTTTATGTTTGTGCTTAATTACTATTAGTGAAAAACAGCCTTCCACTATTAATGAGCTTATATGGTCCTGAATATCAAACACCATCTCCCAAAGACAATATTTAGTGTCAATAAGAAAAAATGAATGAAGACTTCTCTTAAACTTCTAAGACATTGAGATTGTTTATCCCTGTCCGATCATTTGTCATAACCTTATAATTGGAGACGTATCAGTACGTTAACTTTGATGCCTATGCTTAAACCGTCTACTGTAAACCAACTTATCTTTGCGAGCGATAAATATTCGCGGATTTCGCGAGGAACAGAAATTTGCAAAAATTAATCGTCGCCTATTAACCCATTTTCATTATAATCTAATCGTTTTTATGACAAAACGCAAAAAAAATAGCAACGAAATAGCAATATGACACTAAAACGCAAAAAATTGTATCCGCGAATATAAATTGGTTTACAGTATATCACATGTGTGATTGAAATTACAGCTGCAAAGACAATATTTAAAAGAGATTCTATAAATGTAGACTTTCTTTTTTCATCTTTTTTAAAACTTTGAGATTTTCTATCGCTATCTGAAGTGCTGGTTGGGAAATAAGATCATTTGCTGGAAGTGGCGGATAGATGCGGTTTAAGATCCCAATGTCTAGCCTATATAGCTACCAATAATGCATTCTCATTAAGAAAATGACTAACAACCATTAAAGCAAAAATGAACAGCACACGACCAAAAAAGAACAGATTTGTTAGTTGAGGTTCAAAAATAGCCAGTCATATGAAACCGACTTTAGACTCTCAAGTTTTCCCAAAAGGCATTTAAAAACATTGAGATGAGCTTCCTGATGCAAGTCATATTACAATTTTCTGTCCAGACTTATTGATAATAACTTGAAAATGCTATTGCGTTGTAGAAAAATACAGCGACAAACAGAAACGCAATATTTTGATATCCTGAACGGGAATCGAACATAGTTTTATTTAGTGTTTACAGTTATAACATACGACTCAAAATTTCAAATCATTTAGGGAATGTCATAACATTTCAAACTGATGATTAACTGAAAAGTAAAGAACGCAATATTGGTGGTACAATGTTTTTTTCTGTAAATACAAATGACAACAAAGTTCCAGACAATAAATTTTGCTACGCCTAACGCGCGTTTCGTCTATACAAGACTCATCAGAGCCGCTCTACCAAAAATATTATAATTGCCAAACACTTTGTGATTATGAAGAGCATAGGACAGTAAAAAAAATACCAAACTGGGGAATCAAATCATTACTATGATGATCGACCTATGTCTGGGGTAGGAAGAACCCCAATTGAGAATACTTCTGAAATATATTCGCACTCATTAAATTTTCGTCAGTTCTCTATTAACCTTCGGGTAAATTCAAAGTCGGTCATTTATATGGTCAATGTTTTATATTTGTTCAAACTTCTTCATAAATACAATATCTGAAAACCTGTCTAACGCAAATACCACTTTTTCACGGTTCCTTTGTCTTTATGGCTTCTTGGTGTTGTTAACGTTCATAAGAACTACAATTGCAAATATTTAGCACTACGTAGGTCATATTCATACTGTCTCTTTAATATATTTGAAAAAAAAGCTTTAATGAAAGGAACGAACTATCTTTTTCATGTTTTTAGAAATCTTCAGCAAACCAGAACCCGGGTATTAACGTCTGTAAAGCTAGAACTATACTTCCCAACAAGCACGTTCTAAACAAGTCACTGAATTAATTTGTCTAGTATAGAATGATAATTGATTCACTGAACGAAATATAACCAATCAGAAAGACCTACGATGATGCTGAAACACACTATTGGTCTCAGATTACCGTTATGAAAAAGATTCGCGTGCACCATTATTATAGTCACTGCACAAGAAGACACTCAATAGATATGGGTTCGAAACAAGAAATTTAAGTGGCCATGTTTCTTAATATTAAATATGTAATGTATTTTTTAATGAAACATGAAAATGACTGGTTATTTGAAAGAATGTAGTATCATGGTTTGTTTGATTTTCTTCATCTTTAAATATTTTGAAATATAATAATAGTGATATATCAATGGACGAGATTATAAAAAGGGACACACGTGAATATTTCCTGGAGGGTCTTACTTTGTTTCATATTGTTTAATTTACTCCTATAAGTTGCAGCTTACAAAAAAAACCTATTTACAAACCCATCTAGCACTTTTTAAATGGGCGTATAAAGTAACTATTATTGTTATTGATTATCATTAGGGGGAAGGTTGGCGCCAAAAAACTAGTTTAACCCCGCCACATTTTAATGTGCCTGTCCTAAGCCAGGATTCTTTATCAAAGCTTATGTTTGTATTTAGTCGAATTTTTGTTAATTGTTTTTTGTCAAGAAGAGGGTCTTTCAATGCACTTTGGGATTGGGCTTGAATCATGTGTATTTTATTTTCAATCCAGGGGCCAATTGAAAAACAGCGAGCAGCGACCGCTGGTCACATTGAAGGCTGCTGGCTGTTTTCCATTGTGGATATTTAAAATATACGTTTATAATGTAGGTTGTGTCGCGTACACTTATTCCACATCTGATTTTCTTCTATAATACAATAAAAAATAAATACAAACAATGACATGGACATTGGGCGTACAAAACAGTGAGGAAGTTAAAGGTAAATGATCATTCCATGTTTACCCCTGATGATAGATAACCTGAGAAGACTCTTTTTATGACTTGAAGTCGTGTTGTTGATTGCTCATTAGTTGTTTTTTGTGTTTTAATATTGTGTGTTTCTTCGTGCTGCTCTTGTTTTTGTCTTTGATTCGGACTTTTGACATTCAAATATCCAATAGGTACCTATTTGCTTTTGAAAAATTTTACATGTGTTATTCGTTTGTATTTAATCTGATTTAGTTTATTTCACTTGCAACAAACATTGATGCAAATATTACAATTAATAACAAATGGGACATTTTTAAATGCAAATTGTTTAACATTTTAGAGACCAAAATTTTCAAAATCGACTCTAAGGAGAAGTAACTGTTCAGTTATATATGGTATAGAAATAAAGATGACAACAAAGTTCCGGACAATACATTTTGCTACGCCTGACGCGCGTTTCGTCTATTCAAGACTCATCAGAGGCGCTCTACCAAAAATATTGAAAATGCCAAACCTATATGATTATGAGGAGCATAGAACAATAAAACCAAAAATACCAAACTTTGGAACCGAATTAATACTAAGATGATCAACCGATGTCTAGGGTAGGAAGAACCTTATAGTTTAGACGCTTTTGAAATTTAAATGGATAATTTAAAGCTTTGGTGTGTTCTCCATCACAAAAGTTTTGATTCCGGAGCGGGCTAGCCTCGGGGAATTAAATCTCCACCAACAGTGCTAACCTTCACGGGTGTTCGACATAAAATGACAACAAAGTTCCAGTCAATAAATTTTGCTACGCCTGACGTGCGTTTCGTCTATTCAATTTGTCTTGAATGAAATTGGTATTATAATATCAATCCAATTTTTATATGCGCTGAAGAAAAGACGCACTGCGATATAAACGTTCGAACATGAATTGTTAATAAAATGAAAAAAAGGAGCGATATATGAAATATGAAACTGATGTTCTGGTGGTAAACATTAAATTATTTATCATGTAATGTATTAAAGAAAAACTATCTTCCAGAATTGTCCATCGATATGGATATTGAATTTTCTTGATTAATGTAGAGTGATAGGCAGATATCATGGTTTTTTTCTGCAGAAAAGGGTTTTATAACAAATGGGTTTAACTCTTGTTTTCTTTACTTGTCACAAGAGAGGTAATAAAATGAGAATTCCAATGCTAATTATGTTCGTGAAACAGTGTTTACAAATAGTCCCTTTCGGTTGTTCGTGTTGTCTTTTGACCTAGGTTCTCTATAGTGAAGTTGATCTTTAATCGATTTGTTTTTTTTTGTGTGTTTAGTTATTTTGCTTTGTCTAGGAATATTGATAGGGGGATGTTTAGGTCAAAAAACCTTGTTTAGCCCCGACATATATTATATGTGCCTGTCCTAAGCCAGGACTCCTTGGCAAAGCTTTCGTTTTTACTTGTCTTTTTGATGTTTTCTGTCCCTTGTTTAAGAAGGGGGTCTATCAGTAAACGATAAAAAGATGTTGAATAGGTGTACGCAACACAACCAACATTGAAGAAACGGCAAATTAAAAAATCACAATGAAAAACAGCAAGCAGTCTTCAACATGACCAGAGGTCACTGCTCGCTGTTGACTTTTTTAGGACTGGATTTGAATTATATGCATTTTATTTAGACCATGGGCCAATTGCAGAACCGCGAGCAGCGCCTGCTGGCCTCGTTGAAGGCTGTTGGCGGTTGTCCATTGTGGTTTTTCTGAATTGCCGCTTGATTGTGGGCTGTGTCGTGTACACTTATTCCACATCTCATTATTTTTATATATCAGTTTTAAAAACAAAAATATAATAAGGAGGTACTCAACACTAAGGCTAAAATACATCATGTTATCAAATAAAGTCCACTGCTTCTCCTAAAAACCTTTTTTTTGGAAAGTTTTTATTGAACATTATGGAATTTTCAAGTTTCATATTTTGATCATTCAAAAGTCCGTTCTTTATAGATGTAACTGACAAAAACGTTCAAGATATTCAAGAGTTATCTCCCTTAAGTACTATGAGCCCCTTTGGCAACTCCTTTTTTTCAGAATTCCAGACTAAGTTCCTTCTAAATTACAGACATATCATACTAGCATAATACTTATCTCTTTTAAGAGATTAAATATTTTTAACAAATGCATATATCGATTTTTAATGGAAAAAAAACGTATGTCATTATAAATAATATGTGTTGCCTTGGAAACAATTCTAAACTTAAGACTGAGAGGAAAAACAAAACAAGTTGAGACCAAAGACATATACAACAATAAGAAATACATTACAAATCACCATGAGGATAATTCAACGTCGTGAATTCATGTAAGAACATGAAATAACTCAAACTTTATAGTAAGATAAGTAGTGCCTACTTGGTTTAAAATCACTCGTCGCATTGTAATGAATCCTGTAAAGATCATATAATTTGTTTTGCTGTAGAATGCCAAAAGACAAAAAAAGTAAAAAGAAACCCACTTGATATCAAATACACTAAGAATAACACACCATTAAACTCACAGAGACTAAGATAGCTGATTTCAACACAAAATAAATGAAGATTTAAATACTGCAATTTGATTGAACACATTTTTTTTCATATATATCCCAATGAAAACAAAAATCATGGGAAAACACCCAATCTTTTATGAGTAAAATGTTTCTTCTTTTTTTTTGTTTTGAAAATTTATTTATAAGGAATGACTGTAATAATTTTATTTTCATTGGGGATACGAAAATATTTTTTGTACATTAAGTACGCGGATTATACAATGTTGTTTTTTTTTCATACCCCACCCCACCCCAAAAAAAACCCAACTTATGATAGTAATCCCTTAAGCAATATCGCTTCAAAACAAAAATCAACTAAGATGCGCAGGAAGGGTTACAATTCGCTATTGTTACAAAACAATGGTTGCCTTAATAAAAAACATCATCTTGCTGTACTTATGCTTCACCTTCATCATGGACATTTTTTATTTCCATTTTGACATATATTATTTTTAATGTGATATTTGTCAGTTCAAAGTTGGCATTCAATACTAAGATCAGCTATCAGGAAAATATTGTATGTACAACTATTTGTTTACCTTTTTTAAATGTTTCAAAAAGTCATTGATCTTAAGTACCACTTTTTATAAGAACCATGCAAAAAGCGATTCATGGGTGGAAAGCCTACACCACTTTATTTTTGATATGTTACTCCTACTAGCACCCTCATTCGATATTTTGTACTCTTTTTCCAAACAAGCGTTTGTCCTGAGACTAAAAATATATAGAATGCATTGGAAAATTGTAAGAAAGGGAGATAACTCTTAAAACTGTCAATAATTTTTGATCAGACACCGGTTTCTTCGTGACCGACTTTTGAAGCAGGGCTATAATAAAATACGTCTCATACGATCACTAAAAAAATTCTTTCTTCGTTATCAGCCACTAGTAGAAAAGTTCAAAATTGAGTTAAAAGATATGATAGTTAATTGTTTTAATTAGCGTTTGACTGGTCTGCTGTACTGAGATGATCACCTCAATATCCATATTGTGTCTCACAACTATGTTGTGTTCTATGGTCATTACCGGATCCTAAGATCGCAATGGAAGAGGGAGGTTTGGCGCCATAAAACCTGGTTTAACCCACCATTTCGTTTGAAATGCCTGTACCAAGTCAGGACCATTGCGATCCACCAGTTCTCCGGTATGACTGATTCGTTTTTGTCATTTTCTCTGGACTATGAGATTGATCATTCAAGTTCGGTAGTTTTGTTATTACCTCTATTCAATAGAAACCATTGTAACAAAATGGCAAGATTTCTCCCAGGACCAGACAGTTATGAGCAAACTGTTATTTATTTCTTATTTTTTACGCTTTGAACTATCTTTTGTTTAAAATAAACCACTGTAGCCTTTTTATCGATGAATCACTTTTCTTCAATTTTGCATGATTCTTAGGTGGAGAACTACTTAATATTTTAGTTTTGTTGTTTCAAAATACGAATTTCTTTCTTTTTTTGGACCAATTTGATGGAAACATTCCAATAAAATATCTTTAGACAATACCATTGATATGATGAGAAAAAACGCACAAATAAAATAATAGTTTACACAGTAATAATCAAGTCAAGTTACTCTTAATACATACACTCGTGAACTACCCTAAATTCTTTTAAGGAAAACATAATCTTACCTCTAAGTCTTACAATTCCAAAACCACTTTGGTACAAATAGTATTCAAAGATCTCAGGATGTAATTGATATACTCGGATGCATCTCCTACATGTTAATGTAAAATATTATCTTTTTATCTATCGTACAATATACATGATATACGAATGCCATTGTATGCAATTAATACGCTGTCATTGATTTTGACTCGAATCAACCTTAATTGATAAACGCCCAAAGAAAAAGGTTTTCATAGAGCTTGTTCGTTTGCTTTCGTAAACAAAATCAATAAATTACTTTAAGAATATTTCAGTTTAGTTTTGTTGTTTGTGTGTGTGTGTGTGTGTTTGTATTTTATTGTACGTCATTTTATACTGATTTTAGTCGATTTATTTAGAATGTTAAAAACATTCGAATGCCTCGCAAGAACTTTTTAACATTTTTATTGTTTCAAATTTTCTTAAAAGGATTAACATAAATGAGTTTAGTTTACACATATTTGGATATGCTGAATTGGGAAACAAAATTAATGTTTCATTTACCCCTCCCCAGTTTGCAGTTCACGACTGTAGCTTTTATAGTTGTTTCATTGTGCTTACTAGTATCTACCTCGAAAGGGTCGATAACGTGCATAAGATATTGCTCTCTTCACACACGGTACAACCTTTTTCATCTCCTCCGAAGTCCATAATTCGAATCGTAATGTTAATTCTTATGTTATCTTAGGGTTATCTTAATATGATTATAGTTTGGTCACGTCTATTATCATTTAATATAATTAGATGCAATAGTACATTAAAAAGTGTCTGAAATTTTAGGTCGCCAAAATCTGGACACAAAAGTTTTGTTTAGAATTGTCAAGATGTTCAGTTTCTTTAAGACATGTATTCTTGCAGTCAAGTATCCATGTTCAGACACTATCCTCGTTGTTCTAACTTTGACTGACATCCTAAAGAGGTTTGAAACTGTTCATTAAGACATATTCAGTATACATGGATTAACCAACATTCAGAACTTTCCATTAGAAAGACGTATTAGATATTACGCCCAAATAATTTTAGTGAAAGGACAAGGTATGATAAAAGCATAGTTGTGCCCCCAATTTTTGAAATAATCAAATTGAGCTTGATATATACTTGGTTATAATCTGAAATAGTTAGACTTTACTGTATCAGTATGAATATGTAAAAAGTTGTCCATTGTGACGTGAAAATAATTACCCGAAGGGTCTTGAAAATTGTTATTTGGAAAACAAATGTTTTTAAAAAACCTCGACACTTTGAGTGTTTTTTTTTTCTTTTTTGACAAATTCAACAATGGGCCCACAAAGTACCACTACAATATTTTTTTTTAAAAATCATTTATATCACAGTAATTAACAACGAAAATATCTTTATGGTATGTTGTGTAGCTCATAGTTTTGAAAAATGCAAAAAGACACTTAAAATTTGTATAATTTTAACACTTTTTTGCAACAATGTTTTGCATTTAAACATTTAATCTCTTTTGTCTAGGACAAATACTTGAAGATTGGCAGCGCAACGGAAATGCAATAGCAAGAAGAAATTGCTTACTCTTCCTGAGCGCCTCAGTTTTCTCTCGTTGCGACTATATTTCGCGTTGTTGGTTATTTTTGTATTTCTGTGTTTTACGTTGTCTGTTTTTTATGTCCTGTTCTTGTTGGTGTTTATTGGTTTTGTCTCTGCTCTTTCGTACATTTCAAATTCGGATGCCCCATTGGTACCTCTGCTTCTTACGACCCTACGAAATAGTTCAACTAGAATAGACTTATTCTCTCAGCTACGAAAGCCAATCGTAAGCAATACAAGATCTCGAATGCGATCATCAAAAATCATTTATCCATATTTGTTGAAATTAACAAAACATTTACTTTGAAATGGTATGTCATCAATTGTTTTTTGAACGACTTTCAAGATAAGTAGTTTGTCATAAAAAATGTTAAAAAAAAATAATATTTGGAAATTTAGCATTAAGATTCTGATGAAAGTTGTTTAATTCTATATCACTAATAGTAAGTGCCAGTCATCTTTGTCAGCTTATTAACTACTTCCACTAAGGTATGTGGTAAAGAGGTAAAATACTTGTATTTGTTAGATACCATTCGCGAGGTATGCTATGGTCTATAAATAAAACTCTTTTTTCAGACGGGACGGTTGTTGTTTTTACGAGGGGAGAAAATGGTCTCAAAATTATTATTTATTAATGGGGAGGAACGACGTAAGATTATTTTACCTTCAAGGGTTAAATCAAGTTTTCGTTTAACGATCTCGTCATAGAGTTCGATAAGAGTAGAATCATGTTACTACTCTACAAAAAACTAATCTAGCATGGTGAACTAAGATTCCCATCACAGCATGGATAAAAACATAAACTCAGAAGAAAGAAAGATGGATAAATTACTCAGTTATCAATGATAAAAAATTTAATTCTATTAATTTCAAAATAATATGGAGTAGGCATTGCCTAAATGCGAGCATAGCTAAAAGGGACTACGTTTTGTTTATATAATGTATTTGGGGCGAGATGGTATGGGGCGATTAAGCTTTGAGACACGTTAGTTACGTACGTGCATATAACCAAGACGAAACGAGAGGCTTATGTGTATTTATTATTTTAAGAATATTATTTTCTTGTAAAAAGCGCAATTTATTATTTTTTTAAGCATTATTTCTTTTCTTATAAATTATTTTTACATTCACTCCGGCCCTGTAAAAATAATAACCCTTTCCGGACCATAAAAAATCTAAATCAGCATTAGCAAATTTCTCGCGGAAACAAATACCGTAGAGCTCTCCGCTTGCGAGCTATGCTCGCTATTAACTATCCCTTTGTCTTATCCTTTCTAGTTCAGGAACCATTTATTTGATACCATTTGAGAGGTAAAGTATTGTCTACAAATAAAAGATTTAATTAAGAAGGGACGAAATAAGAATTGCTGCGTTTACTAGAAAAGAAATGGTCTCGAAAGTAAAAGTTATTATTTGAAAGGGACGACGAAGGAATATTCTATTTTCAAGGTGCAACATTAAGTGAAGTTTTACTATCCCGTCATACAGATCGATTAAAGTAGACTATCATGTCCCTCTACAAAAGTCAATCTTGCACAGTGTGAACTGGGATTCCCAAAACAATATGTTAGCAAAATAAACAAAAAGGATTTTTTTTTCAATCATGTTTGGATTTGTTTACACACAAATGACTTTAAGAACTAAATATATGAACGACTTTTAAGATAAGAACCTGATAAAAAGTCTGAAGAATGAAAGATAGATAAATCACTATCTCATCAACGATAGACAGATATAAACCTACTTATTTCAAAATAATTATTATCTTTTGGTCTTATCCTCTTTCGTTAAGGGAACCTTGTATACGATTTTTATTGCCAAGATAGACTATTGGTATATTCTGATATGGAGAAATAAGACTTTAATTTTTAAATTAGAAAGTAATAATAATCAGTGTCAGCTGTATTTGTTCGTTTTGGGTTTGTCACTATTTATCTTGTTGTAAACACCCGGGTTAACGTGTGATCAGGAAAACGATAATTGGCCAATGGGAAAAGAGAAATTTTGACTAAAATGTAGTCATTAACGCAGTTAAACATCACAATTGTTGTCGTTTAACTCGGTTAAAGTTATCGTCAACAAAACATTGTTACATGTCTTCAACAGTAACTTCTAATTTCAAAACATGCTGCCTATGTTTTAATGGCACTTTTCTGTTTAGAAATACTAAAACAACAAGTTTACTTATATATCCTCAGAAACTCAGGAAGTCTGCTTCATATTTAGATCTGCATCTCTTAAATTGACTCTCAGGGAAAGCTGTCAACAAAGGTCTATGACAAACGTGATGACTTCAACTTTCAAATCGTCAACTTTCCCTTCTTGTGTAGCAACATTCCGTCCGCTCCAGCTTATGGAGTTTACGTCTATCAGTTGATTCGTTACTCCAGGCCGTGCGGGACTTACATCGCTTTCCTTAGCAGAGCGTCACATCTGACACAAAAATTACTCACACAGGGTTATGTTGCTCCTCAGTTGTTGTCTTCACTCAAGAAATTTTACGGAAGACATCATGCACTTATAGACAAATATGGGATTTCGATCTCTCAGATGAGAACAGATGTTGGTTTGTCATAGGGTTTTGTTTTGTCTTCCTTTACCGGATTTGACACAATGAATTGACTGTTGGCAACGCGACGGGTGTTCTATAGCAAGCAGAAACTGCTAACTCTTCCGGAGCACCTGAGTTCACTCTAGTTTCGACTGGAGTTTGCGTTGTTGATTGATATTCAGTTATTTTTGTGTTTCCATGTTTTACATGTGTCTGTTTTTGTCCCGTTCTTGTTGGTGTTTATTGGATTTTTCTCTGCCCCTTTGGACTTTTGACATTCGGATACCCTATTTGGTACCTCTGCTTCTTACAATGAACGTTTTGGAACGGGTTTCTCGGATTTGCTTACTAACGATTTATGAAGCATTTTATCTACGATCATTAAAAAATTATATAAAAAGGTTTTTTTAATAGTTGTAAACACCCCATAAAATATATAAACGAAGTTGCAGATTCAAACAATATACAAATTATTGTTATCAAAAGAATTTAAAATCACAAAATAAAAAACCGTGTCCAACCTATACCTCTTGCTTTTCTGGACTAAATCAAACGAACATTATTTAAACGAAAAACTAACACCAGTTTTACCGAAACACGTACTTGCGTTGCCAGTACATCATTATCGTTGACCTACACACTTGAAGTATTTGCAGCATACTTTTGCAAAGTATTTAAGTGACCGACCATTTCCGAGAAAAAAACATGATAATTCTGGAGTTTTTTTATGAAAAATATGTTTTGACAGCACAGGTTTAGAAATACATTGAAAAGGATTACTGCTATATAAAGAATTTCATCTATCTCTTATACTTTTTGATTTACAAGCCAAAAACAGCAGTCTGACCCCCATGTCTATTTTTAGCAACCGCGGCCATGTTTTTCGACGAATCAAAATTTCCACATCAGTTCTGTGGAGGATACCCTAAGGTACCATCAGACCAAATTTGGTTTGAATCTGTTCAGCCGTTTCAGAGGAGAAGAAGTTTGAAGAAAAGTTAACGACGACGACGATGACGGACGACGACGACGATGACGGACGACGACGACGGACGCCAAGTGATGGCAATAGTTCACATGTCTTTTGGCCAGGTGAGCTAAAAATTACCTGAGTTCACTTTTGTTTCGACTAGAGTTGACGTTGCTGAATGCGATTTTGTTGTAATGTTTTTGTTTTGTTGTTGTTGTGTGGTTTGTTTCGTTCGATGTATTTTTTGTCTACCGATTTTGTCTTTTGTCTTCTCGGGAAAGTGATATTTTATTCCCCCTTTTGGTACACCTTTGCTTCTTTCATACATAAATACATGATATTAAACATATAACATAACTATAACCACAATCCTAGTTGTATGTTATTTCCCCCTCCCCCCATATTTTTGTGGTTTTTAGGCTGTATGAACACTCTACAATATCGATAAGGAACAAAGGTAAGTTGTTTTTATACCTTGCTCATTTATGGAACTTTTAATCATTTCTTTTTGTATTCTGGACAATTAAATTGTTAAAAAATTCGATTGATCATCAGCGTGGGAACATGTTTTCCTTCACCACTTAGCACATATTTGGAATTAAATCAAAAACTGCAATGATTTTATTAATAATTTTATTATTATCTCAAAGGGCGATTGATAGACTCTCTAAATTGACAATAATAGCTTAAGATGAATTAAACAATTTTGTTTAAAACATCAAGTTTTGTTGTTTTGGCATAATCGTTTACTGTCCGATTAATTGGTCGTTTATTTTTTGTTGGTGTCCGATTAATTGCCTGCTTTGAATCCTCAGGGAATAATTTCAAATTACATGTATTCCTCATTTCTTTACAATTTAGTTTGTTATATTCTACAAGTTGCTGATTTAAAGTCTTATAAATAAATTTTCATATTTTTTATGAAAGTTTATGTCGTTGTGTTTTTGGTTCATTTATTTGTTTTACAGAATAAATGTAAGACCTGTAATATGGTGAAAAAATAAATAAATTCAATGTGAACTATTCAAATCGTCTTCATTTATTATGAACGAGTCTCTTTGTTTGGCGACTTTGGCGTTTTTGTCGCCGTGAATATTTCCACGGGCTAAAGCGTCGAGATACACTGTACTGGCTGCGATTTTGAACAACCAAATTTATAAACAAAATTCAAAACAGTGCGCATGCTTAAGGCGAGACGAAGCTCATGAATATGAATAATTGTAAAGCTTTACAAATATTATTTAGTGATAATTGTTTTTCGATTTTTCGATTAATTAGGTATCATAGCCATATTTTTGTTGTTCACTGATGTGTTTAAGATTAGACAAAACAAGTTGTCTGTTTGTTTCGTAGACGATATCCCTTTAAAACCTTGGGTCTGTTTTTTGCATGTCACTTGTGTATGACTTATTAATGCAAAAGTCAAAATGGTTCACAAGGAGCTTTCCATTGACTTTGGAATTTTGTGAAACAAGTCTTCTTATCACATAGGCATCCAGTGTACTGAGATATTTGAGTCCTTGAATTTTCACTTACTAGTATAATACGAACAACATACTCAACACAGTATATAAAAGCCCCGTTAGAATGTGAAAAGAATTTAGATGAAGATCATGGACGAAATGGAGCTTTCATCTGTTGGTAAATCCATGTCTTATATAATTAATTGTATTAATTAAAAGCTTAACTATAATTTGAGTTTGTTTAAATGTGGTTGGCGACTGTGATTGCAGATAATCACGACTGGTTTCTTTTACAGCCTCCAATCTATAAAACTTCTTCATAAACGGAATTATGCCGGCTATGGTTAATGTTGAAAATCAAATGGCAATATTTTTTTTCCTGTTTTTGTTATAAAAAACGTACACCGTAAATTTATTGGACTGCCTTAACATGCATTAACCATTGCTGGAAAGTTGTATGCACATAGCCCATTTAAGATAAAAATGGGTCAAAGACAGAAATGGCCGGATTTCGTTTAAAAGGAAGTATATGAGCAACATACCTGAAATCAGATCCCACCTTATGGGAGCCCATACTGATGCTGCATACCAAATATCAAGAGGCTGTAATTAGTTGTTGCTGAGAAAACTGTTACAAAAAATTTCTATAATTGGACATGTATGTCAAAAATTAACTAAGTCGGTAAACAGGAAGTAGGTGAGCAACAGACCTGAAATCAAGTCCCACCTTATGGGAGGCCATGCTGATGCTGCATACCAAATATCAAGAGGCTTTGATAAGTAGTTGCTGAGAAAACTGTTACGAAAAAATTGGATATTTATGTCAAAAATTAACTAAGTCGTTAAACAGGAAGTCGGTGAGCGACAGACCTGAAATCGAATCCCATCTTATGGGAGCTGCATACCAAATATAAAGAGGCTGTAATTAGTAGTTGCTGAGAAAACTGTTACGAAAGTATTTTCCCCGCCCGCCGTCCGTCCGCCAGCCCACCCGCCCGACATTCACCATTTTATAACCCGGATTTTCAATATTGAAATCCGGCCAAAAATTACAACAAAGTTTCAAACATTACATTTTTCTACGTCTGACACGCGTTTCGTCTAATCAAGACTCATTAGGGGAGCTTTTTGGCGGGTTGTTACAGAGCTCTACCAATAAAAATAAAAATTCCATACACTACACGAAAATTAGGCACGGACCGTTTGATTTTCTGGGAGGGGCCTGGGATTTTACCTTTAACTACACACAAATATTAAGCAAGGAAATTTTGTTGGCAAGATTATTTTTTTTAATTGGCAATATTGAAACCGGATTATTTTTTTCAACCTAGGTGCTGGCCAGATTATTTTTTTTACAAAAATCAGGGCTGGGAATTTTTTTTAAATAAAATCCCAGCCCCCACCGAAAATCAAATGTTCCGTGCCTTCAGAGTGTGATGGAACCATAATACCAAAAATACCGAATTGGAATACAAATCATGACGATGAGGCAAAAAAATATATATATGTCTGTTTCCTGCTACCCTACCTACCCTATTTTTTGGGCCCTACCCTACAGATTTAATTGGCATTTTGGGACAAGCACCGTTAAAGTTGGGATTGCTTCCCCATTGACTCAATGTAAAATATTTTTGTTTTAAAAAAATTCTACCTATCTACCCTAATTTTCAAGAGATGGAAACAGGAAACAAACACATATTTTGTTTTGGCCTGATCAAACTCTGTTTGGGCTAAGAAGAACTTTTGGGTTTAGACAATTTTAAACTTTAAACCTTTAAACGCATGAAGCGGATAACTTTTAGATTTGATGTGTTCTTAGGGATCGACCATTTGATTTTTAGGGGGGGGCTATGGTGAAATTTGAAATAAAAAGGCAGGATGGGAAAAATCCAGAAATAAAAAGGCAGGACAGTGCTTTGAGTAAAAAAAATACGCAGGATGGTATTTTAGCTTAAAAAAAATTATAGTTGCTTTAAAAAAAATAAAAAAATTGCACTCGCTAGTGCGCAAAAAAAAATCCAGGCTCGACTATTTCCGAAAATAAAAAGGAAGGACGAAAAAAAATATCCATAGCCCCCCTTAAAAATCAAATGGTTGCTCCCTTACCGTCTAACAAAAAGAAAAAAATCAAAGCGGAGTGGCATCAAAGCCGGAAATTTGGCAACGCTGTAAGTATGCATATTTCAACGAATAACCTCTCACCAGCAATGTTTAAATTAACAAATTGAAAGATCGACAAACCATAAGAATTAAAAGGAAAGTACTTTACACTATAAAACGTCCGAACAGGAAAGTCAAACCCAGCAATGTCCTAGGCTCTTACGATATCGACCGATAGCATGCATTAGTCTACCCGATTCCAACACCAGTTCTGTATATGTCGTTAATAGCGAAACACCCACACCATTTGACTTTGTACTTGAATTCATGTAAAGTTCCTGCTTATGCCGTAGACACTAGGTTTTAGTTGAATGCCTTCATATCTCAAGAATAAAAAGACTTAGACAGATGAATATTGCTATGCCCATGATAATCAATTGTTAATTAAATCTGAATCCCTCTTAGATTTAGCCAAATACTTATACATATTTACATGAAGCTGCACACTTGAAGTGGTGTGGCCACCTGAAGATCATCTGATTTGAGCAATTTTTAATGTTTCATTCTGTAGTAACATTTTGTCGATGATAACTATTTGTAACGAAAATGAGGCATATACATGCATATAAAACCTCAGAACAGTATATCAACTCTAGATACATATCTTCATTTGCAAAGTTTGAAAAGTCAGCTAGATTTTAAAAGAATGGCCAACTTTCCATATCTGGAATTTTACCTACATGTATAATGTTTTTTCTCCAAAATATCCAAATAATTTATACCAATTCAAAGCTAAGATGAATGATCACATGTTTATATTCAATTTCGATAACTTGCTTGAACGGATTGTTTTCCAACTTAAGAGAAATTACAAAAATAGTTTTTTTTTAGTTTTTTAGTAATTCTTAATCCTGAATATAGATACATGTTTGGAAAAGCTTTTACCTTTTATATCTGTACCAGTTTTAAAAATCATTTTGTATAGCTGTTTAATGGCTGTGTAAGGATATTTGTATTCTTATTGCAACATTCAACCAAACAATTAATCGGACAGATAAATATAACTTACTAACAATTAATGATTGCGTACAGTGGCAATTAGTCGGACAGAGACGGAGTGAGCAGTGCTCTTACTAATCTGATTATTATAAACAATCAAAACCATTTTCATCAAATAATTTGACACCAAAGGATTTCCTATTTAAACAGCATTAAATGGAGATGCACTGCACCATTTCAATGTAAGTGGTTCACTAATAATAAGTTGTTTCTTTCGCCGCAATGAGTTTCTGTTGTCAAAAATACCAATGATTAAACCACTTTTTTCGAACATTTATATCATCCACACTATATATTGATAACTAGAATAGTGATAAATAACTAATAATAACTTTATTGTCATATAAATCATATTACACATGATTTGTGGCAGAAATAAAAAACAGAGAAGTACAAAATAAACGACAAAGTAAAGTCTATGAGACTCCTATCCTCAGTTCTGATGACCGTTTAATGAAGGAGGCAAGGCTCTGAGTTTGCCGAAAATTTGTAGGAGATAGTATTTTAATTAAATTATCATGATCAGAGGTATTAGTGGGATTTACATTCACAATATTGAAATCTGTCAGTAATTTATTTCTATAATCTTGGTTGTGGTTGCAATATAAAAAGAAGTGGCGTTCATCGTCTATACTATTTTGATTACAAAAGGCACAAAGACGTTGTTCTCGGGGAACTGTTTTATATCTTCGTCGCTCTATGTCTAAAAAGTGGTCAGACATTCTAAATTTGTCTATCCATTTACGTGTTTCAAAGTCAGAGTGGGATAAATAAAACTCTTTTCCCAGCTCTGACTTTAATGATCTATAAAGAAATATTTTACTTTTATCGTTTAGGCTTGATAATTTATTTATAGTTAACTTGTTATAAAAATTTTAACTTTCAGTTTTTATATGAGATGTATTTAATTTAACTTCTTTCATGGATTTACAAGATTTAGCTGTTTCACCATCAAAATTTGATTCTGAGATAATATCAATGTTAACAAATTGTACGCTTCCATTTTTCTAACAAATTAGTATCGGTAGAATAAAGGCTCAAATTTATGGCAAAATAATACATTTTTATTAAATCAACTAGGATTTTACCACCGGACAGTGATCAACTTCCGTGATCGCTAACTGTCCGGTTATACACTGTGATAACTGGTCCTTACCTTTTCGCGTGGTCATCTTTTGTGACCTTAAGGGTGCTCGCTAGTCATGATTTGGGATTTCTCTCATATTTTCGGAATCCTCTGGGTTTTTACCATCAAAATAAGGTTAAGATTTATGCCTACGAACGCCCTATTTTCTTTTTATAAATGTCTTTAATATGTAATTAAGACCTATGAAGATGCTAAACCTATGAAAAAAGCCAGAGAAAACTTTTTCCCGTCAAAACTTTAACGTCTTTTTTTTGCTTATTTCATACCTTTAAATGTTATCTTTTCATTTAAGGCATCAAATTTGAAACCTTTTTATTTTCAATACTAGTAGCGAACATACATCCTTAATGTAGATAACAATTATTTTATCTGATTACTGTCGTTTTGACGTTTGAAGAGACGTAAACTCTTATAAAAGTTTAGATATAAAGCAGGTTTCCTAGAATTTGCTGTAACCTTTATCTCAAGTACCTGAGAATATATAAGATGGAGAAAGTCAACTAATCGAGAATTGTTCAGTGAAAGGACATTATCAATATAACGGAAAGTAAGATTAAAAGTGAGAGCTAGTCTACGATCTTTTGTCTAGAAGTGATCGTTAAAATAAGAAACGTATTGTTACGTTTACTTTGGTGCCTATACTAAAAACGTTTTAAATATAATCTACGTGATTGAAATTCAACGACAATAGCTAATTCTAAAAATGTTGACCTTTAATTTGTTAATTTGTTTTGTCTTCTAAAACATTGAATTGTTGATCACCGTTTTTGTTAACATATCAAAACGTTTGCTTTGAGGACTGAATGAAAGGTAAGCTTTCAAAATGTTGTTTTGAAAGGACATTCTTTATATATCACGAAGTAGGCGAATGTTTCAGTCGTTTACCTTGAGGGTTTGATGGCCATTTGGTTTGACAGTACTGGTCAAGACAATACATACTTGTAAATTAATATACGGACAATCACATACAGATGTGCCGAGACTTTCTTCTTGACTTTAAAGACATTTATAATTTTAATAACAACCCAATATTTTTTTACCATTTGAACAAATTTAAGAAAACATGTCAGGTTAACAACATGATGCAAAACTCATCACTTTAGAATACAATACCAAAAACGGGTGTAAAACGGTTAATTTGGCTATGCTGTAAATCGCTATTTCAAGGAGTGATTATAAAACAAATTTATATTTTTTGCAGGCACAAAAAAAAACGTAGAACAGCCCTGAATAGCTGGTTTGGAAATAAGACCATTTGCTGGAAGTGGGGGATTAAGTAGGCGGATAAAAGTGGTTTAAACCCTCATGTTCAGCCCCCTATAATTGCAGTCTCATTAAAAAACAAACAAGGATAAAATTCAAAGAATGAACAGCACCCGGCAAAAAACATATTTTTGTATGAAATTGAAAAATAGCCAGCCATATGAGACTGACTTAAAACTCTTAGGATTTCGTTATGATTCAGAAGACGTTAAGAAACCTTTAATGATTTCCCTAATGGAAATCATATTTCAATTTCTCTGTCCAGAGTTATATCTTGATATCCTGAACGGGAATACAACATCGTTATGTTAAGTGTTTACAGTTATAACATGCGACTTAAAATTTCAACTCACTTATGAAATGTCTTGATATGTCAAACTGATCATCCAATTAGGAAAGAAAGAACGCAATATTTGTGGTTCAATTGTTATTTTCTGAATAAGGAATACTTCTGAAATATTTTGCGCTCATTAAATTTTCTTATGTTCTCTATTTACCTTCGGGTAAACTCAAAGTCGGTCATGTATATGTTGTCAATGTCTCATAATTCAAACTTGTTCATGAATACCAGATTTGGAAACCTGTCTAACGAGTATGACACTTTTTCTCGACCCCTTAATCATTATGACGTTAAGGTGTTTTTAACGTTTATAAGAACTGCAAGTGCATAAATTTAGCACGAACCATGTAATGTTTATACTATATCTTTTATATATTTGAAATAAAGCTTTAATAAAAGGAACGAACTATCATTTTAGAAATCTTCAGCAAACCAGAACCCGGTTTGTAAAGGTTGTACAGCTAGAGTTATATTTTCCAAGAAACACGGTCTAAACAACTCACCAAATTATTGTCTAGAGTAGTATAGATTGATAATCTATTCATTGTTAGAAATATAAACCCTTAAAAAAGACCTACGATGATACTGAAACACAGACTCTTAGTGTCAGTTTACCGTTATGTAAAACATTACCGATAACCTATAGGTGTAACACTATTTTTGTCAATGCACAAGAAGACATTCAACAGAAAATAGATTCTTCCAAACAAAGTGGCAATTTTTTAATAATATCACGTATTGTATTTATTAATGAAACACGAAAACGACTGGTTAATCGTAAGAATGTAGTACCATTGTATTTTTAGGTTTTTTTATATATATATATTTTGAAAAATAACGATAGCAATATAATTATCAGTTGACGAGAATATAGAAAGGGATAAATGTGAATATTGCCTGAAGGGTGTCACTCAGTTTCATATTGTTTGATAAAAATCAATGCATCCTATAAGTTTCAGCTTACAAAAAACCTATTAACCACCATATCTAGCACTTTTCAAGCGGGTGTATAGAGTTACTTATTTAAAAAAATAAGTACAAACAAGGACATGGACTTTCTTGTTTTAAGGAAGGGTGTACATGTACATGTACATAAAAAGTGATGAGGTTGAAGGTAAAGCATCATTCCATGTTTACTCTCACGGAGCACCTGAGTTCACTCTCGTTATGACTTGAGGTCAAGTTGTTGATTTCTCTTCGTTTGTTTTTGTTTTTTTTATGTTTGTGTTTCTTAGTGCTGTTCCTGTTTATGTTAATTGTTTTTGTCTTTGCCATTTCGGACTTTTGACATTTAAATGTCCAATAGGTACATGTTCTTATGCGTTTGAAATTCTGTACTTGTGTAATTAGTTAGTATTTAATCTGATTTAGTATATTTCTCTTGAAACCAACAAGCATTGACGCAAAAAGTACAATTGATAACATATGGGGCATGCAAAATGTTAAATATTTTAGATACCCAAATTTTCAAAATCGAGTCCAAGGAAATTAATCCGTTCACTTATATACGGAATATAATTTGTCTGGATTGAAATTTACTATTATATCAATCCATTTTTTCTTTATCTCTGTAGAAAAGACGCACCGCGATATAAACGTATGAAAATGAAATGTTATTATCGAGAATATGAAAAAAAGGGGCTAGAAATGAAATTTAAATCTGATGTTCTGGTAGTAAACAATACATTATTTATAGTGTATAGTATAACAGAAAAACTATCTTCCGGGATTGTCCATAGATATGGATTTTGAATTTTCGTGATTAATTTAAGGTGATTTTCAGATATTATGGTTTTTTTTTTCTAGCTAGGTTGTGTATAGAAAGGGTTTTAAAACAAATGTTTTCAGCTTTGGTTGTCTTTAGTAGTCACAAGAGAAGTTTAAAAATGAACATTTCAATGATAACCATGTTCCCAGAACCATGTCTCCACGTATCGGTTGTTGTGTAAACAAAAAAAGTAATTGCTCATTCAACACTTAGGCTTAAATACAAGTGTGAATTTTAATTTTCTTAAACATTTTTTAACTGCAGAATCTTCTGTAAATCTTTTCATTTAAAAATTTTCACTGAACATTATGAACTTTTGAAGTTTCATATTTTGATCACATAATAATTTTCTTTTTCAAAGGGAATCGCTAAATTTTTTTAACAAATAACAAATACATCTATCAATTGTTTTAATAAAAAGATAATTTTTGATGAAAAGTTTCTTCAAACGTATATCTCTTTAAATATGATGTGTTGCCTTGGTGTTTCTTTATGCCCTTTAATATCGTTTTTACGACTATTGCCTTGTCATAAAAAAAAATCCCAAGAAGAAAGGAGATATGTACTTTATACATTTATTCTCAGGGTTAACTATTGTACAATATTTAAACCTTATACTTGTGTAATTCAAGAAGATTAATTATCCTTAGGCTTATTCTAGTTAGCCAACAACATATTACTACCATAAGTAATTAATCTACAAGATGGTCAATCTTATGAGCAGAATATTAAGCATTCAGACTCCGATTATAGAAGTCTAATGTTATATTATTACTAGTTGCTATGTACGATTGTCATAAATTACAATTATTTGCGAGATTTTATTAAATGTGTATGGCGGAGGCGTAAAATTTCATTTTTTAGCTCACCTGGCCAAAGGCAATTTGAGCTTATGCCATCACTATGTATCCGTCGTCGTCTGTCGTCGTCTGTCGTCGTCCGTCGTCGTCCGTTAACAATTTCAAAAATCTTCTTCTCTGAAACCACTGAACCAATTAAACTGACACTTTGCAGGAATGATAAATAACATGTTGGCAACAAACGATCCTCATTATAAAATGATTCGATAAAAAGCATGTCTGCTGTTACTAAAAATAGAACATAGGAAAAAATCACTTAAAATGGCTTATAACTCAGCAACCATAACAGATAGAAAACATCCGAAGGATTTTAAGATCTTCAGAATCAAAAGCTCTACAAAGGTCTCAATTGGGTCGAAGTTGTCCGATGACCCCTTATGGGAGTAACAGCCCCTTAGTGTTTTTGGCCAATAAAATAAAAACTATTGCAGATAGAGAAAAACTGTTGCTTGCTAAAATGTTCAGCTCATTTAGTTCTTCAAAAGTCGCCGTAAGGTCAAAGTTGTCAGATGACCCCTTGTAGGGGTTACAGCCCCTTAAAGGCGAAAAATAGTGTTTTTGGCCTGTAGAATGAAAACTATTGCAGATAGAGAAAAGCTGTTGCCTGCTTAAATGTTCAGCTAATTTAGCTCTAAAAAAAGTCTTCATAGGGTCGAAGTTGTCAAATGACCCCTTATAGGGGGTACAGCCCTTTAAAGGCAACAAAATAATGTTTTTGGCCCATAGAATGAAAACTATTGCAGATTGAGAAAAACTGTCGCTTGCTTAAATATGCAGCTCATTTAGCTCTACAAACGTCTTCATAAGGTCGAAGTTGTCAAATGACCCCTTATAGGGTGGTACAGCCCTTTAAAGGCAAGAAATAGTGTTTTTTGCCTAAAGAATAAAAACAATTGTAGATAGGAAAAAGCTGTTTTCTGCTAAAATGTTCAGCACTACAAAAGTCTCCATAAGGTCAAAGTTGTCAGATGACCCCTTATAAGGGTCACAGCCCCTTTAAGGCGAAAAATAGTGCTTTTGACCTATAGAATGAAAACTATTGCAGATAGAGAAAAGCTGTTGCTTGCTTAAATGATCAGCTTTTTTAGCTCTACAAAAGTCTCCATATGGTCGAATTTGTCAGATAACCCCTTATAGGGGTTACAGCCCCCTAAAAGTTGAATAAGAGTGTTTTTTGGTAATGGAACTATTGCAGATAGAGCAAAGCTTTTTCTTGCTGAAACTTTCAGCTCATTTAG
The DNA here is from genome assembly GCA_963971305.1 of Arcuatula senhousia. Lineage (NCBI taxonomy): Eukaryota > Metazoa > Mollusca > Bivalvia > Mytilida > Mytilidae > Arcuatula > Arcuatula senhousia. The sequence continues at coordinate 2,580,942 of OZ020308.1, read as the reverse complement.
CTACACAAAAGTCTTCATAGGGTTGACATGAGGACCAGGTGAGCCATTTAGGCTCCTGAAAGCCTCTTGTTACAAGGACGCTTGGCATCAAGTATATAATTGTTCAGATATTTCATTTCTTTCGTGCATTAAAAATTACAGTAACTAAAGAATCTTAAACGAATCAACACTATGAACTGAAATAAAGTTGAAAAATAAAGGTAATAACAAAATTACCGAATCAATCTCAAATGTCCATAACATTTATAAAAATATGACATACCGGAAAAATTGAAAATCGCAATGGTCCTGACTTGGTACAGGCATTTAAAAAAAATGGTCGGTTACACCTGGTTTTAAGGCGCGCGAAACCTCCCTCTGCCATCACGATCTATGGGTCCGGTAGTTCCACAAAACACATCACGTTTTTTAATGAGATATCAGGGATGCTAAGGTGATCATCTCAGTACATCAAGCAGCCAAACACTAACCAAAGCAAGAACTAACAATTTCGTCTAACTTGATATTGAATTTTCTACCAGTGGATGATAACGCAGAAAGATTTTTTACAGATCGTATGAAAGGTATTTTCTTATAACCTTGGACTAATAGTCGGTTACGGAGAAAGCGGTGTCGGATCAAGAAATCTGAAAAATGTGTACAAGCCCTGGCATATCGAATAAGTTGTGAAATAGAGACACCGTATGTTGGTGACGTTGGTATGTTACTTTCCAGGTTAGGAAAACTAATAATTTTACAGTAAAAATTGTCTCTTTTATCGTAACTTTTTGTACTGAGATTACCAACCGGGTCAAATTTTAAATGTAGATCCAAGAATGATGTAAAGCGAGTGGATTCGGTCGGTTCTTTAATCTCTAGTTCTGGAGGATATATTGAAGGAATCCATCTGCCAAACGACGAGTTGTTGACAGAGAGGAATTTCTCTCATTTTTTTTCATATAAACCTCTGGTTTCTACCATCAAAATAAGGTTAAGATTTATGCCCACGAACCTCTTACTTTTTTTATGAATGTCTTTAATATGAAATTAAGACCTCTGAAGATGCTAAACCTATGAATAAAGCCAGAGAAAACCTTTTCCCGTCAAAATTCTAACGTCAATTATCTTGAAAATGAGGTCACGAACCTATAAATGTTTTTGCTTATTTCATACCTTTAAATATTATCTTTTCATTTAAGGCATCAAATTTGAAACCTTTTTATTTTCAATACTTGTAGCTAACATCCTTAATGTAGATCAAAATAGGTATATACTAATTACTTTAATTGATTACTGTCATTTTGACGTTTGAAGAGACTTAAACTCTTATAAAAGTTTGGATATAAAGCAAGTTTCCTAGAATTTGCTGTAACCTTTATCTCAAGTACCTGAGAATATATAAGATGGAGAAAGTCACCTAATGCAGAATTGTTCAGTGAAAGGACATTATCAATATAACGGAAAGTGAGATTAAAAGTGAGAGCTAGTCTAGGATCTTTTGTCCAGAAGTGATCGTTAAAATCAGAAACGTATTGTTACGTTTACTTTGGTGCCTATACTAAAACCGTTTGTAATATAAACTATATGATTGAAATTCAACGACAAAAGCTAATTCTAAAAATGTTGACCTTTAATTTGTTAATTTGTTTTGTCTTCTACTAAAACATTGGATTGTTGATCACCGTTTTTGTTAACATATCAAAATGTTTGCTTTGAGGACTGATTGAAATGTAAGCTTTCCAAATGTTGTTCTGAAACGACATTCTTTAGATATCATGAAGTAGGCGAATGTTTAAGTCGTTTACCTTGAGAGTTTGATGGCCGTTTGGTTTGACAGTAATATGTCAAGACAATACATACTGGTAAATTAATATACGGACAATCAGATGTACCAGATGTACCGAGACTTTCTTCTTGACTTTGAAGACATTAACAGTTTTAATGACAACCCAATATTTTTTACCATTTGAACTAAGTTAAGAAAAGGTGTCAGGTTAACAACATGATGCAAAACTCATCATTTTAGAATACAATACCAAACACGGGTGTAAAACGGTTGCTTTGGCTATGCTGTAAATCGGTATTTCAAGTAGAAATTATATAACAAATTTATATTTATTGCGAAAAAAATATAGAACAGCAGTGAAAAGCTGGTTTGGATATAACATCATTTGCTGGAAGAGGTGATTAAGTAGTTGGATAGAGGCAGGTTAATTGAAAACTTCATGTCCAGTCCCCAATAATTGCAGTCTCATTTAAAAAATGACAAACAAGGATAAAATTTTAAAAATGAACAATATACGACAAATAACAGTTTTTTTGTTATGAGATTCAAAAATTGCCGGTCATATGAGACTGACTTCAGACTCTGTGACTTTCCTTAAGATTCAGAAGACGTCAAGAAACATTTAATGCTTTTCCTAAAGGAAATCATATTTCAATTTCTCTGTCCAGAGTTATATCTTGATATCCTGAACGGGAATAGAACATCGTTATGTTAAGTGTTTACAGTTATAACATGCGACTTAAAATTTCAAATCACTTAGGAAATGTCTTGATATGTCAAACTGATCATCAAATTAGGAACAAAGAACGCAATATTTGTGGTTCAATTGCTATTTTCTGAATAAGGAATACTTCTGAATTATTTCGCACTCATTAAATTTTCTTATGTTCTCTTTTTACCTTAGGGTAAATTCAAAGTCGGTCATGTATATTTTGTCAATGTTTCATATTTCAAACTTGTTCATTGATACCAGATTTGGAAACCTGTCTAACGAGTATGACACTTTTTCTCGGCCCCTTAATCATTATGACTTTAAGGTGTTTTTAACGTTTATAAGAACTGCAAGTGCAAAAATTTAGCACGAACCATGTAATGTTTATACTATATCTTTTATATATTTGAAATAAAGCTTTAATAAAAGAAACGAACTATCATTTTAGAAATCTTCAGCAAACAAGAACCAGGTTTGTAAAGTATGTACAGCTAGAGTTATATTTACCAAGAAACACGCTCTAAACAACTCACCAAATTATTGTCTAGAGTAGTATAAATTGATAATTGATTCATTGTAAGAAATATAAACCCTCAGAAAAGACCTACGATGATACTGAAACACAGACTCTTAGTGCCAGTTTACCGTTATGTAAAACATTCGCGATAACCTATAGGTGTAACACTATTTTTGTCCATGCACAAGAAGACATTCAACAGAAAATAGATTCTTCGAAACAAAGTGGCAATGTTTGATTATATCAAATACGTATTGTATTTATTAATGAAACACAAAAACGACTGGTTACTCGTAAGAATGTAGTACCATTGTATTTTTAGTTTTTTTTATATATATATATTGAAAAATAATGATAGCAATATAATTATCAGTTGACGAGAATATAAAAAAGGGGTGAATGTGAATATTGCCTGAAGGGTCTCACTCAATCTTTGTTGTCATTTTTATTTCATATTGTTTGATAAATATCTATGCATCAGCTTTCAAAAAACCTATTAATCACTATATCTAGCACTTTTTAAGCGAGTGTAAAAAGTAACTAATATAAAAATAATATAAGCACAAACAATGACATGGACTTTCTTGTTTTAAGACGGGTGTACATAAAAAGTGATGAGGTTGAAGGTAAAGCATCATTTCATGTTTACTCTTACGGAGCACCTGAGTTCACTCTCGTTATGACTTGAGGTCCAGTTGTTGATAGCTTTTTCGCTCTTTTTGTGTGTGTTTTTTTTAATGTTATTGCTTCTCCGTGCTGTTCTTGTTTGTGTTTATTGTTTTTGTCTTTGCCCTTTCGGACTTTTGACATTTGAATGTCCAATAGGTACTTAACATCATTTTCGTATGCAAAAGACACTATATTGATTGTTTAACAGCTGAATTAGGGGTTGGTTGTACTAGCAAAAGCACCACATATACAGCAAAAACACTGTCAAAGGAAGAAATAATCAACAATCATAACTCTGTCATTTCTTCCTTTGGCATTTCTGTTGACAAAAAGAACGATGACGTTCCATCATTGTATTGGATTCCAAAGTTACATAAAACTCCATACAAGCAACGATTTATTGCTGGGTCATCCAAATGTACAACTAAACCTCTTTCAGTTTTGTTAACATCAATATTGACGGCAATAAAATCAAGCCTTCAAAAGAATTTCGATTGTTGTTACTCTAGAAATGGCGTCAATCAAAAGTGGATTCTCAAAAATTCTAAAGAACTGATGGAAAATCTCCATTCTAAGTCATTTTCATCATGTAATAGCATTAAAACGTTTGATTTCTCTACATTATATACTTCAATTCCACATTCACAATTAAAATCTTGTTTGGCACAGCTGATTAAACGTAGCTTTATCAAAAAGAACGGAAAACGCAGGTACAAGTATTTGGTAGTCGGTTATAAAAAGACTTACTTTGTCATTCAAGAGTCTAGCAAGAAAAACAAATTTACAGAAGATCAAATAATAGAGATGCTCAATTTTCTAATCGACAACATATTTGTACAGTTTGGTGGACATGTTTTTCAGCAAACAATAGGTATCCCAATGGGCACAAATTGTGCACCATTGCTTGCCGATTTGTTTCTTCATTCATATGAAGCAGACTTCTTACAATCACTTCTAGACAAAGAGGACCGCAAACTTGCTTTATCCTTCAATCTCACATTTCGTTATATATTGATGATGTCCTTTCACTAAACAATCCTCGATTTGGTGACTATTTACATCTCATATATCTGAAGGAACTTGAGATAAATAACACTACAGATTCTAAGAGGTTCGCTTCATATTTGGATCTATTTCTCGAAATTGACACACAAGGAAGACTTTGTACAAAGCTCTATGACAAACGTGATGACTTCAACTTTCCAATAGTTAACTTTCCCTTTCTGTGTAGCAACATTCCGTCCGCTCCAGCATATGGAGTTTACGTATCACAATCGATTCGTTATTCCAGAGCATGTGGGGAGTACAACGACTTCCTTGGTAGAGCTACACGGCTGACAAGCAAATTGTTAACACAGGGGTACGTTGCTTCCAGGTTGTTGTTATCACTCAAGAAATTTTACGAACGACATCATGTGCTTGTATACAAGTACGGGATTTCTATCTCTCAGATGAGAACAGATGTTGGTTTGACATAGAGTTTTGTAATGTCATCCTTTCCGGATTTGACCAACACTTAATCGATCTTTGGCAACGTGACGGGTGTGCTATAGCAAGCAGGAACTGCTTACTCTTCCGGAGCACCTGAGTTCACCCTCGTTTCGACTTGAGTTCGCGTTGCTGAAGGCGGTTTTGTTGTTATGTGTGTGTGTGTTTTATGTTGTTATGTGGTTTGTTTTGTTGTGATGATTTTTTGTCTGCCGGTTTTGTCTTTGTCTTAAGGGTTTTATGATACTGATTACCCCTTTGATACACCTTCGCTTCTTACTTATATGCGTTTGAAAATCTGTACATGTGTTATTCGTTGGTTTTTAATCAGATTTAGTGCATTTTACTTGAAACCAACTAGCATTGACACAAATAGTACAATAATAACAAATGGGGCAATTTTAAATGCAAAAATTTAAGATTTTAGACAACCAAATTTTCAAAATCGAGTCCAAGGAAATTAATCCGTTCACTTAAATATGGTATAGAATTTGTCTGGATTGAAATTTACTATTATATCAATCCATTTTTTTCTTTTCTCTGTAGAAAAGACGCACCGCGATATAAACGTATGAATATGAAATGTTATAATCGAGAACATGAAAAAAAAGGAGCGAGAAATGAAATATAAATCTGATGTTCTGGTGATGAACAATAAATTATTTATCGTGTATTGTATTGAAGGAAAACTATCATCCGGGATTTTCCATCGATATGGATATTGAATTTTCGTGATAAATATAAGGTGATTTTCAGACGTTATGTTTTATTTTCTTGCCAGGTTCTGTATAGAAAGGGTTTTAAAACAAATGTTTTCAACTATGTTTGTCTTTAGTGGTCACAAGAGAGTTTTAAAATGAGCATTTCAATGCTAATGCTGTTCCCAGAACCATGTCTCCATATATCGGTTGTTGTGAAGACAAAAATATAGTAATTGGTCATTCAGTACTTGGGCTTATATACAAGTGTTAATTTTCTAAAACATTTTTAATTGCAGAATCTTCTAGGTAAATCTTTTCTTTTAAAAATTTTCACTGATCATTATGGACTTTTAAAGTTTCATATTTTGATCACTCAGAAATTTGTTTATTTGATAAACATTGAAAAATGTGACATACTAAAACGTTCATTTCATATTTAAGGGATATCTCCCTTAAGTGTTATGTACCTTTAAGACAACTCTTATTCTCGTGATTCCGACTTAGTTCCTTATTAAAATACATACCATAATAATTGTCTCTTTCGAAGGGAATCATGAAAAGGTTTTTTTTTATGAAAAAAAGTCTTCAAACGTATATCTCAATAAATATAATGTATTGTCTTGTTGTTTCTTTAGGTTCTTTAATATCGTTTTTACGACCATTGCCTTTTCATAAACAATCATAAGAAGAAAGAATGTATGTTCCTTATACGTTTATTCTCAGGATGAACGATTGTTCAATATTTTAACCTTATACTTGTGTAATTCAAGACAATTAATTATCTTTTGGCTTATTCTGGTTAGCCAACAACATATTACTACCATAAGTAATTAATCTACAAGATGGTCAATCTTATGAGCAGAATATTAGGCATTACGACTCCGATTATAGCAGTCTGATGTTATAGTATTACCAGTTTGGTCGATTTAAGGTTCGTCACTGTTTACGATGGTCGTAAATTACAATTATTTGCGAGTTTTTATTAAATGTGTAAGCAGAGGCGTAAAATTTCATTTATTTACAAAGACGCTCGGCGTCAAGTATGTAAATTGTTCAGATTTTTTGCTTTGTTTCGTGCAGCGTAAATTACAGTTACTGTAACTGTTAAACTAAAGAATCCTAAACGAATAAATAATCTGAACTGAAAAAATCTTCTTTTTTTTAAAGACGCTTAGCGTCAAGTGTAAAATTGTTCAGATATTTAGTTTTTTTCTTGCAAAAAAAAATTACAGTAACTGTTAAACTAAAGAATCTTACACGAATAAACACTCTGAACAGAAATAAAATTGAAATAGATTTATGGTAATGAACGGATCGATATGGTTTTGTAGGTATGTGTACAAGAAGTTTAGGCAAATGGATGTGTTGGTTTTTGGTGCTTGTAACGTTAATAAGATAATCTTTTAATCATCTTAATGAATCTCTTTTTGATCTATGAACGGTACTACAAAATGTTTTAGTGTAGACGCTTTACGTTGAACAAACGAAGGAAGCAGAGGGGTACCGATGAGGCATTCGAATGTCAAAGGTCCGTAAGGGCAAGCACAAAATCGGTAAACACTAACGAGAACAATACGAAGAAAACAATATGAAACACACATAAATACCAAAATAGCACCTGACAGATCTAAATCCATATTTGTTTCATCCATAAAATGTCTTAAGCGACTAAAACAAAAAAGGAGCAGCATAACTCTGCATTTTAGTCAGATATGGCACCTTTTCAAGGAAATGAAGGTAAGTCCCACAAACTCTGGATTCTTTTTATCCCAACATGTATTTATTACTTCCTGTGATTAAATGGAGGTGGGATGCTTAAAAGTGTCTATGATCCTATAGGTCGTACTATGATAGTGGTATGATTGTAACAAGAGGGTAGCGCTAGCGTTGTGGGATCGGCTGTCAATTTTGGCACGACCTTACATGACATTAATAAGTCTGATGATGACTGTTCTGCGGTCTTATCACGATCTCACTGCGATGATAGTATGCTCTTTTTTTTCATTTGGACTGCATAACAAATGTTTTGACGTTGTTCATAAATGACGTAGCACAGTTGTAGTCCCCCACGATCCACTACGATAACAACACGATCTCCGCGACCTAAGGACGAAAACACTACAATGTTCCACGATTAAGTAAAACATTAAGGTCGTGGTTCATTCTGACGGGGGCTGTAATGTTTATGTTTTAAAGTTTAGTAATAACCTTTAATACTAAGAAGTTCATCGGTCTAATGTCTGCCTCATTTCAGATTGCACAGAATCGGTAATCAAATAGCAAATGAAAAATGAAAGAGTATTTTTTAAAGCTCAATGATACCAAAATTTAACTCCTGGGTGATTCATAAAGCTTTTGTAATTATGATTTAGATTATTATTATTTTTTTTTATTATTAAAGTTTTAACGCAAACCTCATCTGAAGATATGAATTTCAATTTAACGATATTTTTTTTCTTTGAAATATAAAAGGATATGAAAGTGTACAAAGTAAAATTGGTCCTTAGGAAATTTCAAATACGTCAGACCATTAATTCAAAGAAAGATGACACTACTTCTGCTCAAGGCGCATTGTAAAGTTTTTTCAATGATTAACTTGATTGGATAAGTACATTTTAAAGTACTTTTGGTCTATATTTTGTTCAGTGAATTTCACTTCAAGAAATAAATAATTGCAACGGTATTGCCTTGGTACAGGTATTTATACCGGTGTCAAAAACCGTCGAAAACTATGATGTTTCTACGTGTTCAAATGATTTTTAAACGTTGTAACAACTACTACATCTACACTGCGGAAAACACCTGATTGATATCAACATCACGTAATTCGCAGGATTCCCAAAGGGATTGGCACTGCTCGTGAATATAAACACGATATATTCTAAAATAAACTTAGAATTCTCTAAGTTCATATCAAAAATTTTGAATCATTTAACGAAAACCAAACGACATTATAAAGGTGCAAAAATCTATAAATTGATAGCATTATTTCTCACAAGTAAACCACAGAATTTATTTGTCTGGTATGAAATAAAGATTGGATTGTGCTTTGAAATAAGACGTTTCTAGAAAGACCTACGACACTGCAAGAAATAGACATTTGGTGTCAGTTTTCAATTACGATATTAACGAAAACCCTACAAGTGCAATACGTTGGAATCTGGCGTCTCGTGTTTATCTTATAAAATAAGTCATCCTTTGTTTATAAAATTTTACTGATTTTACTGGTTTAACCCACCATTTCGTTTGAAATGCCTGTACCAAGTCAGGACCATTGCGATACACCAATTCTCCGGTATGACTAATTCGTTTTTGTCATTTTCTCTGGACTATGAGATTGATCATTCAAGTTCGGTAGTTTTTTCATTACCTTTATTTCAAACATGCCCGTTGAAAACATACACACAATTAAAGTTTCTGTTTGTTTTATCTTAGTCATACTGTGTTTTGTTTTATTGTTAAATAATCAGCCTTAGTGGCAGTAAAATGACGCAAATCTATGAAAAAAACATATGAAAGAAGCAAAGGGCAGTATCGATGTACTTTTCAAATGTCGTAAGTCGGAAAAGTCTAGGACAAAACCAGTAAAAATAATAAAAAGTATCCTCATAGCTTACAAAAAACATACTTGTATTAAACCTCAATCAGTAACGATACCTTAAGTCTATACGAGAGTAAACTCAGACACTCAGGATGGGTAAGCAGTACGTACATGTAATGACACACATATCACGTTGCTAGTTATTAACTAGTGTGCTACATTCTGGTAGCAGGACTACAATACAAGCACTTAACAAACAAACGTTTATTCTCATCTGAGGGACACAAATCCTGCTTTGTCAGCGAGCGCGTGATGTCTTTAGATTTACTCAAGAAACTAAAGCAACGAAGGAGCAAGACTAACGTGTAAGCAATTTGCATTTCACAAATGTCGCACTATTACACAAATTGTACCAACAAGCTCTGGAATGACAAATCATTTCTTGATAAGCTGTATAATGTATACCGTTTTTTTATGTTTAAAAAAAGAAAAGAAAACATTATAACTTGAAATAGAATATTCATACTACATATTAATGTAATATTTATGTTTATCGAACAGTATGAAAGAAAAAAATACTTTACTTGGTTATCGTAAAAATATTGAGAAGTACGTTGTTTATACGGAAATTTGATCTGAAGGAAAGTCAAAAGACATGATAAAAAATAAACTGACTTCGCAGTTGTTGACAAAAAAAAACTCAATCGATATGAGTTGCTCAATTTTATAAGATTTTAGATAATTTAATGTTTAGTCATAATTATTTAGATTAACATTATAGCGTTTTATTATCTTTAATAAAAATTATCCTTCATGTTAAAGAAGTAGTGTACCAAAGGGGCAATAAAATACCATTAATTCGAAAAGACCTACTCATCACAACAAATCAAATACAAAACAGACAAACTTACATGCCTGTACCAAGTCAGGAACATTGCGATCCACCAATTCTCCGGTATGACTGATTCGTTTTGTCATTTTCTCTGGACTATGAGATTGATAATTCAAGTTCGGTTGTTTTGGTATTACCTTTATTTACAATTAAATAGAAGCAGAGGTACCAAAGGGGTATCCGAATGTCAAATTCCTGAAAGGCAGAGACAAAACCAGTAAACACAAATAATGACAAGAAAAAGATAACAAATAAAATATGAAAATACAAAAAACTACCGGAGATCAATTAACAACGCGTACTCTAGTCGTAACGAGAGTGAAAAATACAATACCAAAACGGGTATAAGACGGTTAATATGGTTATGCTGTATATCGACATTTTAAGGAGTCACCGTTTATCAGCAGCATTTGAATTAAAACATTAGTAGTTCAAAAACCAAAAATAATAAATGAAAAGTTCTCAAAACCAAACAGTTCGAACAGGAAAGCCAACTCAGGTGCTCCGGATGATAAAGCGGTTCCTGTCTGCTATGGCACACCTGTCGCACCGCCAAGTTTCAATTCAGTGTTTTATATCCAGTAAAGGAAGACAAAACAAAACCTTATGACGAACCAACATTTCCACCCTCTAAGAGATAAAAATCTCATATTTGGCTATGAGTGCATGATGTCTACCGTGAAATTTCTTGAGTAAAGACAGCAACCGTGGATAAAGACTACCTTGTGTAAACAATTTTTTTTGTCAAACGTGGCGCCCTGCCAAGGAAATCGATGTAATCCCTACAAGTTATGAAGTTACGATTCAATTGTGATACGTAAACTCCATAAGCGGAAAAAATGTTGCTACACAAGAAGGGAAAGTTGACTATGGGAAAGTTGAAGTCATCACGTTTGTCATAGAGCTTTGTTGAATGTCTTCCTTGAGGGTTAATTTCAAAATGTAGATTTAAATATGAAGCAGACTTCCTAGACTCTGTTGTGTCCTTCATCTCAAGTTCCTGAGGATATGAGATATAAAAAGTCACCAAATCGAGAATTGTTTAGTGAAAGGACATCACTAATTTAACGGAAATTGAGGTTAAAAGAAAAAGCCAGCCTACGATCAATTTTGTCTAGAACAGATTGTAAGAAGTTTGCTTCATACGAACGAAGAAACGAATCAGCAAGCAACGGTGCACAACTACCCATCGCGTCCACCAAACTGAACAAATATGTTGTCAATGAGAAAGTTGAGCATGGAACTGTAATTAGAATTTCCTCTTATATACTTAATAAAAAAAGGCATTTAAGGATGTTTGCTGGTCAGTTTAAAAATAACAAGGTATCTAAATTTATATGTTTGATGAATAGACAATAGGTAAAGGAACAAAATAAGCTTAACAAATTTTAAGGTCGCTGAACTCGTTTTCGAGATAATAAGTGTCAAAAATTTGGTGGGAAAAGGCTTTCTCTGACTTTTTTATAGGTTTATCTTTAGAGTTGTCTTAGTGTAAAAACCTATGAAAATATAACAAGCAATTTATAAAACTTTGTGAACTAGCTCTTAATGATCCAATAAACCCAATAATAAAAAGAAAATAGGGGGTTGTTGGGCAAAAATTGTATCCCTATTTTATTGGTAAAATCCAGAGGATTCCGAAAATCTGACAGAAATCTCAAGAATTGACCAGCAATTATCCTTAAGTCAAACATATAAAAAATCAAAGCTCTGCTCATGCTTTATTAAATTGCTACAAGTCAATAGAGTGGGTTGGTTTCAGATTTTGGTAGACAAACCACAATGACAAAAATCATATATTTTGAAGGTTTTTAACAATTAAGAAACAGCCAATGTTACCCTTAAGGATGCTGGGTAAATGTAATTAGGATATTCAAAAGTTCTAACTATTTTGAAGGCCAAGGTATTACTCATTGAAGATTTCCTGTTATACTTCAATCCAAAAAATTACGATAAAAGAGACGATTTTAATTTTCAAATTATTAATTTTCCTAATCTAGAGCAATATACCCACTTCCCCTGCATACGCTGTTTATATTTCACAACTTATTCGATATGCCAGAGCTTTCACACATTTCACAGATTTTTTTATCAGACACCGATTTCTTCGTGACCGACTTTTGGAGCAGGGCTAAAAGAAAATACGTCTTCTACGATCCCTAAAAAAATCTTTCTTCGTTATCAGCCACTATTAGAAAAGTTCAAAATTGAGTTAAAAGATATGGTGGTTAATTGCTTTAATTAGTGCTTGACTAGTCTGCTGTACTGAGATGATCACCTCAATATCCCTATTGTGTCTCACAACTATGTTGTGTTCTATGGTCATTACCGGATCCTAGGATCGCAATGGAAGAGGGAGGTTTGGCGCCATAAAACATGGTTTAACCCACCATTTCGTTTGAAATGTCTGTACCAAGTCAGGACCATTGCGATCCACAAATTCTCCGGTATGACTGATTCGTTTTTGTCGTTTTCTCTGGACTTTGATATTGATCATTAAAGTTCGGTAGTTTTGTTATTACCTTTATTTGATAATTTAAGGATAAATGGGACGAAATGTATTTAGTGAAGCTGGTTTTATAGAGAGGCCCAGCCGTACTGCGGACCCGTCTAGGTCAGTCATTTTGAATTTCCCGGAAATTTGTTTTGCCAAAATAAGTCTTTGATGAAGGTCGGTAAGTTAAACCATCTCTTTAGTTAATTTGAAAACAATTGTTTGGAACTTTAATTATGATTTTGCATAGTATTCTGGCATATTGGCTCGTAATAAGAATCTATTCTATTTAGCTCCTGCTACTGTTTAAATTTAAATTCTATATCCATTATTTGCTGTTTACATGATGAAAAATCAAGCCATTTTAAGGTAAACGTAATTTAATGAACCTAAAATTCAGGTCTAGCAAAAAGATTGACAATTATACCTTTTAGAATAAATCATTATCATATATATTCCTTTTTCTATATCATACTATAAGGATCGATTTCTTTATGGAAGGTCCATTAAAAGTCTGTCATTAAATTATACATGTATAATATGTTGTATTGGAATTTAAAAAAAAAGCATGTTGTCTAGGAAACGATTTATTTTGAAATCAGTCACGTAGGCAGTTGTAACATTTTGTGTAAATGTTTTAGAATTGTTGTCTAAATGCATTGTAACATTTCATCAGCAGCTTTGGAGTAACAATTATTTATAGATTAAAAAAATACAAACAAAAGAATGATATAGAAATTAAAAAAAATAATGAAAAAAGGAGTCCAATACACTAAAGATATTACCTAACACAATGTATGAAAAGAAATGAGTCCTTACATTTATACATATATATATCCTTACAGTCATAATGTGGAACATAACACAACTTAATAATGAGAATTTACCCATGTCAAACAAAATACTATTAAAAACCTAAAATATTCGTATTGACAAAATATGAGCGTGTGAAAGTTAAAGAAAATATGTTTTTGTTGAGAACTTTTCCATAAAAACGTCCAACAAGTTGTACTATTTTCTCCCATTTGAAAGGTCAATTTCATAATTTCTTTTATAGATTGGTCAAATGAAATCTAGATGACTCGACATGTTGAAACTATAGGAACACTACAAACAATTTTTCCGTCCAGGATTATGCATATTGTCAATGATTTGACCTTTCGGTTTTCTAGGAAAACTTTCAATAGAACAAAAAATCAATGTTGAGTATTACATAGTTCATTTAAAATCTAAAATTTCATGTTAATTCATTTTGTTCTAACTAAATAGTTTTCTCTTGGTCTTATTCCGTAAATGTTTCATTCCTTGTTTTGGTATATTTCACCTCTGTGGAAGTAAGAAGACATGCCCTGGCCCAAGAAAACAATAAAGGTGAAAATATTAAGATATCATTCTACTTTTATAATGTTACAAAGTGCAATATCTGTTGATTTAAACATGTTTTATTTGCATAAAAACAAATAGAAAAATTACAAATACCAAAACGCGGGTATAAACGGTTAATTTGGATATGCTATATATCGATATTTCAAGGAGTAACCTCTCATCAGTAGCATTTAAACCAAAACATTGGAAGATCAAATTCCAAAACAGTTGAAAACGAAAAGTACTCAAAACCAAAACGTTCGAACAAGGAAGCCAAATCCAGAAATTAGACACAAGCATTCCCTTCTTGTGAAGTCCTCTCCTACATGAAGTCTCCTACATGAAGATACTTTATTATAATTATAAGGCCAACTTGCCAGACGAGTTTTAAACCTAGTAAGTTTTGAAAATTAATTAGCCTATGGTTTCATTCGGCTAAGTTCTCTAAACTTTATATCATAAGTAATTAATTTACAAGATGGACATTCTGTACAGTCGGATCTAAGGCTTTGCATCTCTTTTATTGGCACTCATTGCCAAATTACTCATATTTTATGTCATTGAATTTGATAGTTTTTGCAATGCATCTGGTTACGTTTGTCAAAAAATTACAATCAGTTTAAAATTTCGCCAATGTGTATTGAGTATACAGAGCGGGGATGGTATCATATACATTTAAATGCAAAATAACCAAATTACCGAACTTGGCTGATCAGTCTCAATGTCCAAGAGAAAAGACAAAACATGGAAGACATATCGGAAATGGTCCTGACTTGGTACAGGCATTTCAAAATAAATTGTGGGTTTAACCGAGTTTATGGCACGCCAAACCTCCCTCTTCCATTGCGACCTTAGGGTCCGGTAGAAAAACATAGCACAACAGCCTGCCTAGTCAGTCAATTTGTTGTAAATTTGAAATATGCTTGTTGTCCTTGTTTTGTTTGTTTTTTTGTTTGTTTAATTTGTTGTGATGATGTTGTGTCTACCGATTAAAGCTTTCTTCGTATTAATGATATTTGATTGCCTCTTTGGTACACCTTTGCTTCTTTCGAGAGGTGTGTTGACACAACTGTCAAATGCCTAGTACTGAGTTGCAATTATGCTTAGTAGCATAATTCATTTTTTTTATTTCTTTACCAAATTCGCTTCACCCAAGGTCAAGTGAAGTTCTTATAACCGTTTTCTTTGTTTGTCATATATATTTGATCAAAACATTCATTTACAGTGTCACAGATTATATGAAAGACATTACAAAAGCATATAACAGATAAAAACTGTTTGAAAGAAAACATATGTATATAACCGTTTTCTTATTTCAAATAGGTTCACTGACCTTAATCACAATATTAATGAAACCGTATAACTCTAATAAATAGAACAAAAAATCATTAAATTTATTGTATAACTTTAGGAAAAAAATTCTAGCTTAATGAGACATGATGTAGAATCTTAAGTGTTGCCTAAAGCATCTGTGGGCGCTTACAAGAAATCTAAATAATATTTGCAAAGCAAATCCGGTCTTAACATTGTCCAGGGGAATTGAATGTCATTGAACGATCTTTTCCTTTGAGGGTTTAAACAAAAAGCACAACTTCCTGAACATAAAAAGTACATTCAATTAAGGCAAAATAAGGAAGTTTATAATTTTAGTAATAATTTAGTATAATCTTAGTAATAATTTGGTTCCCAAGTTTGGTATTTTTGGTTATACTGTTCTATGCTCTTCATGTTCATACAGTGTTTGGTATTTTCAATATTTTTGGTAGAGCGCCTCTGATGAGTCTTGAATAGACGAAACGCGCGTCAGGCGTAGCAAAATTTATTGTCTGGAACTTTGTTGTCATTTGTATTTAGACATAAACATTTCGCATCGATTAATCAAAAACAGACCTAAATACGTTAAAAATCAACCATCTTGCAAGTGTATTAAATGAAATAAAGGTTAGAACAAAATTACCAAACTTGGAGGATTAATATCAATTTCCAAGAAAAAAGACATAACAAAAAAGACATACCGAAAGAAAATGAAGATCGCAATGGTCCTGAATTTGTTATAGGCATTTCTAAAGAAATGGTGGCGTAAGTTGAAATGGAATGTCAAGAAATGAAACAAAGAGGAATGAAGTGGTCTTTTGAAAATCAAAATTTCAAATAAAAAAGAAAACCAAACCTGAAAAACAATAAACCAAGTGAACTTAAGTCGTACCTAAGGTGATCAAAGGCTATATATTTGAACAGTTCATTTTGGTTGCATTTAGACTTCTACTTCAAAACAACAATTCGACCAACCAAGTGCTCATGATAGTGCTCAAGACGTTTAATTTCCAAAGCTAGTTTATAAAAATCAAAGTAAACCGAATTTTCCTGGTAAAATTTAAAGAGAGGCGGATCCTAAATAAATTGACATGGGGGTTACATGTATATCAAGCGTCTTTGATTGAAAGGGGGGTCGGGCAAATTTGCACTAGAATAGCATTTTTTCTAAGAAAATTGTGGATAAAAGATTCCTTTGATTGATTCACCACTTTTTACCAAAGGTCGTCATCAGGTTGGTTTTTTGAATTCATTTGATTAAAACATATACCATAATTTAAGGTCTAGACAAATAAAGTTGTATTATATCTTTGAATAATTGATTCGTCTCTCGAAATAGGACGTCTCATAAAAAAACCTACGATGTAGTTTTATCAGACATTTGGTGTCAGTTTTCCCTTTATTCTAAATATCCATAACAATCTTAAAATACGAAATGTAGTCTTGATACATTTCAACCATCTTTCCAATTTCATTTAAGGATCATCTTTACACTTTGTATAAAATAATTTATATTTAACGTATTTTCAGTCTATGTGGAGCCAAAACTACACATTTGATTTCTTAGTTTAAACATATTTTTTTATCCTGGATTGGGAAAGATTGAAACTTATGTAAATCCCTCTATTTGATTTCTTGATAAGGCATAGCAGCGTTTAGGGAAGTATGTTGTGCATCAAGTTTTAGTATTTTGTACGCGTACACTTCATCTATTTTGCCGGAAAATTTTCTTTGCGTTTTTCCGTTTATTAAGATATAGCCAAATATCAACAATGCCCTGTGATTTGGCCTCTACGTTCAAGTTAATTTCATTATTTGTGTTATTAATTTAGGAATAATCCATGGTACACATTGAATGAAAAGAAATGGAACAAACAGCAAAAGTAAACTTGTTAAATGGAAGGAAAAATGATTGGCGATTTTTATATCTAGACGCTGTTACATTTTATTTTCTTATTCTATGTGTAGTTTAGTCATAAATAGACTAAAAATGTCAAATATTTATCATTTTATTCGAAGTGTAACCATGAACCTTATAATGTCAAGAAATGTATTCATAAAACAGGAATAATGACACTAAACATCAACAAAAACCTGAAAATGCAAAATGTAGTTTGAATACATTTCTACCATCTTTCCAATTTCAATTAAAACGTCACAAAATATTTTTAAGTATAAGTTTTAATTATATATACAGCAAAGAAAAAAATGCGTTTTAAACAATATCGAATTTAATCAATCGGTAGTTCGTTTCAGACAAGTCTTCTTATTTTACTCTTTTGTATTGTTTTAGATTTTATGGCATTATTTAACTATAATTAAATAAAAATATGTACCGTACGACTCTAATATCTCACTCTAAAGTTCAGACATCATTTAAGAGAATAGTAATTAGGCCATTCAAGGAAATAATTACTTATATTTTAAAATATGAACGATCCATTAAAACATATTTCCTAATATCTACACGCACGATTTTGTATTGTCTTTGATATTTACAAAAGCATGTTGTCTTGGAAACGCTTTTTAAGTAATACATGTATATAGTTACACTCACCTGTAACGTGGGCGATTTTTACTTTATGAAAAACTATTTTATCTTCAACGTCTGAATTATGATGGAGAAATAAAACCAAAGAGGTAATAAACGGGAAAAATATCAGATATTAATAAAGATATTGACAAAATAAACGAACAGTTATGATAAGTTAAACACACTAAAAGAACAATTCAACATTGGAACGGACAAAATTTACGAATAACAGCTTTCCACTGAACTTTTAAAATTTATAGTATCTTTATAAACAACTAAATATAAATCCAGTATATTTTCTTTGCCTCAGTCAAGAAAAATTAAGATCGTGCCCAGTAAATTCAACAGATAATAGACTGGAGACAAATCATTTCCTCTGATAGATTGTTTTTATTTTTATTAATTGCTGATGTTGAAAGAAAAATCCAGTGGTCATATGAGACGTAAAACGGAAGTAAAAAAAGGTAATGAAAACGATATTGACTTATCACGATCAATTTGCGTTGAAAGAAAGAAGAAGCAAGGAGGAACCAAAAGGGGCAATTAAAAGCAAAATTAGTTTTTATAATTTTTGTTTTATAAGTGAATGAAGTAAAATAAACCTCAACACTTTTGTTCACTTCATTCCAAGACGTACATGCATCAATTACTAAACTTTCATATAGTTCTATTAACGACTTTGTAAAACATCCAAATGAACAAAGAATAACATTCTACTGAAAGAGAAATATATGGTCATCTCAACATTGTTAAAATATAAAATGTAAAACAGCAATTACAATTCAAAGCATTTCTGAGCTACTGGTGCATGTTTTTCTTTTCAAAATTCTTTAGATATTGTATGTAATAATAGCTCTAGGTAAATGTTCTTAGATAAAAAGGAGTCCAAAGCATTGTTTCTCAAATCATGATATTTCTATGCTAGTTTTCTTAGGCTTTTTTGCATCTGGTTATTCAATATAAGACTTAATCATGAAATGGCAATTCAATGGTATTACTTCGCCGGCTTAAGATATGTCTCTATCGTATTTTTCAGATGTTTTCATAAAATATTTTTCATTTGTTATAGCTTTTTCTACGAGTTTGTTTACCTTGACCATTAAATTTAGTGCAACTGTGCATGATTTAAACACAAAACTTGTAAACGGTTGGCATAATTAAGCGGGTTCGTTTGTTTCAATTTAAAAGATGTTAAATGTATTTCATTATTTCATTTCAGTTTTAACTTGTTCCAGTTATTTGTCTTTCAATTTCTCTTTAATCAAAATATTTTACCAATATCAAGTCAGTTAATATTGTGACCTTCATTTTATAAATATGTCAGCATTGTTTTGTCTTTACTCTTGGACATATGATCTTAACAATCTTCATCATTTTAATTTTAGAAATATCCATTCAACTCCCTAAGATCTTGTTTGATAACGAAGAGGGACAACAAACACTATCAATTATCGCAGTGGATCAATCATATGTGGATTTTGTAGAATTCAACAGATTTGTGTGATGATTTTATGATGTTTATTCTTCGAAAACTTTCTATTTTTAAAGTTTGTGCACCAAGATCTTCCTTAAAAAAACGTAAGGTGTCGGCTGAAAAACTTTCTTGAAAAAGCTTTTCAAATTAAGGGAGTTGTTTCAGGTTATCATTCTACTTTTTTGCCAAAACATCTTCCAAAAACAAAATTTTATACACATTTGATCAAGTTTGCAGTATGCTACAATTGCCACCGAACTCGGTAGGTCAAAATGACGAAAGATTCATGTTCTTTTAATCTTATCTTAAGATATACTGATGCAGCATGCATGTACTGTCATTTGGGTTGCCTCCGATATTAGAGATGTTGTGTATATGATATAAAAATCATGGGCTAGACTCAATGTTTGTGAAACACTTTGATTCATCACCACCATGTCAGCTGTTTGTTTACTCAGAGAAACGAAACCTGAATTTGCACTCAAACTCCCAGCAAGTCTAACACCTCATTGTCATATAAGAGTCCATAGATAAAGACAAACACAGCACATTTCCCCTCTCGATCCACAATGCAATCACTCAGTCCGTAATTTTATTTTTTCCTTTTTTAGCAGGGCGGCACGTTTGATACAGAAAATGCTAACACAAGGTTACGTGATTTTCAGTTGCTGACTTCACTTAAGACATGTTAAGGTAGACATCATGCAATCCGGTTGGTCAAATTCCAAAAACGTAGGAATATAATAAAAATTATTTTAGTGCTATAGATACATTGTTTGCATGTTTTCATGTACATCTTATTTCTAATTGTGATCTTGTGAAAAAAAAATTTCAACAAGTTGGAATCTTCTCGACCAACATGCATTTACTATAACTCAAGACTTTACACCGTTTTCTCAGATCTTTCTTTTTTACTTTTTGAAAATTTGCTTATGTTAAAATGTCATCTATCTGTACGGTGTTTCAGGATTTTCTTTTAGGTCTTACATAATTTACCTAACAAGGGTCCCTTGTCAAAAGTCTCCCTCTAATGCCTAGTATCGGCAAAGAATTCTTTAAGATTTTTGTTTCTTTTATAAGCTATTATGGGTATTTTTGTGAATATTTTCTTGCGAAATAAGTTATAGTTAGTTACCCAGAAAATTCCGATTTTGACCTTTTCACCAAAAAGGCTTACATGTTATAAAACGACCGAACTTGTTGAGGATAAAGTATATAACCACTGCATAGTGAATGATAATCTAAACAAGATTTGTATTTTATGACTTTTTGCAACGCTTAACATTTGCTGAGAAGTACTGAGTAGAAAAAGTTACCTTGACCATCAAATTTAGGGCAACTGTGCATGATTTAAACACAAAACTTGTAAACGATTGGCATAATTAAGCGGGTTTGTTTGTTTCAAATTAAAAGATGTTTAATGTATTTCATTATTTCATTTCAGTTTTAACGTTGTTCCAGTTATTTATATATCTATCAATTTCTCTTTAATCAAAATATTTTACCAATATCAAGTCAGTTAATATTGTGACCTTCACTTTTTGCAACGCTTAACATTTGCTGAGAAGTACTGAGTAGAAAAAGTTAGTCTCATTTGAGGCTTAACATTTTGTTATCTAAAATATTTTCAATTTTCTGTAACAATTCATCATTCATAAATTTTGATAATGTTAAATACCGGTTACATGTACAGTCAATAAGAAAAATTTTAAAAAAACAACAAAGATTGAATTTTTGCACTTGATTTCATCTAAAAAAATGAACAAACTAGAATTATTTAAAGTATAAAAATCTTAAGAGAGATCTTGACTTTCGACTACACAAACCTGAATTCATAAAGTCATCACCAATTGTAAGTCTGTACTTGTTAGCTCTGTTGTCAACCCGAAAGTCTTTAAACTTAAGAGTTGCCACACTGCCATTATAATACTGAAGATCGATTCTTAGAAATGTATTACCAGCTTCGGTTAGCTGATGTATTTTCTCATTACCTTTGAACAAATAGATGAATAAGAACTAACTAGAAACGGACATGTCCACAACAATTTATGATCCTTAATTGTAAATAGAAATCCCATGACAAGACATTGTATCTTGTAGAACGCTAGACGAGATATAAATCGAAGTAAATTTTCATCGAAAGGTTTGTTTGCTGCCTATCAAATTGAAGGCAAATTTGAAGGAATCTTATCATATCCATTAAAGAAAGTTAAGTCTTGCAGAAATAAACAATTAAGCATGAAGTGCCCGCTCGAGCGGAGAGCTCTACGGTATTTGTTCCCGCGAGAAATTTGCCTAATGCTGATATTGATTTTTCATCGTCCGGAAAGGCTCTCAAATTTTACAGGAACGGAGTGAATTTGAAAATAATTACCCATTTTGCTAGTCGCATTCCAAAAATTATCTATGTTATAATGTATAAAGAGAAAAATATTCTGATGACGATGAGTTGCTACATTTTTTTGTAGTAACCAAATTTAATCGATTTTTTCTTGCTTTTCTATTTAACGTTCAATCGCCCCTAGCATCTCGTCCCAAATTGAACGTTCTAGAAAATGAACCAAAACAAAAATAACTACGATGATTTCAAATCTTATTTGACTGCATCGATTCGAAATAAAATCTTTTTTATTCGTTCATTAAACAATGTTAACAATGGCACTAAACATGTTAACATTACATTTATTTTACAGAATTATGCTGTGCTCGCATTTAGGTAATGCCTATTGCATATTAAGATTTTTAAGTTGTGTCTATTAGAAATTTCCCATTAATCACTGGAAAGCAACAACCATGAAAGAGCCGTCTTCTGTTTAGTTGTTATGTGTGGAGTTTTTTCCTGTGTTTTGCTCCTTTGTATTGATTTTCAATTTGTTCTTATGGACCTTTGACATTTTATTGTCTAACTTGTAACACTTTATGTAATGGTGTAAAACATTAACTCATTCACTCACTCACTCTGTTAACTCCTCACTCACTTATTCACACACTCATTAAATATAATTCAGCAAGATTACCGGGTAACATTGTTGCCACTAGAGGATACATGCATAAGGTAGCATTTCTTACTCTCTAACAAAAGAACATACCCAACCAAAAATCTCCATTTAAAGTTCCAAACCCGTTTTCATATTCTGTCCAATTTCGGTTGAAACTTTCCGCACCATTGTTCCTGTTTTGGATTATCTGTTCAAAAATAGCTTAGATTGAACATACAGTAAAACTTGTTTTTAAATGTCGCCCTTGAATAGAGAAAAATGTGGATACATAGCCAACATATGACAAATCATTCCTTTTTAAGGTTTTTTTGCTGATATATTAAAAAAGGGGGCAAAAATATATTGTTGTTTAAAGAAGGTAATTGCTTGAAACTAAGACAGGTTTGGTTGTATTAAACGAATAGCGTAGCTGTATTGTATTCAAAAGTGTGCTTTTGCTTAAAAAAATACATATGAAAATGTGAATGAATTGCATTTAATTAAAATCTTATATTCGTTTCACATTCAATATTACTTTAGATTTAATGTTTCCAAATAACAGCATTGTATGGATATATTCAAACATTTGCTTAGGCGTGTTAGATTTAAAGCTTCCATATGATAGCAAAGATTTATTGCATTCAAAAATGGATTAGATTTGTTGAATTTACAGAAAAGCTTAGATTTACTGCATTCACTGAATACCTTAGATTCATTGTATCTGAATGATAGGTGTTTTAAGCATGAATTAATTTGATCCAGATACTTTATGCTAAAAACACAGAAGCTAAAATGTATTTGATCTAAGCTATGTACAGAAGTAACTTTAATTCACTGTAGTATTGTTGAATACACCACAAACTTCTTTTTTGTAATATGCAAATATGTTAAAAGAATACAAATCTATGTTATGCTATGTTATGAATTATATTGTATCTTAAAAAAAACGTACATGCCAATTTTTATTTTTGTCATTTCTTAGCATACAATACACATCGAACTTAGCAGCTCTAGATGGAGATATTGTGTATATTCCGTCCCTACATCTGTCTGTAGGCAGTGAGTTACAGTCATGTAGTACTCTCCCATTCATTTCAACAGAACCTACAATACACATATTCATAGTAGACTAACCTTCAAGGCATAAAATTTTGCAATTAATAAGGAGCTCTACGATTTTCTCAAAAAATAATTTTGGTTTATTACAGCAATAATTATTTGCACATTTTAACACTTTCCACCAACGCTAGAAAATTTAGATTTTTAATAATCATTTATACAATATATACGTAACTTCTGAGACACAACAGAACCCAACTTCCCAGCTTCTGTCCATTTTACAGAATAAGAATGGTCTCCCTATCATGGTGTAGCCTGGGTTACATTTATAGCTGTATGCCATCCCAATATTTCTGGACAAACCAAACATTTCTGAGGGAACAGCGTTACCAGTACTGGGAATGGCAGCGCTGCAATCTGTAATATCAATCAATCAATCAATCAGTCCTTGTTAGTGCAGCATTATCAATCTAATATGAACACTTCATTGAGGAGTATTCATCAATGTCATTCCTATGGAAAGTTACTGAGAAAAATTAACTAGTTAAAGACAAGTATGATAAGATCAAAATGGATGATCCATGATGAGTTTGTGTACCTACAGAGTAATATTTCTGGGGTCTATATCGTCAACTTTCCTTACTTGTGTAGCAACTTTTCGTCCGCTCCAGCTTATGGGGTTTACGTATCACAACTGATTTATCATTTCAGAACTTGCGCCGCTTAAATCGATTTCTTTGGCAGAGCGTCACGTCTGGCACTAAATTGATAACGCATGGTTATTTTACTCCTCGGTTGCTGTTTTCACTCAAGAAAATTTAGATAAAACATCATGAACTCATAGACAAATATGGGATCTCTATCTCTCATATGAGTGCAGATTTTGGTTTGCCATAAGGTTTTATTTTGTCTTTCTTTACAGGATTTGACACTGTATTGACAATTGATAGTGCAATGGGTCTTCTATAGCAAATAGGAACTGCATATTCTCCAGGACACCTGAGCTCACTTTCGTTACAACTTTAGTTCGCATTATTGATTTCTGACTTACATCGTTGTCCCTTCGGACTATTTACACTCAAATGCCCCGTTGGTGTATCTTTGTTTTTTCTAATTAAGCAACTTAAAAGTATCGAAGAACTTGACAAGTCACTTTTTTTCATAAGACATATAAAAAGACATCTCCTTTTTCTATTATGTACAAAATATATGTTGATATATCACGTGTTAGTATTAACTTACACGAAGCTACACAGTCTATTTTGTTATTCACTATTTCACATCTGTAGCTTTCGGGGCATTCATAGTCAGCACATTCCCCGCCCAATGACTACAAAACAAAACAAA
The DNA here is from genome assembly GCA_963971305.1 of Arcuatula senhousia. Lineage (NCBI taxonomy): Eukaryota > Metazoa > Mollusca > Bivalvia > Mytilida > Mytilidae > Arcuatula > Arcuatula senhousia. Next base: position 2,556,093 of record OZ020308.1, on the reverse strand, counting down.
GGTTTAAAAGCATTTTTCAATATTACAATTGATTGAAAAAAAATACTGTTTATCATCAATCATCGGGTTTATTTATTCTTTAAACTCCTCGAGATTTCGTGTCTAACTTTTTACCCGTAACCCTCTTCCTGGAAAAGACTATTTTGAAATAGAGTAAAACAAATTTTGACGAAATCAAGAGTATACTGTACATTTCTGTGTATCTAAGATTCTTTCTTCAGCAAATTTGATGCTTTAAACAATCTCCAACCTTATTCGAAGGGGCACAGCGAGGGGGTATTTTATATGTATAAATGGTTTTTATTATTTATAGGCTCTTATTTTCGCAGGAAGTTGTTTAGTATATCATCATTAGTTAAGTACAAAGTGTACACTAGTATTCATCAAAACTTCCAAAGATTAGATTAACAATAGTTCTTTTTAAGCTTGTTGAGACCCGTTAGAAATAAACTAAATTCAAGTTTAGTCCCTCTTTTTAACATGGTTTAATTAAACATTACAATGCCAAATCTACAAAAAATTAAAAACTGGCAGATGGTTTAAGAGCAAGAAAAACTAAATATAACAAAATAGGGGTAAAATCATCAATACCGGTGGTATTCTCTGTACTATAAATTACACAACAAATTCAAAAATTTTAAAAAGGGCATAAAGAAATGAAAAAAGAATATGAATTAAACCTTAGGCCACAGCGCTTTATCAGTAAATATACATCCTACTTCTCCAATAAAATTCGCCGATGTAGTGTTAGTAACGAGCTCACAAATATTCCATTGCTTCCGGTAGTTAATCCCTTTACATTGGTTGATATTGAAACACTCCTTGATACATTGGATCACGTTTTTGGAAGATTTTCTCAGTAAAACGTGTCCTGCTTGACACTTGTTCATTTCAAGTTTTCCCATAGTATTCATGATTTTAGGCTTTAAACATTTGTGGTCCGTAACTTTACAAACATCTTCAAGAAAGCAAACAGCTGTCGCTGGTAGGAACAGTATTAAAGCTACGCATATCAGAAAGTTCATATTTCTTTTTTTTTCTGGCAGTTATATGAATAGCATTCAATTTGCTGATTGAGTTTATAATGAAGATTATTTATTCAACCCATAATGCTCGACGTGAAATATTAATGCGTGTGCATCACATGCATAATGCATGAAACATTATTGTTTTATTTTTAAAACTAACAACAAGGTTCTTGGCAATGAATGCAAAACATTTGTCATGTTTCAAACAATTAACTATAATATCGTGTAGGTCTAGTTCAGAGGGAATAAAAGTGGCTTCAAACTATCTCTATTTATTCAACAGGCCATTCAATGCTCATGAACGGCGCATCGATACAAACAAAGCAAGTCCCCTCTGTGGGTGTCTCCTGTGAGTCATTGTGTCGGATATAGTTGTTACGCTGCTTTTGTATCGATATTTATACAACAGGACTTAACAAATGAGATGATATTTATATTAATATTTAAGGAAATATCATACTGTTAATCTCAGCTTAATGATTGAATTTTATCATTTATAAAACAAACAACAATATTGTGGACAATGAACTCAACACTTTTGTCATGTTTAAACAATGTTGGCCACAATGTTCAAATAACATCATATCAGTCTAGTTCAGAGTAGACACAAGTTGTTTTATACTACCGGGACTTTTTCCATTTAAGTCAAAGTGCTGTGCGAGTATCCATTCTTCCCCGCACATTGACTAGAACAAAGCTCCCGCCACCATAGCCGTTTCTAAACTAAACGCGTGTCAGACACAGCTGGTGTGGTGTTTTTTTATCGTTATATGAAAACAAAATTTAAAAAAAAGGTTCCTAAGTTACCTATTTTGCAGTACAGTGCAATTAACTGCATGTATCAATATGATGGGGTGTTACCCATTTCATAATCGTATTGGTGCACCTTTGTCTCTTTCACTTGAAGGACACGAATGTTTGAAATCGAAAATATTCTTTTCCTGTGTCTTACAGTACTTGAACCGATCAATGCAACACTTTAACGGATCGATGACTGATCGGTGACGGATTGATGACGCGTTTGGACCGGATTGATGACTGATTGATGACGGATTGGTGAATGATTGGTGACGCGTTGTTGACTGATTGATGACGGATCGTACGGATTGGACGGATGACGGATACCATAGGTAACCGGGCTATCGATCCGTTATTTTTACTGATACGATCGATCGGTATAATTAGAAAACTCTTCTGTGAAACGAAGTTATCGTTTATACCTATACGTTTATAACATATATAACGCAACACAAACCAGTTACGGCGTTAATTTAATTTGTTTTAAATAAATTATGCTATGGTGTTAAATATAAGACAAACATTTTCTATTTAAATATGTTAATATTATTAATTTAATGAATTTAATAATTGTTTACATAGTACTAATCCTTTACACTAAATAGGCAAAGTTCGTGTTCTTTTCTTCTATAATAATAATACTAATATAATTTTATTTTATTTGTTCTGATTTTTAAATACAAAAACAGAAACTGTGCTGAGAAAATCTTTAAAATGTAAAAAGGTTCTGCTTAGAACAATTATTTCAACAATTTGTAACATATAATTAAGAACAAATAATTCAGGAGATATCAATAATCTAGTAAATTTTATTTAATTTTTTTTAATTCACTGTGTTAAATTTGTTTGCATAGGAATATAGATCACATTTCAAATTTCTTATGTAAAATATATGAAACTTTAGTAAAATCTTATATTTGAGCATAAAATTATATGACGGTTTGATAAAATTGACAAGAAATTGTTTGCGAAACAACTTTTTTCATCAGATTTGACACATAAATGGTATGTTAAGTTGAAAAATTGCATAAATACATATTGCTCCCTTAAAAATTAAGGTTCATAGAGTGAAGAGATTATGTAGAAAATTTGTTCGGATATAAATATAGATCACATTTGCAAATTTCTTATGTAATACAAATGACAACAAAGTTCCAGACAATAAATTTTGCTACGCCTGACGCGCGTTTCGTCTATTTAAGACTCATCAGAGGCGGTCTACCAAAAATTTTGAAAATGCCAAACACTGTATGAATATGAAGAGCATAGAACAGTATAACCAAAAATACCAAACTGGGGAATCAAATTATTACTAAGATATTCAACCTATGTCTAGGGTAGGAAGAACCTTAGGGTTTAGACAATTTTGAAATTTAGACGGATAATTTAAAGCTTTGATGTATTCTCCAGCTCAAAAGTGTTGGTGCCGGAGCGGGCTAAAATATATGAAACTTTAGTAAAATCTTATATTTGAGCATAAAATTATATGACGGTTTATTAAAATTGACAAGAAAATGTTTGCGAATCAACTTTTTTCATCAGGTTTGACACATTAATGCTAAGATAAGTTGAAAAGTTGCATAACTACATATTGCTGACTTAAAAAATAAGGTTCATAAAGTTAAGAGATTATGAAGAAAATTTGTTCGCAAAGGAATATAGATCACATTTGCAAATTTCTTATGTGAAATATATGAAACTATAGTAAAATCTTCTATTTGAGTATAAAATCATATGACGGTGTAATAAAATTGACAAGACAATGTTTGCGAAACAACTTTTTTCATCAGGTTTGACACATTAATGCGAAGATAACTTGAAAAGTTGCATAACTACATATTGCTGACTTAAAAAATAAGGTTCATAAAGTTAAGAGATTATGAAGAAAATTTGTTCGCAAAGGAATATAGATCACATTTGCAAATTTCTTATGTAAAATATATGAAACTATATAGTAAAATCTTCTATTTGAGCATAAAATTATATGACGGTTTAATAAAATTGCCACGAAAATGTTTGCGAAACAACTTTTTACATCAGGTTGGACACATTAATGCTAAGACAACTTGAAAAGTTGCATAACTACATATTGCTGACTTAAAAAATAAGGTTCATATAGTAAAGAGACAATAAAGACAATTTGTTCGCAAAGGAATATAGATCACATTTACAAATTTCTTATGTAAAATATATGAAACTTTAGTAAAATCTTATATTTGAGCATAAAATTATATGACGGTTGAATAAAGTTTACATGAAATTGTTTGCGAAACAACTATTTTCATCAGATTTGACACATAAATGCTATAATATTTTGACTTGAATAACTTCATATCTTTAACTTTAAAAATAAGGTTCATATTTTACCAGTTTTAAGAGATTATAAGGAAAATTTATTTCCATTATAGAATTGTTGACTGATGGGTATTTATAGTCGCGACTAGGGGAAAGCCCCTCTGCGTCGACTTATACCTTTACAGGTATAGACTCGCTATGTGCCATGGGTCGTCCAGCCCATGACACACCACCGCCAGTGTTAGCTGCTCCAGAGTATCCTTTGTTATCGCTGGAGCAGGGCCCGTCTTCCACCACGGGGAGGTACTGGTCGGAATTCTGGAAGACATATAATTGTTAAAACCACACATTTCTTTATATGCAAGCTACAAATGTATAAGAATTTAAAAATCTGATGTTTGAGCCTAATATAATATGATGGTTTTATAACAATCACAAAAAATTGTTTTCAAAATAACTTTATGACAAGATTTTAAATGAAATATTTTAAAATATAATATATTTGACATAAAAAATCGTATGAATTTTCGCATTTTAAAACAGAAATGTGTTATGTCTTTACATTAAAGTTAGACTTTAATATTTATTTAAGCACAATTCGGCTGTGCTTTGTAATATTCTATGTTTAATTGTTGATATAAAACACGTCTTATGTCCCGCTTTTACATTTATTTATATGAATTTCTATTTTATTCAAAGATTTTATGCATTCGATCAAGGAGTCACGTGATACAATAAGCGAAACGAACTTTAAAATTCCGTATTTTAGATTGAATTGACGCGTGACGGATTGGTAAATTGCATCATGGGATGCATTGGACGGATAGGATCGGACGGATTGGTGACTGATCGATGACGGATTGGTGACTGATTGATGACGGATCGGTGAATGATTAAGACCGGATCGATGACTGATTGGTGACTGATTGATGACGCGTGACGGATCGCAAAAACTTTTGCATTGATCGGTTCAAGTACTGTATTTTTGGCTAACAGACAAACCTCTTTGAAATAAACAAAGGTTTTTGAATGTGGTTGGTCTCCGACGAGATCAGATGTTTTCAATTTTAAACCATCATGACCATTCTCTGTCAGCTATTTCCTGCCTTCTAAAATTTAATTACTATGGTTTTATTATCATTCGTGGAATATCAATTTTCGTGGTTTTCATGGATAGCCTTGACCCACAAAATTGGCACTCAACGATAAGGAAATATAAGATTGGTTTGTATGCTGCTGATTTTCAAACCACGAATTAAAGAATCCACGAACTGATCCTTTTTCATAAAACCACGAAAATGAAAGAAACCACAGTATATGTTGAGTAAATTTAACATCATTTTGATAATTACAAGAGACAAGTATGTCAATTGTATTTAGATAATGATACGTTTAAGGTCCAACTTTATTAATATAAAACTGTTAATCTGGTAAATTCATACTGTGAAATAAACAACATATTTCCACTCAATTGCGTTCTTTTTGTCAAACTGTAAATCAGGATGTCAGGAATTGTATTGTTATGTCAGATTTTGTGCTGACGTCTAAATTCCTACGCCCTTTGCAAATTTGTCACAAACTGATAAAATATCGTTGGTTTATCTATGTGATAAATACAATAATTAATTCGGACTCTTAAATAACCAAATTATGATCATTCGTGAGGGAACACAACTCAGGATTTATCTTATTGGCTGAAGCAGTTCCAAGCACTCATTTAATCAGATGCGTTCAGCGGCAATCGTGATCATATTTTGGTTATATACTCGACACAGTCAATTATTCTTTAAAAAATGCATATAATTATTAAATGTTCATGAACACCACATTAACAGCAAAAATAATTGGCGAAAGGCTATTACACTAATTATTGGAAAGAAAGTACCTGCAACTGGACGCTCAAGGAAAATCTTATCATCTTATTTTCTATAGAAAATTGCATGTGTGAGCATTTGTTTCTTGTCAAGTCGATAGTCTAGAGTATGAAGATGAGTTTGGGTATACAATCAATCATTTGGCATAAAGAACCAGGGAGGTCTGAATAAGGCACAAAACCAATAAAACAAGTACAATGAAAGAAAAGACATAAACGCAAAAAATAAGTGAAAAGCAATCAACTACACCAATTTGCCAACAAGAACAATGATTCTTTAATGAAAAGATTGTTGTTGTAAAATGATGTAATCTTTCTTTGAAATCGCGGATTCAATATTCGCGTTCGTTATTATGACTTGTCTTTCAAGTTTATCATCTTTTTAAAGGGTAAGCAAAAATATCAGAACTAACTTTGCTTTTAAAAAAGCTTCGTCTACAAGTTTTTGATTTCAACATGTATGTAGTTCTGGTTCAACAAGTGTGTTTTTCAAATCTTTTATTTTTTCACAAGCAGCATTATAAGTTTCGGGTTTCCTACCTTGACAATATATTTAATAGCTTCATTCCTTATTGACAACATATTTGTCACATTTGGAGGAGATTTTTTTCAGTAACAAATTAGCATTTCAATGTCCTTTTATCTCACTTTCAGATATATCGACGATGTCCTCTCTGTAAACAATGCTTCGTTTGGAAGATGGATTCCTTTGATATATCCCCTGTCGCTAGACATTAAAGAAACCACCGAATCCAATTGCTCCACATCATTCTTGAATTGTATCTCGAATATGAAAAGGATGGTAATCTCAGTACAAAAATGTACGATAAAAGAGGCGTCTTTAATTTTTAAATTATTAATTTCCCTTACCTTGAAAGCAACATCTTGCTTTTAAATTTGATGATGTATAAAAAATATGTCAATGTGTTGATCGTGTCTTTCTGGCACATATTTCATAATCTTTCTTTTTATAATACCTTCCCCACCTGCTAACAGTGTAACAACTTATTCGATATGCTCGGGCTTGCTCAATTTTTTTTTCAGATTTTTTTATTCGACACCGCTGTCTCTTGTGACCGAATCTTCGACCAAGGTTACCAAAAAAAGGTCTCATACGGTCCCTTAAAAATCAGTCACTGGTTGAAAAATTCAAAATTAAGTTGAACGTATTGGTAAGTGTTTGTTTTGATTAGCATTTTGCTGATTGTTGTACTGAGATGATCATCTTATTAGCCCTATTATGTCTTGTCTTCACAACCGTTTTGCGTTGTGTGTTACTACTGGTCCCTAAGATCGCAATTGAAGAGGGAGGTTTGGCGCGTCATAAAACCTGGTTTAACCCACCATTTCATTTGAAATGCCTGATACTAATTGGGACCATTGTGATCAATAGCTATTCTGGTATGATTTCCTTACTTTGTCTTTTCTCATGGATATTTGAGATTGATAGGTAATTTTGTTATTACCTTTATTCACATTGTATGCTGAATTTACGTTTTGTTTTATTGTTTTTTGAGTATTGTTACAAGACCACCCACATTGATATTTACAAATTGATTCATGTAAGAAAATGTCAAAAGTTTTGTTTTCGTTGTGACATTCAACGTCCGAAAAACAAACGGCATAGTCAGTAAATAAAGTCCAAAAAATACAAAAAAAACCTCAATTATACAAAAATATAACATCAATTTGTAAACACATGCAAGAAAAGGTCATCATCTAGTAACAAAGGTTTTGTTTTCGTTGTGGTATTCAATGTCAAAAAAAAGAGCAGACAGCAAGGTCAATAAAGCGGTTGATTCCAAAAAAATAAAAGACAAACTCAATGTTACAAAGGACAACAACAATGCGGAGACACTGGAACATTAGATTTTGATAATTTGTATTTGTATAATCACTGAAGAAATCATAAAACTTCAGATTTGTACCTACTTCTAAACATGACCTACTTCATGACATTTCAAAATCAAAAAAAGTTTGAAACACAGGCAGGTAACCGTGAACATGCTGTAACACGTTTCTTAAAGTTGAAAAGCAGCGAATACCAAACAGCAATTGTCAAATTTGTGTTAAACACGAGAAAGAAGACGGCGAATGTACTGGAGAAAAATAGACTATTTTGATATTGTATGATCAGCCTACAGATGTCTGTATTTAAGTAAATTTTATACGTCATTTTTTTATTTTCAATGGGATTTTATTTCAAGGCAAATTTTGAGCCTTTGTCTGTGCCTTTTAAGTAGGGATGGCAATCGATTATTTGTATGAAAGATCGTTATTGGTTACAATTTCAGAATTCGAGTAATAGTTTAAAATAAAAAGAAAACTTAATATTTTGTTCCTTTTGTCAATCTAAATTTAAAACTTAATTAAAAGGCCTTACTGAATTATGCACAATCAATGAAATTTGACTGAAGTGCATTATTAACGACGATTATTCTAAGTCAAAGAATAAGTCCAATTAAAGAGCACACCAGGGTGACATGACGGGGTTCATTTAACAGCCAAGAAAAATGCAGTGCATAATATGGGGCGAAAGTTATTTAGTGCTAGTTGTTAAATTGAAACGTTTGGCTTTAAAGGCCCTCGAAAAGAGCTGTTCGTTTTTGAGACATTTTGTAAATCTGAAAAGTTAATTCCTTAACAACAAAAAACATGGCGGCCACAAGTACCAAATCCTAAAATGTGTAAAAAGATGCCAATCTTCAAGTCCATATGATTTATCTCCCGACCATAAGAAAACAACACGACAACTTAAACATAGAATCCCACGTTCTGGAGATGCTAGGTTTACAGAACCTAAAACAAAATGTCAGCCAACCGATATATCCGACTATTTGACAGTTTAATTATCACAAGTTGTAGTTTCCATTCTATAGACCCCATATTTTACCAAATAACTATTGCAAAATATAACCCAAGAGGTAACATAATCATTGGAAAACACAATCTTTGAAATGATCAAGGAAGTTGACCCCTTTTAAAGAAAATAAAGGAAATTCAAAAAGTTATCGAAAATTAGCAACAAATCATCGAAGCACAAGGTTAAGATATTGCTAGAGTTCAAGAACAAGGAAAACGACTGTATGGAATAGAAAAGCGGTTAGAAACATAGGAACAATACTCTCGCAAAACTTCACTTAGATTCAATGTTGTGCTGAAATCTTTTTTATCCCATTAATACAGATAAACTTGTGCTTAGTTAAGTTAAAAAAGATCGAGATTATCCAGAAGTTGATCTTAAAAATATTTGCAGGACCCATTCAATAGGCAAAATAAAAATCAGAGGCGCTCTACCACAAATATTGAAAATGCCAAACACTGTATGAATATGAAGAGCATAGAACAGTAAAACCAAAAATACCAAACTGGGGAACCAAATTATTACTAAGATGATCAACCTATGTCTGGGGTAAGAAGAACCTTAGGGTTTAGACAATTTTGAAATTTAAACGGATGATTTAAAGTTTTGATGTGTTCTCCAACACAAAAGTGTTGGTACCGGAGCGAAATAACCTCGGGCAATTAAAACTCCACCAGCAGAGCTAACTGTCACGAATGTTCAAACTAAAAATGACAACAAAGTTCGAGACAATAAATTTGGTACGCCTGACGCGCGTTTCGTCTATTCAATACTCACCAGAGGTGCTCTACCAAAAATAATGAAATGCCAAACACTTTATGATCATGAAAAGCATACAACAATAAAACAAAAATACTAAATTTGGGAACCAAATTATTACAAAGATGATCAACCTATGTCTGGGGTAGGAAGAACATTAGGGTTTAGACAATTTTGAAATTAAAACGGATAATTTAAAGCTTTGATGTGGTCTCCAACACAATAGTGTTGGTGCCGGAGCGGGTTTACCTCGGGGAATTAAAACTCACCGTCACGGGTGGACAACAAAGTTCCAGACAATAAATTTGGTACGTCTGACGCGCGTTTCGTCTATTCAAGACTCGTCAGATGCGCTTTATTTCAAAATGAAGGTTGATAAGACGTTGATCATCTTAAGGTTAATCAGCTACAGGCCGAGCCAAATGTTGTTCAGCGCAAACGTATGTTAAAGAACCATCCGACGAAACTCAACGTGACCGAGAATTTGACAAAACAGAGCTATGAGGCAATGAAACTACTGAATGAACTAAGAAAGCAAGAACAAGTTCACTCTTATTAAACTCATGACGGAAGCATTTAGTACAAAAATAAGACAAAATGTAAAATTGAATGCATCAGAGACATTGTTTAAGTCACGAGAAATTAAGAACCCTATTGTTATCAAGCTTACCATAATTTACCATAATTTTACCCAGGTGGTCATCTCAGTACCAAAATTTACGATAAAAGAGACGATTTTAATTTTCAAATTATTAATTTTACTAATCTACAGAGCAATATACCTACTTCCCCTGCACACGGTGTTTATATTTCACAACTTATTCGATATGCCAGAGCTAGCACACATTTCACAGATTTTTTGATCAGACACCAATTTCTTCGTGACCGACTTTTGGAGCAGGGCTTTAAGAAAATACGGCTCATACGATCCATAAAAAAATTCTTTCTTCGTTATCCGCCACTAGTAGAAAAGTTCAAAATTGAGTTAAAAGATATGGTGGTTAATTGTTTTAATTAGTGTTTGACTGGTCTGCTGTACTGAGATGATCACCTCAATATCCCTATTGTGTCTCACAACTATGTTGTGTTCTATGGTCATTACAGGATCCTAGGATCGCAATGGAAGAGGGAGGTTTGGCGCCATAAAACCTGGTTTAACCCACCACTTCTTTGGAAGTGGCTGTTCCAAGTCAGGACCATTGCGATCTTTAATTCTTCTGCTTTTGTGTTTATCTCAAAAAAATATTACAACAAAAATTCCAGACGAAAGCTTCTGTATTTTGTTCATGATAATTTTCATATCCTACATGTCCTATTATGTTCGACTTATAAAACCTAATTCCAAGAATATTTACAGTGTCACACAATTTTACGTAACTATATATTATGGGTTAAGCAAATTTTACAGTGTCACACTATTCTATGTTACTATATATATTAAGGACTTGAAGATTGCAATGGAAGAGGGAGGTTTGGCGCCATATAACCTGGTTTAACCCAACATTTCGTTTGAAATGCCTGTACCAAGTCAGGACCATTGCGATCCACCAATTCTCCGGTATGACGCATTCGTTTTTGTCATTTTCTCTGGACTATGAGATTGATCATTCAAGTTCGGTAGTTTTGTTATTACCTTTATTTAATGTAAGTTCATTCCCACACTACAAATATTTTGATCATCTTCTTTACGATAACAAACTGATATATCCGAGTATTTGACAGTTTAATAATCACAAGTTGTAGATTCAATTCTACAGATCCCATATTTTACCAAATAACCCCTGAAAAATATAACCCAAGAGGTTACCTAATCTTTAGCAAAAAACTATTAATGAAATGATCAAGAAGGAAGTTGAATTTAGTTTCTTTCTTCTTAAATGCTGATCATGTGTAATGAAATCGAAGCATATAGAGCAGCAATTGGATAATTTATGGAAAAACATATACAGTGATAAGAAAATACTTTTAAAACATATATTTTCATATTTTCGTATGTCGGAGAGTGCGAGAATTTTGAATATTATTAGAAAGTTTATATCATCACTTATTTTATATTGTGTTATGTAATGGTGTAGAGAGATAACCTGGTCAAAGGGAGCTAAGCACATCTAGTTAACAGAGTTGACGTAAAATGTTCATCAAGATATTAGAAGTATTCTTAATAGAATCAATGATATAATCCATGTAATTGATGAATATGACATAGTGTTTTTACGGAAAGTCACTAAGATGTCTAAGGTTTTGAAACAAATCTACGAAAAGATCGCAATAGTGGGAGAGGAGGAATTATGGTCTCAGTATCGTATTGTTTTTTCCATAGACTTCAATAGTTAACCTGAGATTTTTGGAATTTTTAAAAAAATAGTTAATATGATTCAATACAACTTTTGCTATATTTTTTCAATAAAAGAAGTTTCAAAAGACATCTTGAAGGAGGAGATGAAAAAAAGTGCCACGGACTTTGGTACACCATAGAAGTTTGAACTACGGGACCGGCCTTGGTTTTTTTTCCTAAAAAAATATTCTGAAAATTATTTTTTGATGAAAAAAATATTTTGGCAGCTGAGGGTTAGAAAAAAAATGTTCTGAAGAATGATTTCAGCTATAAAAAAATAACGCTGATAATGAATAAAATATTCTGTCGCGACGCTTTCCAAAAATAAATATTTTGTGCGCGGAAAAAAATGTTTTGATCAAAACAAAAACCAAGGACCCCCCTTCAAGTTAAATGGTCCGTCCGTAAAAAATGTTTTTTTTTCTACTTTCACTTTAACTTCAAAAAGCAAAAATACCCCCTTTTCATGAATACTTTCTTATTAGAAAATGTAATTTTCCATTTCTAAAAGTTAATGATGTCATATATAGTGTGGTGTCTTACCATCAATAAGATCCAAAAAGTAGAAACAAATGCTTGAAAATTAATGCTGCAAACAACACAGAGAAAAGGCACTATATTTTCAAAGCATCCATGTTTTGACGTCCACCCGCGCAAAAACTGAAAGATATTATTTACAGATCAGATAGACATTCACCTACAATCTTTTGGCAACTTTATGATCTATCCATTAAGAATGCTTAAGAATTATTAAGAGTTCCCCAATTTAGTATTTTAGGTTTTATTGTTATATGGTCTTCATAATCATACGGTGTTAGGCTCTTCAATATTTTGGTAGAGCGACTGTGATGAGTCTTAAATAGACAAAACACACATCAGGCGTAGCGACATTAATTGTCTTGACTTTTTCTAAACAGGGAACTTTCGGGTTTTGTGAAGGACATTGAATTGACAGAAATCAGTGGTCATTCCAATTCAATTGATTAACCCACATTTGTTTTGAATACACCGAAGTAATTCCTGATCAAATAATGATAACTGATACTTTACCTTTCATGGAAAGCGACACATAACCGCCGACAGACGAATGAGTGATCATAACGGCACCTATTTGACGATAAATAGTGGTATTGAAAACAAAAGTACGTCTACACGACTAGGCAGGAATCATTAACAGGCTGACACGAAACTTATGAATACATAAAGTCAGAGAAACAAATCGGTAAGGTCTGATTGTAATGGAACAAGATCTGAACAGTGCATGTTCTACCTTTACGGAACCCTTCTTGAATATATGCAAGAAATTCATTCCTTTTCAAATCTTCGTTTCCATATTTACAGCAAAACTGTTAATAAAGACATAAGTGTTATATTTAAGTGCAAATTAAAGGTAACAAACCGAAAGCAGAAAAAAACTTTAATCAGTCATTTGCAACCAAAGCAAATAATCTTTTGTTTTTAAAAGCTTACTGAAAAAAGATCGATCGATTTCTCCATGGAAATGTAAGTTTACAAGCCAGTCTGTTTCGCAATTGAATTTATTTCGTGTTGGAAGTGTATATTACTAGAATTAAATTTAATCAAGAACCAGAGAGTTTGAATACCGATGCGATGCGCCGGTATTTTATAACACCATCGTCTTAATGCAATTTCCTTTTGATTTGCTATTTCCTGTTTCCTGTTAATTATTCATTCTGGTTAATTATCAATTCTCAATTCATTTGTAGCTATAGGAGATTCGTTTCAATAAATATTGATATCGTTAAAGGGTTTTATTATGTGAGATCCTATGGGAGGGACTCGTTTTTTGTTGAAATATTAATTTGCATATAATATAGAAGAAAATAACCTATTTGAGACCAGAGCATTAAAATAGACTAGTTATGATTATATAAATCCAATAACAGATAAAACATGCAAACTGTATAAATCAAAAATACAAAAACATTCCAGGCAATAAATTTTGCTACGCCTGATTTGCGTTTCGTATAGGATAGAAGGAAGCAAAGAGGCACAAAAGGGGCATTCGAGTGTCTTAAGTCCGAATGGGCAACGACAAAACCGGTAAACACAAACAAGAACAGCACGAAGAAACACATTAAACAAAATCAACCGAACTGAAATCAACAACGCGAACTCAAGTCGTAACGAGTGAACTCATGTGCTCCAGAGGAGTAAGCGGTTCCCCAATACGTTTTTTTTTTACATAACCTTGGTTCCACAGTCGGTAACAAAGACAGTGGTGTCAAATGAACAAAAAACTAAAAAAAATTGCCCTGGTACAAGTGTATATTGAATAAGTTGTTGAATAAGTTGTGAAATAATAAAAAAAACATGTGAAATGGGAACTTACACTTAGTTTCTTTACTTGTACCTTACATATTAAATATCCTCTGTGTTGGATTTTTCTTCCTGTTCGAACATTTTAGGTACGAGTAATTTTTGTGTGTGATTGATTTTTGACTTTTGACTTTTCAATGTTTTATATAATTTAAATGCCTGCTGATGAGAGGTTTCTCCTTGAAAGAAGCAGATGTACCGATGAAGCATCAGCTGAATGTGAAAAGTTCTAAAGGGCAGAGACAACACCAGTAAACACCAATGAGAACAGGACGAAAAAACAGACAACATATAAAACACAAATACAAATACAATTAAATTGCAATCAACAAAGCTAACTGAGTTCGAAACGAAAGTTAACTCAGGTGTTCTGCACCAGAAGAGCGTAGCATATCCAAATTAACCGTTTATAACCGCGTTTTGGTATTTGTAATTTTGCACTGCTAATAAGCAATTCAGGTTTCCATTAGGCATTATGCTCTGTCAGAGTCTGCATATGATCGAGGTTGGCCTCTGTTAATATGTTTATATTTATATCTATGCTTATTAAAATATTGTCTTTTAAATTAAAAAAAAAATGAATCGTAAGCACATGTTATAAGGTACAGTCGATATATTCGTTATTTTCTCGCACAGTAGACTTTAAAACGAAGGCCTTATTTCCGATCTTTAAATTCAAAATTGTTTAAAACACCAAGTTTCTTTCCTTGTAATGCACATGGTCAATATCCTCGGTGCTGGATTTGGCTTCCTTGTTCGAACGTTTTGGTTTTGAGTACTTTTCGAATTCAACAGTTTTGGAATTTGACCTTCCAATGTTTTGATTTAAATGCTACTGGTGAGAGGTTACTCCTTGAAATATCGATATATAGCATATCCAAATTAACCGTTTATACCCGCATTTTGGTATTTGTAACCTTAAAATATTCATTATAATTGATACCTGACGAAGACAAATGTTCATAGCCTTGGTTATGACCTCTTTTCAGCAGTCCTCCTTTGTTTGCATAATTGATAATACATATATTAAAAAGGCTCGGTAAAAGCTTGTTTGCTTCGTTTGATCTGTGTTCTGGAATCCATTAAGGAAAAAACATGGATAAATATTTCAGGAGTACCTTAATTGATTGTTAGATGCTAGTACACAACATTACTTAAAAGACTTTCAGATATTCAGTAATAATTCGATGGTTGATTTAAATGTCTTTGTTGCTTGTCATGCTTCTCATTTCAAACCTTAAAATGCATAGAATGATAATGAAAAATTGAATTCAACGATAATCAAAAATTCAATACCGTGCTTCGTTCGTTGTAAGTTTATTGTCTGGAACTTTGTTGTCATTTGTATTTGATATCTTGGTATTCTTGTCATCAATAGAATAGACTGAATTAGTAGGTTTTTGAACACCTTGTTTGGTTCTTTGTGGAGGCATTCACAAAATCATGTTAACGTTAAAATGTTTAAATAAATATATGAATACAAGAAATAGTATGAACAATAGAAATAGTAATCTTTGTATTAACATCCTACTATTTAAAAAAAAGAAGCTTCGCCTTATCGGCCTACCTTTTCCTTGATATTAAAACAATAAGTTAAAATATCAGGACCCTTTCAAATGTTTGATTTTGAAAGTATGATTTGGTGGACTCTTAATATAATTTGTCCTTTGATGATATTATTTGCCAGTAAGGAAAATAACCATTCATAAAGCAGAATTAATTTTTTCCTTTTCATATATCATTCGATAGGACTTTTATGCCTTACACGTCACTGAATCAAAGATCATATTTAATCACCGAGGAAAGATCCTTATCATTTTTATGACAACAGCCCCCAATCATGTAAAAAGATAAATTGGGGGGGGGGTTACCTTTAATCTTCGTTTCCATATTTACAGCAAATTTTAAATAACGACATAAGTGTTAAATTTATATATGTGAATTAAAGGTAACTTGCCGAAAGCAGAAAAAAAACTTTACTCAGTCATTTGCTACCAAAGCAAATGGGTTTTTGTTTTTAAAAGCTAACAGAAAAAAGATCGTTCGATTTCACCGGGTATAAGCGTTACCGCGGGAGAGTCGCTAAAACGTAGGGGAGAGTCGCTTTGAACGTAGGGGAGAGTCGATATTTGACCTAGACCGAAGCACACCAGGTATGTAAATGATAAAATCATCTATTTTCATTGATCAAATGTTACAAATAAATATTGCACGGAACATTAGAATTATTTAAGAATGTGTACACGCTAAAATTACCTCCCAGAACCTTCCATTTCATACCAAACACCTCGAACTTTTCCGGGTGGTCAGTGTAAATTTGGTGACATCGCATCTTAAAATCTGATTTTCTCCACAATAAATACATTATATGACAATTGCATTGCACTCAGTATATGCACAAGATTGATATCTAAAAGAGATACTTCACCGTTACCCTTTACAAAGTCATAATACAATTTTATTCGTTAATTTTTCAACAACAACGTAAGTGCCGTAGGGGAGAGTCGATTCGAATTGTCTTGAACGTAGGGGAGAGTCGATTCGGATTGTTGTGAACATAAGAGAGAGTTGCATTATATTGGCTTTCAATCAAGTTTACAACAACAAACGTTGCAAAATCTTGACAAAAAATGCCTCATAAGATTATGTTATGGTTTTATTGTACGTGTTGATACCAAAACCTACATTATCCACGTTAACAGCATACTTGTAGGTCTAAGATCAAGGACTCCCAACACTTCCAAACCCTTGCTCAAACTTCCATTACCTAGTCGTTCGTGCAATATATAACGCCCTCATTGATCCTGATCCCCAGATATACGAATAAATACATTGCAAAACCTTGAAAATTATTACAACCTGTATTATCAACTGTGACAGCTTGATACATGTATTGACGGTAGAAAGTGTCAGTTCTTTCTAAACCCCAACCTTTAACCTTTAATCACATTGCCTATATCCCTTTGATATTTTTCCCGTCCATGCATTGTCGGGCCGAAGAGCAAATAAATATACGCATATATCCTGCGGGCTTCTGCCCCCTATCCAGTTGGTCTCCGGATGTCTACTGCGCCCGCTCAAAATTCCGAGTTTTCACCTCGTTTGTCATTCCTTGCATCTGATTGCCACCACTTGTATGCACAAGGATATCTGTAAATTTTCCAGTCCTTGCCTGACACCCCCCACTTATATACGTAGTTGCCATTTCTTGTTCCATAGCACCGTCTTTAGAATACATTGCCCTTCTGTTCATTTGTAATTCCTTGTGTCATATGAACTCCCACTTTTCTATTGCATATTGTTTTGGATTGTCGTTAAAAAATTAGGTTGATCTAATTATCTGTTATTTAAGATAAGAAGTACTTATTTTTGCATATTATGAATTTTTTTTCCAAGACTTAAGTATGATAGTTATGGTTTTCATTTTTTTCAGAAATGATTCGTTTGATAAAGTAAAAAAAAAGCTGCGAAGGAGAAGAATATCAAATTTGGAAGTACATTTGTATCAAAGCCGATTGAACCTTCCAGTTTGATTGCCAGTTCGACAAAGCCATAGAAAAGATGAAATAAAATTTCTACTATAAAAGACTATTGATGTTTGATGAGTAGTGTCTTGTGTGCCGAAGATGTTTAAATTTTATTAAAATTGTATAAATATGAATTAATTTCAATGTCGTTCATTAGTGTCCAGTTTAGAGACAGAATTGTAGGAACAGTTTTTTAGCTCACCTGGAACCACAAAATAGAAAATAATGAGATATGGAATAGGTGTACGCGACACAGCTACCATTACAAGCGACAATTTAGAATAACCACAATGGACAACCGCAGCTTTCAACGGGGCCAGTAGGTGCTGCTCGTGGTTCTGCAATTGGTCCATGGTCTAAATTAAATGCATATAATTCAAATCCAGTCCTGAAATAGTCACAGATATACCCCATTCTAAACAAGGATAAGTCCATGTGACCTATTACTGTATACCATCAATTGTTCGTCGTCGGTCGTCGTCCGTTAACATTTTAAAAAGAATTTCTTCATTGAAACTTCTGAACAGAATTCAATGAAACTTTGTATGATTGGTTCTTAAGGTGTCCTGCTGCATAACAGTTGAGTTCTGATTTTTGATCCACTGAAAACACATGGCTGCCGTTGCTATAAATTAACTCGGAGAGTCAGATTACTGTTGTGGCTTGTAAATAAAAAAAAACCTTTAAGATATAGAAATGGCCTGATGCAACCTACCTTTTTAAGCCTCATCAGATCTACAAAAGTCTCTCTTTGGTCGAAGGTGTCAAATTACTTCTTATAGGGGTTAGGTCCTTTTAAAGGTAAAAAAAAAATAGCGGATTTTCACGTTTTTACCCTACAGAATAAAATATATTGCAGATCGAGAATCTTCACTGATCTCTTCAAAAGTCTGCATTGGTTCGATCTTGTCAGATGACCCCTAATAGGGGTTAAGATCGAGGAAAGCGGTTTTTTTAATGTTTTTTTTGTCATTAAGATTGACAAGTATTGCATTGCTTAACCTTTTATCTCAATTAGCTTTTCAAATGTTCCTTTCAATGGACCCTTATTAGGGTTATTGCTCATAAAAAGAGACCCAGGTGATCGATTCAGGCTTCTGTGAGCCTCTCTTTCAGTAAAGAGTAAATGTAGTAACTGTATGTCCCATCTACGAAAGAGGTTCATATATAAGGTCCTAGTCTATTTGTCCGTCCGTCAGTCCCAAATCAGACTTACGGCCTTCTAGTTAAAAATACAAAACCAAAAACCAATTTGGATATGCTGTTTGGTTAATTTGGTTATGCTAGTTAAAATGGTTTTCTATGTAAGAACTATGATCAACTATGAGATCATCATAAAACTTTATACACGTATGCATCATAATATGAACAAACAAAAGTCACCATAAATTATTCCCTACCTTTGTAGTGCATCATGCTTGTCCTGTCTGTCTTTCGAGGTTTCCGGATGATAATGTTTTACGTGTTTGAAAAAATATTTGGTCATACTTGTTAAGTACAAAATGATTGTCAAATTATTTTGATTTCGAGCAGAATTAGTATTACATAAATTTTTTCGAGTTGCTCCGCTTTAGTTAAAGGCAGGGAAAGCGGACACTTTAATATGACCACGAACAGCTAAAATGCAACCATAAGCAAAAAGGCCAATATAAAAACTATGTATGTCACACAATCGTGTTATGTTTTGTGTTAGAAAAACACGGTGGACAACAGACTAACATGAGACTGCTGTCTACCCATTTCTTCTATTTTAAAAGTCAAGCACAGGTAAATGTTTTGAACTGTCCTCAGTTTGCCATTTCTCTGCACATCTATATATCCATAAACGAAAATTTAAGAAGTGAAAAAAAAATGAAGTTATACATATAAAACATTTATTTTATGCATCAATTACACAAATATTCTGGAAGTTTAATCAGTCATTTAAAATGGAATACCAAATAACAACCATTAAGTATAGTCCTTTCCATTTTATGATGTCCACCATCCACATCACCATAATTCATTCCTTATACAGAATACAGTGACCACCATACAACTGTTGGAAAATCCGAACGGAACGGTAGTCGGGAAGTTTATAAGCTCTTCATGAACTAATGAGTATTATTTACCAAATTCCATTTCACCGTCACCTAAGGGCCGTCACATATATGTGTAAGCTGAAATAAAATAAAACAAAAACAGGTTAAACTTTGTTTTACGAATTAAGAAACAAAAGGTCCAACGGATGATTCGCAACTGAGAGGGGAACAGGGAAGATTGCAACCTTTGCCCGAAATCAGATAAGAAAAAGGAGAATCCCACATTAATTAAAAAAATCAATCTCAAAATCATAAGATATTCGTCGGGAAATTTTTCAATAATCAATGTTGGTCTATCTGATTCTGGGGATCGGGATCAAATAGGGCGTTATATATTGCATGAAGGACTAGGTGCAGAAATATTGAGCAAGGGGCTGGAATTGGTGGGAGCCTTTGCTATCAGACCTACATAATTATATGCTGTTAACATTGATAATATCTAACAACACTTACAGTAAAACCATAACATAATCCAATGATACCTTTTTCAAGGTTTTGCAACGTTTGTTGTAAAAAAAGTGATTGAAAGCAAATAATGCAACTCTCTTCTATGTTCACAACAATCCGAATCGACTCTCCCCTACGTTCAAGACAATTCGAATCGACTCTCCCCTACGGCACTTACGTTGTTGTTGAAAAATTAACGAATAAAATTGTATTATGACTTTGTAAAGGGTAACGGTGAAGTATCTCTTTTAGATATCAATCTTGTGCATATACTGAGTGCAATGCAATTGTCATATAATGTATTTATTGTGGAGAAAATCAGATTTTAAGATGCAATGTCACCAAATTTACACTGACCGCCCGTAAAAGTTCGAGGTGTTTGGTATGAAATGGAAGGTTCTGGGAGGTAATTTTAGCATGTACACATTCTTAAATAATTCTTATGTTCCGTGCAATATTTATTTGTAACATTCGATCAATGAAAATAGATGATTTTATCATTTACATACCTGGTGTGCTTCGATCTAGGTCAAATATCGACTCTCCCCTACGTTCAAAGCGACTCTCCCCTACGTTTTAGCGACTCTCCCGCGGTAACGCTTATACCCGGTGGATTTCTCTAAGGGAATGTAGGTTTACAAACTAGTCTGCTTCGCAATTGAATTTATTTCGTGTTGGAAGTGTATATTACTAGAATTAAATTTTAAGTTAGTTGCACATAGTTTGAATACTAATGCACTGATATTTTGTAACATTATCATCTTAATGCAATTTCCTGTTAACTTACAATTTCCTGTTTCCTGTTAATTATTCATTCTGATTAGATAATCATTCTCAATTCATTTGTAGCTATAGGAGATTCGTGACATTAAATATTGATTTCGTAAGGACAAAACATAAATAAATATTTCAGGAGTACCTTAATTGATTGTTAGATGCTAGTACACAACATTACTTAAAAAAACTCGAAGGTATTCAGTTAATATTCGATGGTTGATTTAAATGTCTTTGTTGCTTGTCACGCTTCTCATTTGAAACCTAAAATCGAAAGAATGATAATAAAAAATTCAATACCGTGCTTCGTTCGTTGTAAGTTCAATATGTTGGTATTCTTGTCATCAATAGAATAGACTGAATTAGTAGGTTTTTGAACACCTTGTTTGGTTCTTTGTGGATGCATTCACAAAATCATGTTCACGTTAAAATTTTAAAAATGAGTAAATCTAACAAATGATTACAAGAAATAGTATTAACAATAGAAGTAGTAAACCTTGTCTTTACATCCTACTATTAAAAAAAGAAGCTTCGCCTTATCGGCTTACCTTTTCCTAGATATTAAAACAATAAGTTAGAATATCAGAACCTTTCAAATGTTTCATTTTGAAAGTGTGAAGGCCAATTATCTAATTTATGAATTCTGCAAAAACAGCCTTGAAAATTAAAAAAGCAAAAACAATTTGATATATTTTTAGAATTAATAACTTTTTTTGGACACTTCGTATTATCCTGTTTTGATTTATTTGTCTAAAGAAAAGCTAAGATTTATAGTTTCATAGACTCAGTTAGATTCAGGAAAAATACATTCATATAACTCTTTTGACCTCCTTTGACATTTCGGATACTAGTTCATAGCTCTGCCAAACCTAGCATACGGTCGAAGTTATTTACTGTTAATGTTATATTTGTACTTATGTTCAACTAATTTTCCTATAAACGAATATGTTTTTATTTCAAAAATCGTTTTCTTATTCGATAAAGACCTAACCAAGTGTTCGGTTATTCAACTTGCTCTTCCGTCGACAAATAGGAGGATGAAAATCTGAAAGGATGAATAAGCCGTGAGAGATGCATTAAAATACCAGGGAAAATCCTCATATGTTTATAAATTAACCTAATGTTTACCTTATTTTATTTTGAATTAAAATTACAAGAAAGTTCTAGGCAATAAGAACATATATTGAAAGGTTTCAATAAAAGCTTAAGGTAGAGCGTGGCACTTGGGTCCAAAATTAATTTGTCAATAGGTTTTTTTTTCAAAATTTGCATAAATGTCCAAAATGATGTACTTTTTCATAATTTGATTCAAAATATTCATGGGTTTCTTCCCTACTTTTCGAGTTATATCATGTTAAAGTATCAATATTTTACTATGAATTATATAGGAAAAGCCATAAAAACACCCAAAAATGTTCGATTTCTTTTTTTCCTGTCAATAGATTTCCTTCATTTTTTGACATTTTATAGATCTTGAAACAATTTATCATCTTAAATGAATTTAAAGTGGGGTTTCTTCTTTTGATTTTTACGCACAGATAGGAGTCGAAAACGATGATTTTTCACAATTTTTGCCCAAAATAACCTGCCTTGACCATACTTTAGCTAAGAATTTTTACTACTTTTAGAATACAAATTTTAATCATATTGATAAAATGTGCCTTAACTAGGTATAAAGATTATAAAAACACAAAATTCTCAAAATATTTTTCAAATTTCATTTCATTTTGGGCAAGTCACATGATCACTGACCTTCTCCACCTTAATTACCGATAAAATATAATATCAAAACGATTAATTTGGTTATGCTGTAAATCGATATTTCAAAGAGTAACCTCTCATCAGCAGCATTTGAAAGGTAAAAAAAAACCAAAGTATTGAATGAAAAGTACTCCGAGCCTAAAGGTTCGAACAGGGAAACCAAATTCACCCCTAGGATATCGACCATGTGCAGTACAAGGAAAGAAACCTGGTGTTTTAAACAATTTAGAATTTAAAAATCGATAGTTTCAATATATAAATATTAAAAAAATGATGGTTAATTCGTGGAAAACAAGTCTGATGACCAGGCTTTTAATTACACACGGGAACCTATCGGGGACAAATTGTGGAATATTTGCCGATAACACCATATCCTAAACCAATAAAGAAAAAAAGGATGAATAAATATCAAAATTGATCGCTGTATGCTGGTTAGCAATTTTTCTTCAAATGACTATAGCTAGAGCGTGCTGAAATATTTGTTTAAAATGGTTTTGCTGTTTTATATTATCACGTTTCTCATTTGAAACTTTAAATGACAATTTATGAATATATTGAACGATAACATCATGCTTCGTTCAGTGTAAGTTCATGAATTATTACTCGTTATGTTATGCCTTAACTATCCGAGCGAGTATTCATCACTGCTAAATCACATTATCTGGTGTTTATCATCATAAGACAAGATCATGGACATGTCAACGTATGCTATAATCCTGATCTTTTTACCTACCAATACTTTCTGCTTACTTGAAGATGTTTGTAGAGCGACGGATCTCGATTGTCTAAAGCCTAAAATTACAGGGACTTTAGGAAATCTGGAAATGAACAAGTGTCAAGTTGGACATGTTTTGCTTAGAAAATCTTACACAAGTCTTATCAAATGTGTAAAGGAATGTTATAAAATCAAACAATGTGAGGGGATTAACTACCGGAAGCAATGGAAAATGTGTGACCTCGTCACTAATGCTACTTCCGATTTTATCGAAGAAGAAGGATGTTCATTTACTGATAGAGCGTCTTGGCCTAAGGTTGTATTACTTAGTTCATTTTATTCGGCATATACCAAAACATAAGATTAACATTACAGCTGTTTTCATTATTAAATCATAGGATTTTTTGACAAAATATGAAATGCCGTTTTATTGCCACGTGACAACATTACCCTTACTTCCTGTTTGGTCGCAGGTCGATATGAAAATTCCGTTAAGCTTTTACCAGACATCGTACAAGATAATGATTTGAAATTTGGCCAATTCTTTAAGAATGACAAAATGTCTGTTTTTGTAAGACCTGTCGAATCTTTAATTTCTGTTTGTGGTTTTGGCTTCCGTGTTGCATGGCCATATTCCATATTTAAGTTACTTTACAACAATATGTATATAAATTTGTGTCCTTAAAAATGACAGACAATAGTCTTACTTTTATTTGTAATTTCTAAAAATAATTCTTCTCTCACTATTTTTAGAAAATCAGACTTCTAGAAAGTCAAATACAATTTAGCTAAAATAATTTTTGATATAGAAATTAGCTAGGCACTGGGTAAAAACCTTTACCCTGCAAAAACTCTAGAATTTAAAGATATAAATGAAAATGTCAAATAGAAACAAACTAAAATTATTGTTTTCAACTTTATTACATCATTCAATACTCGATTCTAGTATATCATTCCATAATTCCGTTTAAATTTTGATTTATAGTCATTAGGTGGGGAGTGTGCTGACCACAAATGTCCAGATGGTTACAGATGTGAAATGGTCAATGATGAAATAGACTGCATTGCGACATGTAAGTCTGATTATTATAAACATAAAAATCCTGTCAAGTTCTTAATTTATGATAATATGTCTGGACTCTGCATGTATACAATAAATTTTGGATATAGATATAAATAAACACATGTTATTATTTGTATTATTCATTGTCGTTCACAAATGAGGTCTATCTCGAGGAAATGTGGTGGCTAATGCATCGCTTGGCATTAAAGGCTTTAGAATAGATATGATTTTTACATCAGTCAATCGATGAGTCTCAGCTAGCTGTCAGTAACAGTGAGTGTTTTATAGAAAGTTTTTATTGTGTGTTTTAGTTTTTTGTTCTTTGTCTATGAATATTGATAGGGGAAGGTTGGGCCTAAAAAACTAGTTTAACCCCGCCACATATTATATGTGCCTGTCCTAAGCCAGGAATCTTTGACAAAGCTTTTGTTTGTACTTGTCCTTTGGATGTTTCTGTTCCTTGTTGAAGAAGGGAATCTATCTCTGACTATTTCAGAATATGCATTTAAAATAGACCATGGGCCAATTGCAGAATCACGAGCAGCGCCCACTGGCCTCGTTGAAGGCTGCTGGCGGTTGTCCATTGTGGTCTTTTTTATTTGCCGCTTGATTGTGGGCTGTGTCACGTACACTTATTCCACGTCTCATTATTTTCTAAGTATACAGATCTAACTTGTATTGAATTCTGACTTGAACATAAAGAATTCATTAATGTTATGTGGAGGTACGTAGGTTTGTTCTTTGTGCCGACATATTCTTGACACGGGGGCCACGGGTGGTGACATAAACTGATAGAAAGAAATATAAAAAATAATCGCATATAAATTTGAAACATAATCATCGTATACTTTAAAGTCTCTTTCAGCAAAAATGGATAAAAATATTTTAATCTAAAATTTCCCTTTATATAAAGATTTCATTCTTTCATTGTTTCTTCGACTCAATTACGAGGCTGTGGCATGAAGGAGTTCCAACGGATTCAACTACGTTATGAATCTTTTTGTTGTTCCCGAAAGTGAGTGAGCGAGTCGGTGAGTTGGTGTTTTACGCCCGTGAAACGCTATATAGGTTATTTACAGGCGATGAACATGAAAAAGGTGATAAAATGAACATGAAATGATGAGGATATATGGGGATGGGATGGGAAACAAAGGACCGGTAAATTTAGAAGAACCACAGGAAAAGGGGAGAGGTGGGTAGGGGCGGAAAATTTAGCCTATGTGGTGCACTAATTGGCGGTCCACAAAGGGGTCTTTTACGTGCATGAAGCGTGCCACTCTCCATACACGTTGGTCCACTATGGTCGGCGGTTAGGGTTTCCATATTATCAACGCGCGTCAGGCGTAGCAAAATTTATTGTCTGGAACTTTGTTGTCATTTGTATTTCGAACACACGTGAAGGTTAGCACTGCTGGTGGAGTGTAAATTCCCCGAGGTTAGCCCGCTCCGGCACCAACACTTTTTGAGTTGGAGAATACATCAAAGCTTTAAATTATCCGTCTAAATTTCAAAATTGTCTAAACCCTAAGGTTCTTCCTACCCCAGACATAGGTTGATTATCTTAGTAATAATTTGGTTCCCCAGTTTGGTATTTTTGGTCATACTGTTCTATGCTCTTCATATTTATACAGTGTTTGGCATTTTCAATATTTTTGGGAGAGCGCCTCTGATGAGTCTTGAATAGACGAAACGCGCGTCAGGCGTAGCAAAATTTATTGTCTGGAACTTTGTTGTCATTTGTATTTCGAACACACGTGAAGGTTAGCACTGCTGGTGGAGTGTAAATTCCCCGAGGTTAGCCCGCTCCGGCACCAACACTTTTTGAGTTGGAGAATACATCAAAGCTTTAAATTATCCGTCTAAATTTCAAAATTGTCTAAACCCTAAGGTTCTTCCTACCCCAGACATAGGTTGATTATCTTAGTAATAATTTGGTTCCCCAGTTTGGTATTTTTGGTCATACTGTTCTATGCTCTTCATATTTATACAGTGTTTGGCATTTTCAATATTTTTGGGAGAGCGCCTCTGATGAGTCTTGAATAGACGAAACGCGCGTCAGGCGTAGCAAAATTTATTGTCTGGAACTTTGTTGTCATTTGTATTTCGAACACACGTGAAGGTTAGCACTGCTGGTGGAGTGTAAATTCCCCGAGGTTAGCCCGCTCCGGCACCAACACTTTTTGAGTTGGAGAATACATCAAAGCTTTAAATTATCCGTCTAAATTTCAAAATTGTCTAAACCCTAAGGTTCTTCCTACCCCAGACATAGGTTGATTATCTTAGTAATAATTTGGTTCCCCAGTTTGGTATTTTTGGTCATACTGTTCTATGCTCTTCATATTTATACAGTGTTTGGCATTTTCAATATTTTTGGGAGAGCGCCTCTGATGAGTCTTGAATAGACGAAACGCGCGTCAGGCGTAGCAAAATTTATTGTCTGGAACTTTGTTGTCATTTGTATTTCGAACACACGTGAAGGTTAGCACTGCTGGTGGAGTGTAAATTCCCCGAGGTTAGCCCGCTCCGGCACCAACACTTTTTGAGTTGGAGAATACATCAAAGCTTTAAATTATCCGTCTAAATTTCAAAATTGTCTAAACCCTAAGGTTCTTCCTACCCCAGACATAGGTTGATTATCTTAGTAATAATTTGGTTCCCCAGTTTGGTATTTTTGGTCATACTGTTCTATGCTCTTCATATTTATACAGTGTTTGGCATTTTCAATATTTTTGGGAGAGCGCCTCTGATGAGTCTTGAATAGACGAAACGCGCGTCAGGCGTAGCAAAATTTATTGTCTGGAACTTTGTTGTCATTTGTATTTCGAACACACGTGAAGGTTAGCACTGCTGGTGGAGTGTAAATTCCCCGAGGTTAGCCCGCTCCGGCACCAACACTTTTTGAGTTGGAGAATACATCAAAGCTTTAAATTATCCGTCTAAATTTCAAAATTGTCTAAACCCTAAGGTTCTTCCTACCCCAGACATAGGTTGATTATCTTAGTAATAATTTGGTTCCCCAGTTTGGTATTTTTGGTCATACTGTTCTATGCTCTTCATATTTATACAGTGTTTGGCATTTTCAATATTTTTGGGAGAGCGCCTCTGATGAGTCTTGAATAGACGAAACGCGCGTCAGGCGTAGCAAAATTTATTGTCTGGAACTTTGTTGTCATTTGTATTTCGAACACACGTGAAGGTTAGCACTGCTGGTGGAGTGTAAATTCCCCGAGGTTAGCCCGCTCCGGCACCAACACTTTTTGAGTTGGAGAATACATCAAAGCTTTAAATTATCCGTCTAAATTTCAAAATTGTCTAAACCCTAAGGTTCTTCCTACCCCAGACATAGGTTGATTATCTTAGTAATAATTTGGTTCCCCAGTTTGGTATTTTTGGTCATACTGTTCTATGCTCTTCATATTTATACAGTGTTTGGCATTTTCAATATTTTTGGGAGAGCGCCTCTGATGAGTCTTGAATAGACGAAACGCGCGTCAGGCGTAGCAAAATTTATTGTCTGGAACTTTGTTGTCATTTGTATTTCGAACACACGTGAAGGTTAGCACTGCTGGTGGAGTGTAAATTCCCCGAGGTTAGCCCGCTCCGGCACCAACACTTTTTGAGTTGGAGAATACATCAAAGCTTTAAATTATCCGTCTAAATTTCAAAATTGTCTAAACCCTAAGGTTCTTCCTACCCCAGACATAGGTTGATTATCTTAGTAATAATTTGGTTCCCCAGTTTGGTATTTTTGGTCATACTGTTCTATGCTCTTCATATTTATACAGTGTTTGGCATTTTCAATATTTTTGGGAGAGCGCCTCTGATGAGTCTTGAATAGACGAAACGCGCGTCAGGCGTAGCAAAATTTATTGTCTGGAACTTTGTTGTCATTTGTATTTCGAACACACGTGAAGGTTAGCACTGCTGGTGGAGTGTAAATTCCCCGAGGTTAGCCCGCTCCGGCACCAACACTTTTTGAGTTGGAGAATACATCAAAGCTTTAAATTATCCGTCTAAATTTCAAAATTGTCTAAACCCTAAGGTTCTTCCTACCCCAGACATAGGTTGATTATCTTAGTAATAATTTGGTTCCCCAGTTTGGTATTTTTGGTCATACTGTTCTATGCTCTTCATATTTATACAGTGTTTGGCATTTTCAATATTTTTGGGAGAGCGCCTCTGATGAGTCTTGAATAGACGAAACGCGCGTCAGGCGTAGCAAAATTTATTGTCTGGAACTTTGTTGTCATTTGTATTTCGAACACACGTGAAGGTTAGCACTGCTGGTGGAGTGTAAATTCCCCGAGGTTAGCCCGCTCCGGCACCAACACTTTTTGAGTTGGAGAATACATCAAAGCTTTAAATTATCCGTCTAAATTTCAAAATTGTCTAAACCCTAAGGTTCTTCCTACCCCAGACATAGGTTGATTATCTTAGTAATAATTTGGTTCCCCAGTTTGGTATTTTTGGTCATACTGTTCTATGCTCTTCATATTTATACAGTGTTTGGCATTTTCAATATTTTTGGGAGAGCGCCTCTGATGAGTCTTGAATAGACGAAACGCGCGTCAGGCGTAGCAAAATTTATTGTCTGGAACTTTGTTGTCATTTGTATTTCGAACACACGTGAAGGTTAGCACTGCTGGTGGAGTGTAAATTCCCCGAGGTTAGCCCGCTCCGGCACCAACACTTTTTGAGTTGGAGAATACATCAAAGCTTTAAATTATCCGTCTAAATTTCAAAATTGTCTAAACCCTAAGGTTCTTCCTACCCCAGACATAGGTTGATTATCTTAGTAATAATTTGGTTCCCCAGTTTGGTATTTTTGGTCATACTGTTCTATGCTCTTCATATTTATACAGTGTTTGGCATTTTCAATATTTTTGGGAGAGCGCCTCTGATGAGTCTTGAATAGACGAAACGCGCGTCAGGCGTAGCAAAATTTATTGTCTGGAACTTTGTTGTCATTTGTATTTCGAACACACGTGAAGGTTAGCACTGCTGGTGGAGTGTAAATTCCCCGAGGTTAGCCCGCTCCGGCACCAACACTTTTTGAGTTGGAGAATACATCAAAGCTTTAAATTATCCGTCTAAATTTCAAAATTGTCTAAACCCTAAGGTTCTTCCTACCCCAGACATAGGTTGATTATCTTAGTAATAATTTGGTTCCCCAGTTTGGTATTTTTGGTCATACTGTTCTATGCTCTTCATATTTATACAGTGTTTGGCATTTTCAATATTTTTGGGAGAGCGCCTCTGATGAGTCTTGAATAGACGAAACGCGCGTCAGGCGTAGCAAAATTTATTGTCTGGAACTTTGTTGTCATTTGTATTTCGAACACACGTGAAGGTTAGCACTGCTGGTGGAGTGTAAATTCCCCGAGGTTAGCCCGCTCCGGCACCAACACTTTTTGAGTTGGAGAATACATCAAAGCTTTAAATTATCCGTCTAAATTTCAAAATTGTCTAAACCCTAAGGTTCTTCCTACCCCAGACATAGGTTGATTATCTTAGTAATAATTTGGTTCCCCAGTTTGGTATTTTTGGTCATACTGTTCTATGCTCTTCATATTTATACAGTGTTTG
Source organism: Arcuatula senhousia (assembly GCA_963971305.1). Classification (NCBI taxonomy): domain Eukaryota; kingdom Metazoa; phylum Mollusca; class Bivalvia; order Mytilida; family Mytilidae; genus Arcuatula; species Arcuatula senhousia. The sequence goes on along the minus strand of OZ020308.1, from coordinate 2,525,848 downwards.
GCATTTTCAATATTTTTGGGAGAGCGCCTCTGATGAGTCTTGAATAGACGAAACGCGCGTCAGGCGTAGCAAAATTTATTGTCTGGAACTTTGTTGTCATTTGTATTTCGAACACACGTGAAGGTTAGCACTGCTGGTGGAGTGTAAATTCCCCGAGGTTAGCCCGCTCCGGCACCAACACTTTTTGAGTTGGAGAATACATCAAAGCTTTAAATTATCCGTCTAAATTTCAAAATTGTCTAAACCCTAAGGTTCTTCCTACCCCAGACATAGGTTGATTATCTTAGTAATAATTTGGTTCCCCAGTTTGGTATTTTTGGTCATACTGTTCTATGCTCTTCATATTTATACAGTGTTTGGCATTTTCAATATTTTTGGGAGAGCGCCTCTGATGAGTCTTGAATAGACGAAACGCGCGTCAGGCGTAGCAAAATTTATTGTCTGGAACTTTGTTGTCATTTGTATTTCGAACACACGTGAAGGTTAGCACTGCTGGTGGAGTGTAAATTCCCCGAGGTTAGCCCGCTCCGGCACCAACACTTTTTGAGTTGGAGAATACATCAAAGCTTTAAATTATCCGTCTAAATTTCAAAATTGTCTAAACCCTAAGGTTCTTCCTACCCCAGACATAGGTTGATTATCTTAGTAATAATTTGGTTCCCCAGTTTGGTATTTTTGGTCATACTGTTCTATGCTCTTCATATTTATACAGTGTTTGGCATTTTCAATATTTTTGGGAGAGCGCCTCTGATGAGTCTTGAATAGACGAAACGCGCGTCAGGCGTAGCAAAATTTATTGTCTGGAACTTTGTTGTCATTTGTATATAGACCTGACAACCCCCGCCTACGAGGGCCACCCTATTCAGCCACCTAGGGTACACACTTGGTCGCTCTGTGGGCTAAGCACTGACCCGACGTCAGAATCCCAAGACCCTTAGTCGCCTCTTACGACAAGCTAGGCTCTGCTGCGGGCCTATTCGCCACCCGGGCCCCGCACGGGACTGTTCCCGTAGGTAGCAGAGGTACCAATGGGATTCAGAATATCAAAAGTCCGAAAGGGCAGAGACAAAACCAGTAAACACCAACAGGAACGGGACAAAAACAGACAACATGTAAAACATGGAAACACAAAATAACTGAATATCAATCAACAACGCGAACTCCAGTCGAAACAAGAGTGAACTCAGGTGCTCCGGAAGAGTAAGTAGTTCCTGCTTGCTATAGCACACCCGTCGCGGTGCCAAAAGTCCATTCAGCGTGAATTTGTTAATAGTTTTACGGATCAGACCATCTCATCTTTTTCGGTTACAAGTTCGAACATTTTAACTAGATTCCAATAACTTCTAGACATTCGTCTTCAATATACAATTTTGCCGACTCTTATACGTTGCATGAAGCAAAAAGGTATCAAAGGGGTATAAAGAATGCATTAGATTGACAAAAAAAAAAACAAAGACAAAATAGGTAGACAAAAATTCATAACAACGAAACATACCACACAACAACCAAAACACATATAACACGCCTGGAAAACTCGAAAGTCGCAACCAAATTTCCGGGACCCGGAATTTTGTAATTTACATTTAATGTAATAGATTTGGGAAATCGAAGAATGCCACTCCGTGTATATTTGCTAAATAATTGTAAATACAGAAAAAAAGTTTATTTTGTTCAATTAATAACGTTAAGTTACATTTATTCCTTGAACCCGGACTTGTCTTGGTTAAATAGAATCACCTTGACAATATAAAAACGAATTTTGGCTAAAAATACAGGCTTTACCATTATTTTTTGGGATATTGAAGATCTGTGTCAAATTTCACATGGAGTGACATTCTCTGATTCTTGCAAAAAGTGTTCTTTCTCTTGGTATCAGTCAACTTCCGGGTAACTATATTTGGTTGCGACTTGCGAGTTTCCCAGGCGTGTATTACAACTAAACCGCATTAAGAAGCGTAAACACAAGTCTAAAACGACAGTGAACGCAGGTGCTCCGGAAAAAGAAGCAGTACCTGCTTGCCATAGCTTACTGGCCGGTTGTCTTGTGGAATATTAAAAGCAATGTCAAACACTCATTTTTCCAACGTTTACAGAAATATGTAACAATGTCTTTCGTTTGAATGAGTTTCGAATCAAATTCACGGTGTGTTGAATTCATAATGCCACTTAAGTTTGCCTTATTTTGTCGGTAGGTAAGCGAGATCTTCTCCGGCCGCACGATAGAAGGGATGGCAAACCGTTCTTGGTCGTCGATCTCTGTCTAAATGTATATATTTGGTCTATCGGTCGGGAAGAACGGATTCGATTTCTAATAATCGTTTGTAGTACATCCATTTAAACGCAAAAATGGCCTTATATCTTTTTTGCTACAGTTCATACGGCCCCAAAAGCCAAAATACCATGGGTCTCGCACAATTGATCCTGTAATGTGGTTGAATGAGATAAGTCCGTAACTTCCATCGGTGCTGATGCTAACGTAATCGTATTTTCTGATACCGGTATTATGTTGCTTGGTACGGATTAACTATTAACTCGATGAACCAATGTTTCGCAGGTAATTATACGGACATTGAGCGGTATCACCTGGGGTTCAAGGGGTTTTCAAGTTTATAACATATGGTGGAGTTTTAATTTTCCGAGTTTATCCAACTTCTACATCAACACTTTTGTGTTTAAAAACACATCAAAGCTATCAAAATTATCCGATCAAATTTTAAATTATCACATTTTGAAGATTCTTTTAAACGCTGGCATAGGCTGATATAAGTCATGATATGTCTCTAGTTCAGCATCCTTTTGCACTTCAAAATCATTTAGTGTTTGGCATTTTCAATCAATGAATAAAGCGCCTCTGATGAGTCTTGAATAGACGAAACCCTCGTCAAGAGAATCAAAAATGAAATTTATTGCCTGGAATTTTGTTGTGATTTAGATTTCTAATAATATTTTAATGTTCAGTAGAAAAAGTAAAATCTATAGAAAAAACAAGAGTACACCTGTAAAGTATGTCTCGCCTGCCGGCACCATCAGAAACAATTATTCTTTATTACTTCAACCATATTTTGAATTTACTAGGATTTTCAGTTTCTGAGATCAAATTGGAGTTCGCATTGTTGATTGATATTCAGTATTTTGTGTTTCCATGTTTTACATGTTGTCTCTTTTTGTCCCGTTCTTGTTGGTATTTACTGGTTTTGTCTCTACCCTTTCGGACTTTTGACATTCAGATACCCCATTGATACCTCTGCTTCTATCAAAAGATGTTTATAGAACTTAAACATTGCAAAATTTTCCATTGCTTTTATATGTATTGAAAATCTTCAAAGTCACTCAACCGGAAAATCAAGGTCAAAAGATGTGGATATAACTGTGCTAAGGACCTACTGGGGCATATGTATACCAAGTTTCATCAACTTAGGACCAATAGTTCTTTAGATATAGAGGTGCTCGCTAAACTTTTCCATTGCTAGTATATGTATTGAAATGGCCAAAGTCACTCAGCCGGAAAAACCAAGGTCAAAAGATAGGGATGCAACTGTGCTAAGCTACTACTGGGGCATATGCATACCAAGTTTCATCAATCTAGGACCTATAGTTCTTGAGATACGGAGGTGCTCATAAAACTTTTCCAAAAAGTTAACGCCGGTAAAGTAGCACCTATGTCCCGCTCTTATTCACAGGCGAGACAAAAACCAAACACACAAGAAAGCCCAGGCCAAAAGATGTAAAATTAAAATAGCTAGATTATAAATAGCAGAATATAACACTGAATGCGCAAAACATAACTAATATTATTAAGACATTTAAGGATTTCTATATCAAGTTAAATTAACATTACAGATTGTAGCGATCCCTTTCCTAGCATTGATAATGCTGAAACATCGGAGATGTTTGGTTTGTCCAGAAATATTGGGATGTCATACAGTTATAAATGTAACCAAGGCTACACCATGATAGGGAGACCGTTCTTATTCTGTAAACTGGACAGAAGCTGGGAAGTAGGATTCTGCTGTGTACCAGAAGTTAAGTAGTGTATTGTACAAATAATTCTGTTGTGTTCCTCAAGTTACGTATATATTATATAAATAATTTTACAAAACTATAAATTATCAAACATCGATAATACTTTCAAAATTATTTGAAAATCTTTAAACATTAGCAATTCGTACAGTTTTTTAGAAGAACCGATGAGTATAAACAAGCTAGTTATGTGTCCGTTAGTATAGATGCATATCAATACGTTGGAATGAGACTCAAATATGAGTAAATAGGTAATTACAGTGCACATCCCCACTTGCAGGTTTTTAGCTCACCTGACCCGAAGGGTCAGGTGAGCTATTGTCATCGTTAAGCGTCCGTCGTCCGTCCGTCGTCCGTCGTCCGTTGTCCGTCGTCCGTCGTCCGTAAACTTTTCTTCAAAGATCTTCTTCTCTGAAACCACTGAAGGGATTGCATTGATACTTGGTATACATGATCTTTAGGATGTCCTCTACCAAGTTTGTGAATTATATACATGTCGACCAACCAACATGGCCGCCGTTGCTAAAAATAGAACAGGGGGGTCAGACCATTGTTTTTGGCTTATAACTCAAAAAGTATAAGAGATAGAGAAAATCCGAAGCAACTTTCCTTGTTCAGCATCAAAAGCTCTACGAATCTCTCCATTGAGTCGAAGTTGTGAAACGACTCCTTATAGGAGTTATTGCCCTTTAATCATCAAATATGAGTAAATAGGTAATTACAGTACACATCCCCACTTGCAGGTTTTTAGCTCACCTGACCCGAAGGGTCATGTGAGCTATTGTCATCGTTAAGCGTCCGTCGTCCGTCCGTCGTCCGTCGTCCGTTGTCCGTCGTCCGTCGTCCGTAAACTTTTCTTTAAAGATCTTCTCCTCTGAAACCACTGAAGGGATTGCATTGATACTTGGTATACATGATCTTTAGGATGTCCTCTACCAAGTTTGTGAATTATATACATGTCGACCAACCAACATGGCCGCCGTTGCTAAAAATAGAACAGGGGGGTCAGACCATTGTTTTTGGCTTATAACTCAAAAAGTATAAGAGATAGAGAAAATCCGAAGCAACTTTCCTTGTTCAGCATCAAAAGCTCTACGAATCTCTCCATTGAGTCGAAGTTGTGAAACGACTCCTTATTGCCCTTTAATCATCAAATTTGACCATTTTTGCAGTTTTTGGACAATATCTTGAAAACCGTTAGAGCTAGAGGAAAAGTTAGCATTGCAGAATTGTTTAGCTCATTGAGATCTACAAAAATGAATTCAGGGTCTAAATTGTCAGATCAGCCGTTTAAGAGTTATTCCCCTTTAACTGTTTTTTTCCATTAATTTACACTGATTTTCAAAAATCTTCTTCTCTAAAACCACTGAAGGGATTGCATTGATACTTGGTATACATGATCTTTAGGATGTCCTCTACCAAGTTTCTGAATTATATACATGTGGACCAACCAACATGGTGGCCGTTGCTAAAAATAGAACAGGGAGGTCAAACCATTGTTTTTGGCTTATAACTCAAAAAGTAAAAGAGATAAAGAAAATCGGAAGCAAATTTTCTTGTTCAGCATCAAAATGTCCTTACAGTAGTTATTGCCCTTTAACTGTTTTTTCTATTAATTTAAACTGATTTCCAAAAATCTTCTCTGAAACCACTGAAAGGATTGTTTTGGAACTTTGTATACTTGAAAGTTTGTGAAATTTAATCAAACTTTGGCATAAGAGATCAGGTGAGCGATTCAGGCTCCTGGGAGCCTCTAGTTATGCTTGTATTTTCAGTAATTTGTAATGCTCCATCTAAAAGAGTATGGGCTATATAGAGTTCAAATCGGTCCGTCCAAAACAAATATTGCGGAATGGGGCATTATGCCTTTTAGACATATTCTTGTTTCTCATTAAAATCCTCTGGATTTTATGTTTCTGCTGTGCCGATGTTTTTTTAGCAGTAGTAGATGGTAATTAATGCTCATAATTTTCCAATAGGTTGTGAAATGTGGTGGAGTAAAAATATTTGTTCTTTCTCGACTTTAAGTTTCTTGTATACTAATGATAATTTACAATGCAATGTAAATATGTTTGAAGGCTCTGTTGAAATGAATGGAAGAGTACTACACGACTGTAACAAACTCCCCAAAAGCTGTGGTAATGGAATTTACACGATCTCTCCATCTAGAGCTTCGAAATTTGATGTATATTGTGTTTTGTCGAACGTTGATGACTATAAAAATTTCCATGTAAGATGTAAAAATTTTAGAATATTAGTGCTTTACCCAATTTTTACAGGTTTAAGACTTATAACAGAAGTCATAATATCAAAAAATGTTCATTTGCAATCCTTATTCATTTTTGAATATTTTTCAATGAATGGGGGAAACATTATGCATGTGACACACTTCAAAATGATAGATAAACTATTACTAGTTACTCTCCATTTGGAGCTTCAAAAGTCAGTGTGTACTAAGTGTATAAACAGAAGGAACATGCATTTTCCAAAAAGACATTTATGACAAATACTTAGTATCTGTGTGTGTTTCCACGTCAATATTATGCTGTATTTCTTTTTTTACATAGTTTCTAGTTATGTTGGAAATTAATCATAAAAGAATTTCTGTTTCGTTTATTTTTGCAATGATTTGCTTTAACTTGTCAAAATCTTATATTAAATAGTTGTAACGTCAATTTTTAAAGTGAAGATATTGTTTTATAATTTTTGTGATTACAACTAGTCTAAGAAGTCCCCTAGATGAAAGCTTCTACTTAATCAGTAGATGCAATTATTTTCAATTAGTACTTTCGTATTTTGTTTAGAAATACTGTTGTTGATCCAATCAAAGATAAATTTATGAAATAAATGAAAGCTGGATATGCAGAGCTCTCGCGAAACTCTAAATCAGTTTCATCTTGTAACAGCATCAAAACATTCGATTTTTCCACACTTTACACTTCTATTCCACATGAACAACTGAAATCGCGATTGGCACAGCTGATTAAACGCAGTTTTTTCAAAAAGAATGGAAAACGCAGGTACAAATTTCTTGTAGTCGATTATACCAAGACTTACTTTGTCATCAATGAGTCTAAGAAAAAGAACAAATTTACAGAAGACCAAATAATCGACATGCTCAACTTTCTTATTGACAACATATTTGTTCAGTTTGGTGGACGTGTTTTTCAGCAAACAATAGGGATTCCAATGGGCACTAATTGTGCACCTTTGCTTGCTGATTTGTTTCTTCATTCATATGAAGCAGACTTCTTGCAATCTCTTCTAGACAAAAAAGACCGTAGACTAGCTCTCTCTTTCAACCTCACGTTCCGTTATATTGATGATGTCCTTTCACTAAACAATTATCGATTTGGTGACTTTCTCCATCTCATATATCAACAGGAGCTTGAGATAAAGGACACAACGGATTCTAGGAAGTCTGCTTCATATTTAGATCTACATCTCGAAATTGACTCTCAAGGAAGACTTTCAACAAGGCTCTATGACAAACGTGGTGACTTCAACTTTCCAATCGTCAACTTCCCCTTCTTGTGTAGCAACATTCCGTCCGCTCCAGCTTATGGAGTTTACGTATCTCAATTGATTCGTTACTCCAGAGCGTGCGGGACTTACATCGATTTCCTTAGCAGAGCGACACGTCTGACACAAAAATTGCTCACACAGGATTATGTTGCACCTCGATTGCTGTCTTCACTCAAGAAATTTTACGGAAGACATCATGCACTTATAGACAAATATGGGATTTCGATCTCTCAGATGAGTGCAGATGTTGGTTTGTCATAGGGTGTTGATTTGTCTTCCTTTACCGGATTTGACACGCTGAATGGAATATTGGCAACGCGACGGGTGTGCTACAGCAAGCAGGAACTGCTTACTCTTCCGGAGCACCTGATTTCACTCTTGTTTTGACTGGAGTTCGCGTTGTTGATTGATATTCAGTTGTTTTGTGTTTCCATGTTTTACATGTTGTCTGTTTTTGTCCTGTTCTTGTTGGTGGTTTTGTCTCTGCCCTTTCGGACTTTTGACATTCGGATACCCCATTCGTACCTCTGCTTCTCTCGCGAGTTTTGAGTAAACACAATAACAAAAAAAAACTTTTGAATTTTCAGTTTTTATTCTTTAAATGCAAACAACAATCTACATTATGGTTAGGTTCTTATAAGATAAGAAACTGGTCTTAGCTAGTTAAAAGTTAAGTTCCAATGAATATACGCATGCATTATCCTTTATCTAATTGAAAATAATAAGATGTGGAATAAGTGTATGCGACACAAGCGGCACTACAGAAAAACCACAATGAACAACCGCCTGAAGCCTTCAACGAGGCCAGTAGGCGCTGTCATCAAAGAGTGATAAAACACAAGAACAGAACATGGAATATTGGATAAAGGTAATTACATAATTACCGAACTTGGGGAATCAATCTCAAATGTCCATAAGACGAGACAACACAAGGACGACATACCGGAAAAATTGAAGATCGCAATGGTCCTTGCTTGGTACAGGCATTTCAAAAGAAATGGTGGGTTAAACCAGGTTTTAAGGCGCGCCAAACCTCCCTCTTCCATTGGGATCTTTGGGTTCAGTAGTTACACAAAACACAACAGGTTTGTGATGACATTTCAGGGATGCTAAGGTAATCATCTCAGTACATCAACCAGCCAATCACCAATCAAAGCAAGAACTAACCATTTCGTCTAACATGATATATAAATAATAGTTGTATATAACAGATAATACAAAGAAGAACAACTGGAGCGGAAGATTTCTATAGGAATTGGACAGATTATGAGAACGGATTCGGAAGTTTAAACGGAGATTTTTGGTTGGGTATGTTTAAATATTGTAGTTATATTCATATTAGGAAGTTCAATCCTATGATCATCGTTAATTGTAAACTTCATCACTTCTACATGTTCTAGACAAACAAAATCGTATATGAGCTCTCTCTTCATTTTTCTGAATATTAAAGATGTCCTTTCACTAAAAAATTATAAATTTGGTGACTTCTCAATCTCAAAATTCTAAAGAACTTGAAATTAAGAACACAATTGATTCTGGGAAGTCTGAGTCATATTGAGATCTACATCTCGAAATAGACACACAAGGAAGACTTTCAACAAAGCTGTTTAACAAACTTCAACTTTCAAAACGTCAGTTTTTCCTTCTTGTGTAGCAACATTCAACACATTCCTGTTTATGGAGTTAACATATCACAACTAAATCGTTATTCCAGAGCTGACATAATTGTTAATACAGAGCAACATTGTCTTCGTTGAATAAATTTTATAGAAGACATCATGCAGTCATACACAAATATGGTGTTTTTATTTCTCAAACGAGTGCTTATTTTGGTTTGTGATAAGACTAAGTTTTGTTCTTATTTACCAGATTAGACACGTTGAATTGACCATTAATAGTGCGACGGGTGTGCTAGAGCAAACAGGAACTGCCTCTTTTCTGAAGCACCCGAGTTCAATTTCGTTACGACTTAAGTTTACGTAGTTGATTGATTTTCAGTTGTTTTTCTTTCATTTTTCTGTTGTTTGTATCTTCATGCTGTTCATTTTCGTTCTTTCATGTTTTGTTTTTACACTTACGAACGTTTGCCATTTGGATTTATCATTGGTAAGTTCATTTTAATGAACTAAAAAGGAATTTACAGCATTTATTTTCTTATTTGTTATTTGACATACACAGGGAAAATAGTAACACATGTTTTTCGCATGTTTTATAAACATGCGTTTTTCACGAGTTTTCGTGTGTTTTACATGCTTTTTGACCTACGCATGAAAAACACCTGTAGAAATACATGCGTTTTTTGCATGTTTTATAACACATGTAAAACAATTGTTAAACACGTATTTCCATATCCAAAACTTAAGAGTCAGTCTCCATAAGGACCAAAATAGCTTGGACATGACATTAAAATAATTTGATTTTAAGAAATATGAAACGTTCAACATGACTGTACACTTCATCAAAGGATGGTTACTGTATAAGTTGACATCTGATATAGATACCTTCAATTTCTAATTTACGACATGTTTTTCATGCGTGGTACTATTTTTACGTTTACTGTGTGTTATGACCATACGTTTTACATATGTTTTTCATAAGACATGCGTTACTATGTTTCTTGTGTAAAAGAAGTGAGCATTTACATAAGATATTATTTGTTCAAAGGTAATGAGAAAATCCATCAGTTAACTGAAGCCGGTAATACATTTCTCAGAATTGATCTACAGTATTATAATGGAAGCAATGCAACTTTTTGGTTTAATAACTTTCGTGTGGACAGCAAAGTTAACAAGTATAGACTCACACTTGGTGATCACGATCTGAATTCAGGTTTGTCAAATAATATGAAGTATTTGTTTGTAAGGTCGGATGGGTTAATCATGATAGGAATTCAGGTTTATCCATTGGCAGAAACGCACATGTTTGTAAGATAGCAGGAGCTGTACTAAGTTTATAATATGTTCCTAGGCCGTTTAGCTTTTATTTATTATTAAGCATATCATATGTACATTTAGTTACAAAGAACAAAACCAACTGTTGAGTTAATATAACAATGGTTAACTCGATTTAAAATGCGTTTTATGTGATGGTGCTCTTAAAGGAATAGCAGTATATTTTCAAAAGATAAACAAAGAAAGTCTGATAAGGCTAGGTAGAATATGATAACTTTTATTTTAAGTCTTCGGGAACAAAACATCCGAGATCCCGATTGATGGCTGTATCAAATACACTAAAATATATCTGTCGTCACAAAGATAATCAAATAATCAATCAACATTGTCGAATCATTTTGAGCAAAATCAACCAAGTTTAAGGCAAATTTGGTAATAAATGTAGATTCAAAAGTTTTCTTTTAGTACATTTCGATCGAAATGACATGAAAATAATGAGGAAAGAAAGTGTGACAAAATGCCTTAAATGTTTTCTTTATTTCGTTATACTGTTAAACTTGTAATGTCAGCTCTCATATAAAATATTTTCAAGGTTTAGGGGACAGTTTCACCTTCCATAACGAGATGATGTTTACTACCTTTGACCAAGACAACGATTTGCATCTTGATGCAAACTGTGCACAGAAGTACAAGGGCGGATGGTGGTATAGAAAATGTCATCAGGCTAACCTTAACGGACTGTTTGGAGACCTAAGGGAAAGCGATGATCAATCAAACCTTGCCCAAGGAATTCAGTGGCTTTCACTAACACAACATCAATATTCACTGAAAACGTCCAGAATGATGATAAGGATTCCTTGAACAATCAATTGACATTCAGGGATTGAAAATTTGGGAACAAAAATTTTTTTATGAACAATTCATCAACTATTATATTTATTTCAGGTGATTAAAATTTTTGTTGTTTTGTTAACACAAAAATATTATGTTTGATTTAAATTTCATTAACTTACTTATTGTTTTTCATGTGTCTGTATGGAAATGTCAATTAATAAAAACGAACAGACCTTTTAAATAAAGTCATAATAAATCAATATTTTTGATTGGTTATAAATTCTATAAACAATAGATTATTAAGTTATGATTGAAACCCATTTCTATGTAGTCAACATCGTTCGGCCATCTTGAGAATTAAATATGTTACAATAAAAGAGTAAAATTAGAAATTTTACATAATCCCTGTATAATTTGGGGCATGGGTGGCCAAGAAGTCTAAGGCACTGGTTTAAATTCCATACTTTAGATCATTAACCGATCACCTCTCAAATGTTGTTCGAGCGATTGTAATTTACAAATAGGGCCTTCCCCACCTGTTGTCATCTACAAACCAAAGATCAGTGATTTCTTCTGGGGACTCCGTTTTCCTACACCGTTAAAACTGATCGCCCTATATGACTCAGGTGCGTAGCAAAAGGGCGTTAAACATTAACAAGCAACAATCCTGTATAACTTCTTAATTATGTATAAAATGGCTTATCTATTTATAAATATACAATAATAGTACATTAACTCGAAATAAAATTTTTATACGGATGAGGCTTAGAAACAGGAAAACGCGAGGGCCTCCCGAGCGTTTTCTTGTTTCGAGCCGAATTCGTATAAAATAATTTTATTTCGAGTCAGTGTACTATTATTGTGTTTATACTGCATTACTTTTTTTATTTTGTTCGACGTGTTTTTTACCAAAATGAATAAATTGAAAAATCAATAAATCACCCCACAACGACCCTCTCTCCTTTTATGGTCATAACACCTGTCAAAGTGGCCTGCTTGATACGCCCAACCTGATTAATCTGGTTTCTCGAGTTATGCGGCAATCGAATTTGACCTTAGAACCCGATATCGTCCCTGCCTCTGAACAGATTAATTCGAGTTGCATGATTGTGTCCATTCTTTTAAAATGGCGTTGAAAATGAAAATAAAAATCTAGCCCTCTACATGTATAGGTTGTGTTTAAAACCTGAACTCTTTTCAAAGTAAATATGGTAAAGCTAAACAAAGGTTTGAACATGTTTCGCATAAAAAAAATATCAATCTTAGAAATTTTCCTGAATATTTTCATCAATTTAAACACAATCCTAAGCATGTTTGAATACTAAACGTGTTCAAAGTTCAACATAAATTATGCGTTTAGGATTGCAAAGAAATGTAAGCTTATTTTCTAAATGATTTTTATATTATATCTACTAACAAGATACCAGTAAGTAGATTATTAAAAACATTAAAAACACAAAATTCAAATAAATAATTAAGAGAGTAAACTAAAATTTATCCGATTGCATATTTCATTATTGAAATTGATAAATTACCGGTACTATGTAAAAATTTTCCGAAATTGCAATGCTAATAGTAAGTGAGTAAGTAATAGATGAATTTAAATTTTTTCTATCGTCTTTCAGCCAAAGATTAACATTCGAATGTTTGATTTTTATGCAACATTTCATTTTCGTGTTTGCTAGAAATGGCAGTTCAACTGAGCCTTTCCGATTATATATTGGAAGAAGTGGCTGTGCAAAAATTAAATGCTCATATACATATAGCCATAGTAGCGCAAAATTGTAACGTGGGGGAGAATATATTTAGAAATGATTGTTGCGCCAATGCTCCGGTAGATAAACACCGTTTAGACGATCTTCTAACATATAAAGTCTGTGGTAAATTTTAAAGATATTTTTAAACAGTAAATCATGCCAATATTTGTTTTTTCATACGAAAGCTTCCTACTTTATTTCTACCGGAAACATGACAAAAATTTCTTCGATTGCAACTGATATCAAGTCGAGAATGTGGAATTACAAGGTCGAAGTTGTAATCCGATTTTGAAAGGCTCAACGCATGTGTAGAATTGATCATAAAATCATTGTGACGACCGGGTTACCCGTGTTGACGAAATGAGTTTGCCTAAATGCAAGAAACGATAGAAAAGGGGCGTGTTCTTAAAGTGGTATACTGACATTGACCGTATTAACGGTCAGTAAAGTTTGACTACTTATATAGAACAATTGCAGTATAATACACAGTTGTTATAATTACATATATTAACCTACATGAACTTTATTTTAGTTTACTTTTTCCACCTAGTGTATGTTTGAGAAAAGCTAGAAAATGAAAATAAACAAACCATTGAAATAAAATCGAATACAATAAATAATAATGAGTGCAGATGTTGGTTTGTCGTAAAAATTTGTTTTGTCTTCTTTACCGGATTTTACATACCGATTTGGAAATTAGCAACACGACGGGTGTGCTATAGCAGACAGGAACGGCTTATTCTTCCGGAGGAAGCAAAGGTGTACCAAAGGGGTAATCAGTATCATAAAACCGTGAAGACAAAGACAAAACCGGCAGACAAAAAATCATCACAACAAAACAAACCACATAACAACATAAAACACACACACATAACAACAAAACCGCATTCAGCAACGCGAACTCAAGTCGAAACGAGAGTGAACTCAGGTGCTCCGGAAGAGTAAGCAGTTCCTGCTTGCTATAGCACACCCGTAACATTGCCAAAGATCGATTAAGTGTTGGTCAAATCCGGAAAGGATGACATTACAAAACTCTATGTCAAACCAACATCTTTGCTCATCTGAGAGATAGAAATTCCGTATTTGCATACAAGCACATGATGTCGTCCGTAAAATTTCTTGAGTGATGACAACAACCTGGGAGCAACGTACCCCTGTGTTAACAATTTGCTTGTCAGCCGTGTAGCTCTATCAAGGAAGTCGTTGTACTCCCCACATGCTCTGGAATAACGAATCAATTGTGATACGTAAACTCCATATGCTGGAGCGGACGGAATGTTGCTACACAGAAAGGGAAAGTTAACTATTGGAAAGTTGAAGTCATCACGTTTGTCATAGAGCTTTGTACAAAGCCTTCCTTGTGTGTCAATTTCGAGAAATAGATCCAAATATGAAGCAGACCTCCTAGAATCTGTAGTGTCCTTTACCTCAAGAGCACATGAGTTCTCTTTTCACGACTTGAGTTCGCATTGTTGATTTCCGTTCGGTTTATTTTGTGTTTTGTGTTTCTTCGAGTTGTCTTGTTCATTGTTAACCAGTTTCGTCGTTGCCCTTTTGGACTTTTGACACTCGAATGCCCCAACCCATTTGTGCCTCTTTGCCTTTTTTATGATAAACACACGCTTTTGATAATATGTTCAAGATAACATCAAATCATTGAATTTTAAATATGTTTGCCTTCTTACTATATACTTTTTCATACCATTAGCAAAATTACCGAACTTTGAGGATAAATCGCAATGTCCAAGAAAAAAGACAAAACATGGAAGACACACCGTAATATTTATAGATCGCAATGGTCCTGACTTAGTTCAGGCATTTCAAATGAAATTGTGGGTTAAACCAGGTTTTATGGCGCGCAAAACCCCCCTGTTCCATTGCGGTCTTATGGACCGGTAGTAACACACACCGCAACAAGTGGGACATTGACAGTCGAGCTTTAGACTATAAATAAAGCAGTGTCTCATGGCACCTAAAAATCATACATTCAGACATTAGTAGTCTCAAAATCAAACTTCTCAAGAACCATCGTTTGGCGAAATGTCTTATCCCCTACAGTAGCAAACACTGGGTGGTTATATTGCTTCCTTGCACAACCTGATACTTTAAGAAACTTACAATCAGATGATGCATCTGACGCGTTGTTTATTTCCGTTCGGTTGTTTTATTGTTTGTTCTTGTTCGTGTTTACCGGTTTCGTCGTTGCCCTTTTGGACTTTTGACACTCGAATGCCCCATTGGTGCCTTTTTGCATTTTTCATTCTTTATGATGTGCAAAGTATATAAAAAGGAATTATCTGTTCAATTTTATGCTGTTATCTAGATGATTTTTTTTTATAAATTTGCTTTGCAAAAAATGCTTCTAAAGATGTCATAAAATACACCGGTAAAGCAAATATTCTGTTTTACGCTACTTTGTAGCTTCTTTTTTCTGAGACACAATTAGTTCAATTTATTTTGTTCATTTCATGATTGTTTTCGACATATCTTCTTTATATTCTTTCAATTTGTATTCTCTTAAACCACTTAGACATTGCATATGATCTTTTAAGTAAAACAGTTTTCTTTTCAAATATTTTTGTGCTTTTGAAAAACAGAAAAAAAAGAAAAGCTATTAGTTTTTGAAACAGTCAGCTGACTCAGCTCTTCAAAAATCATCATTGAGTCCATGTTGTATTTTGCAAGAAAATCAACATGAAAGTTACTCGAATCGAGCGTATATGTGAAATCATATTAGAAAGTGAAACGAGAATTACACAAAGAAATGGAAACTGAGAAGCAATCAACAATAAAAAAACAATTATAATGTGAATTTATTTTACTAAAATGTGTCTATGTATTGAATAAAACTAAAACATAGAATGACGGTTACAGTTGCAGTTATACAGAATACAGCAAGGAATGTAAATTTACAAAATGTTAATGTCAATATATACAATAACATATCTTTTAAAAAGATGAAATATGCAATCTTATATAAGCTTGATATATGGTTGAAAAAAATATTAGTATTCTATACAATGATAACACAACATTTGCATTACAGAAAATTAAATAAAGAAATAAAAAAGAAGCAGAAAAAATATTGAATAAGAGCAAAAACATTGACAAGCACAGTAACCATTTTTTCTTTAAGTCTATTTTATAATTAGATTAATAAATGTTGTGGTGTGGCAAGTTAAAATGGAGACAATAAAATAAGTAGGTTGGTTAAACCACACATAAAAGGTAAAAATATCAAATATAAAACTAATATAAATTAATAAAGAATACATCTAAAATCTAAAAAGCCCAAATTTTCGGCTTTCAGCCTTCGTCGGGGGCAGAGCAAAGAATAAAATCACGACCGCCACGGTCTGAGGACAACCAACAAGTGAATATAGTAAAAAGTGTTCACTCGATAAAAACAACCACGTCATCATCACCCAAATCCTGAACTGAGCAATATAACAATAGGCCAAATCATACCCAAAGAATCAAATTAAGTAAATAACTAAGAAATGATTTGATTTTTGACATTGATGCCGAAAGGACGTGCTGTTCCCAGGAATTTTATTCTTCTCTGCTCAAGGAACTGTCTTTGTTTCTCGCCGTGATGGGTTTGAAGCAGAACCGTGACTTGCATATCTTTTATACTGTGGCCGGACCCTCGAAAATGCTCCCCAACTGGACATTCAGTATCTCTGGTGACACTGTTTTTGTGTTCCACAAAACGGTCCCCGAGTCTCCGACAAGTTTCACCAACATAAATCATAGAACATCGCTTACATCTTATAGCGTATACGACGTTTTCGGTAATGCAGGTGAACCCATCCTTCAGTTGGAAAGTTTTCGAGGGACCAACCACAGCATCGGTCTCCCATGTGAACGGACAAGTAGAGCAGCGAGTTCTTTTACAAGGACGTGTACCTTTGTAGCTGGCGGGTTGACGTGAAGACCTATACGAACTGCTGACCAGGTGCTGTTTAAGACTCTTGCCCTTTCTAAAAGCCGTAATAGGGGTAGAGTCAGCAAAAACAGTGGACATATACTCATCTTTGAGGACAAATGATTTAAAGTTGCGAATAAGGATGTTCTGGATGGCAACATTGTGAGGGTGATAAGTAAGGACTAACGGAACACGATCATTGGTGCTCTTCACCCGGGGCTCCATTGCCTCGCGTCTGTTCACACGGGAAACCGAGGACACGGCCCTGTCCAAGACTTTGTCAGGATAACCTCTCTTCGTGAAGAAAGATCTCATCTTGTTACACTGGATCCCAAAATCCTTATCGTCATTGCAGATACGACGAAGCCTCAGAAACTGCGACTTCGGGATGGCGTCTTTGCAGGAGGAAGGATGACAGGATTCGTAATTCAGATAACAATGAGCATCGGTAGGTTTAAAGAACACCGATGTAGAGATATTACCGTCTGTGATAATACAGTTAATGTCAAGGAATGAAAGGCTATCCTGAGTGATGTTGAAAGTGTATATGCAAGTCACGGTTCTGCTTCAAACCCATCACGGCGAGAAACAAAGACAGTTCCTTGAGCAGAGAATAATAAAATTCCTGGGAACAGCACGTCCTTTCGGCATCAATGTCAAAAATCAAATCATTTCTTAGTTATTTACTTAATTTGATTCTTTGGGTATGATTTGGCCTATTGTAATATTGCTCAGTTCAGGATTTGGGTGATGATGACGTGGTTGTTTTTATCGAGTGAACATTTTTTACTATATTCACTTGTTGGTTGTCCTCAGACCGTGGCGGTCGTGATTTTATTCTTTGCTCTGCCCCCGACGAAGGCTGAAAGCCGAAAATTTGGGCTTTTTAGATTTAAGATGTATTCTTTATTAATTTATATTAGTTTTATATTTGATATTTTTACCTTTTATGTGTGGTTTAACCAACCTACTTATTTTATTTTATAATTACATCAGGAGATATAGATCATAATGACAAAACAATACGTCTTCATATTTTAAAACGTTTTTATATTCGATGTTATGTTTATGTTTGGTTTCTTTACAATTTCATATCAAATTTGTATCCGGGGATGACCAAAACAAACCACTCTAAGGACGCCGTATCATCATTCTCGAGGATTTCAATGAAAATTGATGTTGTGTTAATGACAACCATTGAATTCCTTTCCCAAAGTTTGACTTGTTATCACTTTGCTTAAGGTCTCCAAACAATCCATTAAGGTTGACTGCATGACAGGAATTGAACCACCAGCCACCGTTGTACAGCACTGCACAGTTGGCATCCCTACGTGAATCGTTATCTTGGTCAAACGTAGTAAACATCATACCATTGTGGTAAAAAAAGCCACTAAGAAAACCTAAGAAAATATTTGGAAAGAGGGTTGTTAATGCCTATGTTTTTAAAAAAGGCAAACAAAGTTAAATGATATTGATGATAACTGCTGTGAATAAATGTTAGATAAGTTGAAATATAATAATAAATCAAATTTTGTCGCAAGCATCGTATTTCTTGTTTAAGAATGATTTGCTGATCGTTCAAGATCATCGGTTTAAGAAAGAGGTCTATCTGTGACTAATCTATTTCAGGTTTATATTAGAATCATATGCAATTATTAAGACCATGGGTCAATTGCAGTACGACGAGCAGCGCCTATTTGCCTCATCGGTTGTCCATTGTAATTTCCAGAATAACCGCTTGTTATGTGAACTGTTCTCATTTTTTTTCTATTTATCATTGACTGTTGCACGTTTCAGAGATGCTACAAAAACGTCATTATTAGATTTCTTCATTTAAAATTTTAGCACCAGTAATAAGTTAAAGCTTACTTGACCTACTGATTTCAACGTTGACAGTTTTTTTAGTACTTGATGACTTTTAATCACATACGATAACGTTAAGAAACAGAGTGCCAATAACATTCTTACTCTCAAAAAAATATTCGCCCCGAATTTTTTTTCTTAAAAATTCCTGTTATTTTTATACCTGAACTCTCAACGGAAAGACCAATAGTAAGTCTGTACTTGTTAGATCTGCTGTCAACATGAAAATCATTTAACTGCAGAGTTTCTTCTCTGCCATCATAAAACTGTAGATCGATTCTGAGAAATGTATTTCCGGCTTCAGTCAACTGATGGATTTTCTCATTACCTTTAAACAAATACTATATACATATTAAGATTTGATATAACTTTGCTCTTTTATTGTGCGTCATTTACTAATAGGTGGCATCTTGTCTTTCCAAAATGTTTATAACTATTGTCTGGTCATTTGGTCATGTTTCATTAAGATATACGCACTGTTTGTAAAGGCTATTCCGAAATACGGAAAGGAACTGCTTACTCTTTCGGAGCACCTGAGTTTACTCTTGTTTCGACTGGAGTACGCGTTGTTGATTGATATTCAGTTATTTTGTGTTTCCATGTTTTACATGCTGTCTGTTTTTGTCCCGTTCTTGTTGGTGTTTACTGCTTTTGTCTCTGCCCTTTCGGACTTTTGACATTCGGATACCCCATTGGTACTTCTGCTTGCTTCATGCAAAAGTATACAAAAAAAACGATAAAGTTTACCTCTTCAGCAAAAAAAGCAAAACCGGATTTCCCTAATTGTTTATTAAAGTAATATGAGATAAAAAGCTTTGTTAGGATTTATTTAACACACACTTTGCGGACATCATTTAGATCACAGTTGTATTTTGGATCATTATTTTCTGCCTTTTGAATATATTTTGACATGATATGGTATCAAAATCAAAATTATGTTTGTTATTTTCCTATTTTTTAACATTGGGAAATTCTAATTTTTCAGCACTTTATTAAAACGTTATTATATGTTTTTCATTATGGCTTTCTGATAAACGTGAAGATTCGATTTTCCTGTTCTTTAAACTACTATTTACACAGAATAGATGTAAAATGTTAATAATGTTAAATAAAAAAAACACCCTGTACATTCTTCTTTTATCTTTAAATGCAAATTTGGGACCAAATAATTACCATTTTAAACAAAAATGCATTTGAAAGTCTTTTTTCATAGACTTTCTGACAAAACAGAATTTTATTGCTATTAAAAGTGAAAAATAAAGTATTGAAATCAAGATGTAAAATTATAAAATTAATATTGAGAAACCCTAGCTTAGCGTTTTACCCGTTCAGTAATGTAGGTACCTTTAAGCAGCTGACGATGATAAATATAATCGATTATATGATTGCAACAACAAAGTAGAAACATACCCAACCAAAAATCTCCGTTTAAACTTCCGAATCCGTTCTCATAATCTGTCCAGTTCCTATAGAAATCTTCAGCACCAGTTGTCCTTCTTTGTATTATCTGTAATAGACATTTAATATTTATCTGATTATAATTAAGGTAATATCTAATGTACAAGTATATTTATCGAAACTGAAGCAAGGCCAAGTGTTTGTCTTTTAGCAAACAAAGCATATCTATTTATTGTATATATTTTGAGAATAAACGGTGGAAAATTGTTATTTTTCCTTCACTCAAAGCTGCCCGCTAGTACTGCATTTCCCACTTTTTACTAATATTTACTTAACTTTATCTTTAATTTTATTATCAAGGACTCAGGTATCGGATACAATATTTAAAGTAATAATAAAAAGATAACTTATAAGCTAATGATATTATTTAAAACCTTAATTGAAAAGACAAACGAGTCAACATAAACGGGAACAGAACTAAAAAACAGAACACAAAAAACTAAAAAGGCAATCAACATCTACTTGATGCTTAGCCTTTATCTTAGGAATTTGTAGGATAAAAAGGATTCTTAGATTCATTTTCAAATATCTTTACGTTAAAAATCTATTGCATAGTAATCCTTTATTTATTAATACTGAATTAAGAATGAGACCAGTATACCCATATGAAGATCTAAAGATATTCTGGTTTCTGTTTAAAAATCTAAAAGCTTATATAACTTTTGTTTATAAAGTGAATACTTATTTTTCATCAACATCTTACATGAAAATTATTGTAGTCTTCCACGTTCGACAATACACAATACACATCAAATTTTGAAGTTCTAGATGGAGCGATTGTGTAGATTCTATCACCACAGCTTTTGGGGAGCTTGTTACAATCGTGTAGTACTCTCCCGTTCATTTCAACAGAGCCTACAATATTCAACGATATAGATTGCATAAATGTATTCTATACATGAAATGTTTCAAACCTACAGGAGATAATGAGTCTGTACTCTCTTCCTCAAGTTTTTGTCTCGAAGATTATCTGAAGCTGTGAAATGTTTTTGGGGTTTTTTTTGTCTGGATAGGCATCATTGTATGATAACTTTTCTATCGTTTTAAAATTGTTTCAAATTTTTCATATCATTTTGAATCCACAAAAAGCTGCATAACCTGCATCGACTTCTAGTGACACATAACACCTATATGAAGAAATGAAGAAGAGGATTTTGGTCTCACGATATTGCCAAATTTCCATATTTGATTTTAAATTACAACACAATAGTGTGATAAATTACATTTTTATATTGACATATATACAATGCAGAGAAAAGTTGTAAGAAGACCCCATCATTATAATTGGTCATAAATCTCCTTAGAGAAACTCTTCTTTTTAAGCTGTACACTGGAATCAACTGTTTTTGTTCCTTGACGACACTTATATCTTTATCTATAACCTGCACTGACATGAAGAGCTTCTTTTACTTTTCATTAGGTATTTCGGAATAACTGAACAAAGCAAGGGGCAAAGCAATTTTCATAAAATGTCAGGGTTGTAACTTTATCTAACGTTTAATCATTTAAAATCTTAAATCATACAAATACTTATACAATAAAACTGAACTAGTGAAGCATGGCGTTTAAATCATTATTTGTACGATGTACTTAACTTCTGGGACACAACAGAATCCTACTTCCCAGCTTCCGTCCAATTTACAGAATAAGAATGGTCTCCCTATCATGGTGTAGCCTGGGTTACATTTATAACTGTATGCCATACCAATATTTCTGGATAAACCAAACATCTCCGAGGCTTCAGCATTATCAATGCTGGGAAAGGGAGCACTGCAATCTGTAATATCGAAGATAAATAAATGGATGGTGAAGCCATATTTACATTTAGTAAAAACTAAATAAGAAATATAAATAAATAAAACCTTTAAAACAACTAAAACAAGAATGCCAAAATTTTCGGACATAAAGTCCTTCTTCAGGGGCTAAAAAGGAAAAAGATGTGGACACATCGACTGAAGAGGACAGAATGACAAAAAATTGACTCGAAAAACATCACGTGGTATCTTAATCCTGAACTTTATGACTAATTTATAAAAATTAATAAAAGGTCTGTCTATTTACATTTATATCAAAGGGTTGAAAAGTGCCTAAAATATTTATTATTCGTTGTTCAAGAAACTGTCTTTGTTTTTCGCCGGTGCATGTTTCAAGGAAACCGGTTACCTGCATATCCTGGACGCTATGGTTGGGCAATGAAAAGTGCTGGCCGACTGGGCAATCGTCGCATTTTAGAACACCCTTCCTGTGTTCAGCAAATCTGTCACCCAGTCTACGATAGGTTTCTCCTACGTAAATTTTAAGGCACTTAGCACAGCGGATGGCGTAGATGACATTTTTGGAGATGCAGGTATAACCGTTCTTCAACTTGAAAGTGTTGGAGGGGCCAACTATCTCTTCAGTCTCCCAGGTAAAGGCACATGTGACACAGATGGATCGACTTCAACCCCTTGTGCCTGAAAAGTCAGAGCGAGGACGTCTCTTGGATTTGTTAAATGAACTGGAGACAAGATGTTGCCTCAAACTCTTACCTTTGCGAAAAGCAGTTAGGGGTGGCGAGTCGAACACTGTCGACATGTGTTCGTCCTTCAAGACGATGGACTTGAAATTGCGCAACAGAATGTTCCGTATAATGATGTTATGAAGGTGGTATGTAAGTACCAAAGGTATACAGTCATTCTTGCGTCTTGACCTGGGCTCCAAAGCCTTGGATCGTGTCACCCGGGAAACTGAGTCGATAGCTTTATCCAAGATGTTGTTAGGATATCCCCTTTTGACAAAGAATGATTTCAAAGTGCTGCTTTGAACTTTAAAATCATCCCCATTGCTGCAAATACGTTTAGTCTCAGAAATTGAGACCTAGGAATGGCATTTTTGCAGCTCTGGGGATGACAAGACTGATAGTTCAAGTAGCAGTGTGCATCAGTGGGTTTATAGAACACAGACGTTACTATTTTGCCGTTTAGAATGCTACATTCCAAGTCAAGGAAGGGGAGTTTCTCTTGCGAGATGGTAAAGGTGTACTGAATGGCAGGGTGATAGGAAGAGACAAAGCTGATGAACGAGTTCAAATCATCTTCACTATCAGAGGATACACCGAAAACATCATCTATGTATTGTTTGTATAGGTCAGGGACAGGACCATTGTATTCAGAAAACATTTTCTCTTCCAAATACCCAACAAACAGACAGGCGAAACTAGGACCCATCTTAGTGCCCATGGCAACACCGCCAGACTGAGAATAAAACTCTTCATTAAACTGAAAAGTGTTGAGATTGAGAACAAGTTCTGCTAATCTCAATATGACTTCCGTTTTTACATAGGAATTGGGTCTTCTGTCCAAAACATGTTTTAAAGCGATCATGGCATCGTTGTTCGGGATACTAGTGTGGAGAGCAGTAACATCCATGGAGAACAATCTAAAGTCATTTGGATTTTAAGGTTCAAAGAACTCTAGGATATTAAGAGCATGAGTAGTGTCCTTAACATAGGTGGGCAAATTCTCCACTTTTGGCATGAAAACATTATGGAGAAAACTGGAAATGTTTTTAGTCGGACCACTACATGCAGAGACTATGGGTCTACCAGGGTTTCCCAATTTATGAATTTTAGGAAGCATGTAGAATCTCGATGTCCTGGGTTGGGAGACAATCAAGTTTCTAGTATTATCTGGAAGATCATTGTTCTCCAGGGATGTTTTGATAAATTCCTTGATTTGTTGCTGATTTTTCTTAGTATTATTATTTTTTAATTTACAATAGAAAGTTGGGTTTGCAAGTTGAAAATCGCCCTCGGAGACATAAGACATGGCACTGCACCCCCTTTGTCAGCAGGTTTATGACTATGTCTGTAATATCAATCGATCAATCAGTGACCAACAGTACAGCATCATCCATTTGGATTAAAGCAACTTTTTAATGGTTCAGTTTATATTATTTATAGAAAATCATAAGCGCCATATCAAATAAGCACCAAAGATGTGCATTAATCGAAAATCATTTAAAAGAGAATTACTTTTACAAACAAAAATGAATTTGAGTTAAATGACTGCTCATTAAAAAGTTACAAAATAAAAAAAACTGGACAAACTGGAATGTTCGGTCTCAAAGACCAAGAGAAAAAAGACAAACGAACAAGAAATATCAAATAAATGAAGGTCACAATGATATTGACTTGGTTCAGGCATTTTAAAGGATATGGTAAGTTAAACAACGCATTATGGCACCGAACCTCCCTCTTCTATTGTAATTAAGGTTTAGTAGAAATATACAAACAAAATGTACGATACACTATAGATAGTTCTAATTTACCAATGGCAAAATACTTTTGAAAGAGACTGTTTGACGAATTTTCATATACCCTTTGTCTACAAAACGGTCTCTAATTTTCTAATATGAGAAATTAGCTACACTGTATAGATATTTATTTGGTCACTCTTGATAAAAAGATTTCGGTAATACCGTTGTTTTAAAAAATGAGATGTGTGGAATAGGTGTACGCGACACAGCTCACAAAACTAGCGCCAATTTTGAAAATTTTAGGAAAGCCACCAGCTGTCTTTGAAGGCCAGTAGGCGCTTCTCGCCGTTGTGCAATCGGACCAAGGTCTAAGACAATGCATATAATTCAAATCCAGTCCAGAAATAGTCAAAGATTAACCCCATTTTAAGCAAAGAACAGAAAGCATCAAACAGGCAAGAACAAACAAAAGCTTTGTCGACAATTCCTGGCTTCGGACAGGCACATTAAAATGTGGCGGGGTAAAACTCCTTTTTAGTTTACCCCTATCAAAAATCTCAGACGAAGCAAAAACTATTAACACACAATTAAAATCAAATTGCAAACGTTCATTACCACTAGAAAGGACCTAGGACAAAAGACAACAAGATCAGGCGAACGGAAGAGGAACTCTCAATAGAACACTCGCTGTTACTGACAGCTAGCCGAGAATCTTTAATCGACTGATGTTAAACAAATTTAACATATCAATCTAAAATCACAACACTTCAAAATACATTACCTAAACGGGTGTAAAAACGGTTAATTATGGTTAAGCTGTAAACATTGGAAGGTCAAAAACTAAAAGTATTGAATGAAAGGTACTCAAAGCCAAAACGTTCGAACAGGGAAGCCAATCCAGCACTGAGGATATCAACCATGTGCAGTACAAGGAAAGAAACCTGTTTTTTTTAACAACTTAGAATTTAAGTAGCACTCCACCTAAGAATCATGCAAAATTGAAGAAAAGTGATTCATCGATAAAAAGGCTACAGTGGTTTATTTTTAACAAAAGATAGTTCAAAGGATACAAAATATGAAATAAATAACAATTTGCTCATAACTGTCTGGTCCTGGGAGAAATCTTGCCATTTTGGTACAATGGTTTCTATTGAAATTATTGACAGTTTTAAGAGTTATCTCCCTTTCTTACAATTTTCCAATGCATTCTATATATTTTTTATCTCTCAGGACCAACGCTTGTTTGGATAAAGAGTACAAAATATCGAATCAGGGTGCTAGTAGGAGTAAAATATCAAAAATAAAGTGGTGTAGGCTTTCCACCCATGAATCGCTTTTTGCATGGTTCTTATAAAAAGTGGTACTTAACAATCGGGAATTTCAAAAACAAAAAAAAAATATTTAAAATGTAATGGTAAATTTGTGTCAGAAAAGTCTGACGACCAGGCTTGTGATTACCCTTGGGAACTCTAGTCCACTAGCAGCAGTAATTTACCCTGGATTATAAAATTCAATACCAAAACGGGTATAAAAATGGTTAATTTGATTATGCTGTATATCGATATTTAAAGGAATAAAGTAAACCCTCATCAGCAGCATTTTAATCAAAACATTGGAAGATCAAAAAACCAAAAGAATTGAATGAAAAGTACTAAGCCATTAGGTTCGAACATGTAAGCCAAATACAACACTAAGGATGTCGAATAAAGTTATAGGATTCAACTCGTGTGCGGAAAAAGGTTCCGCGCAGTTGTTGAACCCCGCCGTTATTCGACACTTCTATTTCAACCAAAAAACACTAGAATCAAATATTTAATCAAAATATTAGATTTGTATCCTTTGCATATCAGATTGTCCCTCATTTTACAATCCGGGAAACAAGTATCAGTAAGGTTATAGAAAGGACATTTGTCATGATTTACCATTAAAATGATATTGAGCGAAGATCATCACATTTATCTCTTCCTTATTTGATACAATTGTTCAATTAAAATTTACACGATAAAGGACGACGTAATAGCCAAGGGAGTAAGTGAAAAACAGGCATTTTAAAATGATTTTAAGCTAAAAGACGATACATAAGATAAATCTAAAAGTTAAGATAGAAGCCGTTAAAGATTGGTTTATTTACTCTCCCAGAGCACCTGAGTTCACTCTCGTTTCGACTAGATTTCACGTTGCTGAATGCGGTTTTGTAGTTATGTGTGTAGTGGTGTGTTTTTGTTCTTGTTGTATGGTTTGTTTCGTTATGATGATTTTTTGTCTACCGATTTTGTCTGTGTCTTTTCGGTTTTATGATGTTGATTACCCCTTTGGTACACCTTTACTTCTATCTAAGCGCTTACTGATTATCCCAGTTCGGTAATTTTGTTGTTACCTCTGTTCAAAACATTTTAAATGGTTTAAATAGTTAATATCTTACATGTCACCGCACAGTTTATGTTATCATTCACGATCTCACATCTGTATCCCTCTGGACATTCATGGTCGGCACACTCCCCACCTAAAACCTTCAAATAAAGAAAAATAGCAGTATAAATATCATTATCAAAACACTGTTTTCACGTTGAAAAACGACGATGATTATAAAAATGTTTTCTTTCAAAAATGATAATTGTACATATTTTGTTCGTAAAAGAATAGAAAGGTTTATGCTACACCGTTTAAGTAGTTGTTGTTTTTTTTTTGCGCAGAGTGGAAAAAATCACGTTTCTGTGGAAAAAAGGTACACGGTTTAATCAATATTGATACTTAACATAATCACCTAATATTTCGTGTTCTTTACCTTTCGGGCCCTGCGTTAGTTGCGAATATAGCGAAAATTGAATCACTACGAACAATAGAAAATAATTAGATGTGGAATAAGTGTACGCGACACAGCCCACATAACAAGCGGCAATTTAGAAAAAAAAACACAATGGACAACCGCCAAACCACTTATATGGTATATTGTCTTGAAAAATGAAATAAACATAACTGTTTTTTTTTATTGTGTCGAGAATGAACCATAAAAGATTCTTTATAATACAACCTTTGGCCAAGAATCTTTATTAGTATAATGACATCTGTCTTCTTGGACCAAGTTCAAGGAAGAAGTGTTAGTGACGAGGTCACACATATTCCATTGCTTCCGGTAGTTAATCCCCTCACATTGGTTGATTTTGAAACACTCCTTGATACATTGGATCAGACCTGTCGAAAATTTTCTCAGCAAGACATGTCCAACTTGACATTTGTTCATTTCCAGATTCCCAAAAGATCCTGTAATTTTAGGCTTTAAACATTCTAGATCCGTCGCTCTACAAACATCTTCAAGTAAGCAAGAAGTCTCTCTCGGTAGGTACGAAAATTAGAACAATAACATATCTTAGCATGTTCATGTTCACGATTTTCTTCTGCACTGATACTTAGCATTAAAAGCTGTGGTGTACCTGTTATGAGTTGTCGCTTGGATAGTCAAGGCATTACCTTATGGACAATCAACCAACTAAGCATGATATTAAAAGTTTTTATATTGTCTTTTTTTAAGATTTAAGATTTCAAATCAGAAGCGTGACACAAGACACATAGATTTAAAACCACTATGGAAACTATTCAATATTTTAAGTCTTTTAAGTAATGTTGCGAAACAGCATCTTTCAACCAACAAAAGCACTCCTGAAATATTAATTCATACTTTGTCTAAATGGATTCTAGACTACAGATCAACAGAAGTAAAAAGATTTCTGTTCGTGTCTTTTTCATGCATGTATCATTAATAATGCAATAATTGGAAAATCGAATATGTTGAAACTAATCAAATCAATATTCATTTGTTTTCATATCTTCAAGGGTCAATCTCCAATGTTCAAGGGAAAAGTCAAAACAATGAAGACATACTAGAAAAATTGAAGATCGGACTCTGTACAGACATTTCAAATAAAATGGCGGGATAGACAAGGTTTTATGGAGCAAAACCACGAGCTCCCTCTTCTAATGCAATTAGTCTTAAGCCTCATTTTAAGAGTCTATAATACGACAGAAGGACGACACTTTATACCTGCTTACTGCTTCACAGAATCGGGTAGATGTTTAAAATAAAAAAAAATATTTAGTAGTAAGGCAGCAACTATTTGAAATTTGGGGGAGGTATGGATTTTAGCCCCTCTAAATTTATTCATTTATTTTTTTTTTCAAAGACGAGAATTTTTTTGTTGAACGACACCGAAAACAATTTTTTTATTCGCAATTTTGTTTACGCTGTGTAGCCCAGGC
Organism: Arcuatula senhousia; assembly: GCA_963971305.1. Classification (NCBI taxonomy): domain Eukaryota; kingdom Metazoa; phylum Mollusca; class Bivalvia; order Mytilida; family Mytilidae; genus Arcuatula; species Arcuatula senhousia. Next base: position 2,497,082 of record OZ020308.1, on the reverse strand, counting down.
TCACCAAAACAATTTATTTGTTTTTCTTTCTGGGTAAAGGACAGTTCATTTTGTTTCCAAAAAAAATGAAAACAAAATATTTTTTTTTCAAAAAATCCATACCCACCCCCCAAAATTTCAAATGGTTGCTGCCTAAGATGTTTTAAAAAAAAGCATACAATATGGCATAATGAACGTCGTGTTTGGGCGAGCAACAGCTGTTTTCTTATTTCAAAAATGTTCATTCAGAACTAAATATGAAAATTTAAGTTTAATAAACTTTGCAATTCTTAAGACTTTAAAAAACGGAAATTAAGCGAAAGTCATGCGGTAAAGGGAAATGGTAAATGTTGCTGCATACATTTATTCAGGTAAAATCACGACGCTTAAGTCCTCTGCCAGTTAATCTAATCATAAATAAATGTAGTAAAAGTTGTAAAGGAAATTTGTTTGTTTTATGTTATTTGCAATAAACTTTAACTACTTTAGGAAGAGTTGACATTGAGCAGAACGTTCAAATTTTTTTTCGAATTCAGTTTAATTTATTTAGATTTTATCTATATCTGGGTAATATATTTGTCACATTAGGACAAGAAATTTTCAAACAACAAATTGGCTTTCCAATGGACATAAATTTTGAAATGCCTGTTCCAGGTCGGGACCATTGCGATTTACAATTTTTCCGGTACGTTTTCCTTGTGTTTTTTTTTCGTTTCTCTTGGTCATTGGGGTTGCTCTTTCACAACTGTTCCGGTGTGGCTTCCATGTTTTGTCTTTTCTCTTAAAAATTGAGATTGATCCTCCAAGTTCGGTTATTTTGTTATTACCTTTATTTGTTTCTACCTTTTTGATATATAAACCATATCCAATCACGCTTTGGTACCTGCTTGCTACAGCCCACTGTTCATGTTGTTAAGGATCGATTTAGTGTGGTGTCAAGTCCGGAAAGAAGGACAATATTAAAACTCTCTCTCAAACCAACAGCTCGGCTTATCTAAAAGATTTAAATCGTGTATTAATACCGGTTTACAAGCAGTTGATGTCTTCCGAAAGTTTCTTCAGGACAACATCTTGGAAGCAATGTACCCCTGTGCTAAAAATCTGCCTGTCAGCCGTGATGCTATATCAAGGAAAGGCAGAAGTACCAATGGGGCATCCAAATGTCCAAACTCCGAAAGGGCAGAGACAAAACCACCAACGAGAACGGAACAAAAAACAAACAACGTATATATAAAACATGGAAAGACAAGACCATATGAATGTCAACTAACAACGCGAACTCAAGTCGTACATGTAACGAGTAAACTCAGGTGCTCCGGAAGAGTAAGCAGTTTAAGCTTTCTATAGCGCACCCTTCACGTTGACAATACTCAACTCACAGTGTCAAATCCGGTAAAGGATGACAAACCAACAGTTGCACTCATATGAGAGATCTAAATCCCAAATTTGTCTAAAAGCTCATTATGAGCTCCGTAAAATTTCTTGAGTGAAGACAATAACAGAGGAGCAACATTACCCTGTGTGAGCAATTTTTGTGTCAAGCGTGACGCTCTGCTAAGGAAATCGATTGAAGTCCCACAAGCTCTGGAATAAAAGAAGCAAAGGTGTTCCAAAGGGGAAATCAAACATCACTATACTAAAAAGACAAAGACTAAATCAGTGGACAAAAAAAAATCATCACAACGAAATAAACCATACAACAACAACAAAAACAGAAAAAAAAACACACATAAAAACAATACAGCATTCAGCAACGTTAACTCAAGTCAAAACGAGAGTGAACTCTGATGCTCTGGAAGGGTTAGCAGTTCCTTATTGCTATAGCACACCCGTCACGTTGCCAAAGATTGATTTAGTGTTGGTCAAATGCGAAAAGGATGGCATTACAAAACTGTATGTCAATTCAAAATATGTGCTAATCTGAGAGATAGAAATCCCAAATTTGTCTACAAGCACATGTCTTCCGTTTAATATCTTTTACTGCACATGGTCGATATCATCGGTGCTGTATTTGTCTACTCTGTTCGAACCTTCTAGCTTTGAGTACTTTTCATTCAAGATTTTTGGTTTTTTACCTTTCATTGTTTTGGCAACGCGACGGGTGTGCTATAGCAAGCAGGAACTGCTTACTCTTCCGGAGCACCTGAGTTCACTCTTGTTTCGACTGGAGTTCGCGTTGTTGATTGATATTCAGTTGTTTTGTGTTTCCATGTTTTACATGTTGTCTGTTTTTGTCCTGTTCTTGTTGGTGTTTACTGGTTTTGTCTCTGCCCTTTCGGACTCTTGATATTTGGATACCCCATTGGTACCTCTGCTTCTTTTTGATTGAAATGCTGCCGATGAGAGGTTACACCTTGAAATATCGATAAACAACATAACCAAATTATCTGTTTAGTATTTTGCGTGATGCCAACAACTTGGAAGCAACGTACCCCTTAAAGAATCAATTGAGATACATTAACTCTATGACCCTGAGCGGATGGAATGTTGCTACATAAGAAAGGAAAGTTGAAGATTGGAAAGTTTAAGTCATCACGTGTGTCATAGATCTTTGTTGAAAGTTTTCCTTGAGAATTCATTTCAAGATGTAGATATAAATATGAAGCAGACTTCCTAGAATCCGTCTTGTTTATCTCAAGTTCCTGCGAATATATAAAATGGAGAAAGTCACCAAAACAAAAATTGTTCAGTGAAAGGACAACATCAATATAACGGAAAGTGAAATTAAAAGAGAGAGCTAGTATACGATCAGCAAGCAAAGGTGCACAGTAAGTGCCCTTTGGAATCCCTTTTATTAATTTGCTGTATAAGTAAAAAAACTGAAAGGGGTTAAGGGGTATATTCGGATGAGCCTGCAATGTAGCGCTGTTTATATTGATTTTTATGTAACTGAGGATTCCAATACAGGAATGGAATGTCATCATTACTAGCACCAAGCTGGAACAATCATTTCCTAATTCAGCTGTCAAACAGTCAATGTAGTATTTCTTGCACACAAAAATTATCTTATTTTATGCTCTGTCTGTAGGTACAATAACATATTTGTCATGTAAGGTCGACAATGTTTTGACAACATCAGCGTTGCTGAAAATGGATAATGCCTTAGTGCTCATTGAGCCTTTCAAAGAATTTGCTATTTTCAAAACCAATGACCTCAGAGCTTTAACCCATTCCGACAAAACGTCACTATGTCCCACTATGTACTTCCTATAAGCCTTTGAATAACAAATTAGTTGTGACGCGGACGGGAAAATTGACTTTTGAAAATTCAAAGTCATCAAGTTCGTCACAGAGATTTGTGCAAAACCTAGTGTGTCAATTTGAGATATAAGTCCATAAATTAGATCTGTAGTTTCCTTAATATCAAGTCCCTTGAAAAATTTGAAATGTAAATAGGCACCAAGTCAAGGTTTGTTAAAAAAAACGACATTATCAATATAACAAAATGTGCGATTAAACGATATAGCAAGTCTGCGATCTTTTTTGTCAAAAATCATTTGTTAGAAGTCCGCTTCATATGAATGAAGAAGCAACCTGTTTATGAGTAGGGCTTTGAATGCCTTAAATTGGAATAAACTGATAAGGAGTAGATTACCATGTCTTCATTTGTCCAAACTGTTTAAAAATAGATTAACAAAGGTTTAAAATGTATCTAATCTGTCGGTTTGATAATTTAGAAAAAGGTTCAAGCATTATTATTTGCTGCTTCCGAAATGAGCAATAAATACCTGATTACATGTGTATGTGCAATTTCACAATATTTTGACTGTTGACAAAGTTACAAGTTTTGCTATAGCAAACAGGGACTTCTGTCCTTTCCTGGGCAATTGAGTGTAATAATTCTCATCAATCATGTCGCTGATTGAAGTTTTGTTTTTTTTTGTGTTTTTGTTCGTTATGCTTTTTTGGTTTCTTTTTCTTTTTTATGTTTAATTATTGGTATTTGTTTGCTTCTTTGCAATGGTATTGCTTTAATGCTACTCGAATTGTAGACCCGGGTGGATTCCAGATAGCGAATATGCCCGCAGCTATGCAAAGCTTGTCGGTAAAAGTTCACTAAAGAGCGCTAAGAAAAATAGTCATCTTATTTTATCTGTAAGCTAAGAAAAGACAAATACGATCAATATCCAATCGACAAGATTAACTGTATGTCAACCTCAAAAATAAGTAAGTGATATTGTGCACAATATTGCTGATTTTATTCAAAACAGTCCCATTTTTTAACAACAAAACAATTGATTTTTTAAACTTCAACATTACAAACTTAAAGAAAACAAAATATTTTTAAATAAAAATTCAAGTATCTGACACTAGATACATGTAAATAAATTCTCAACAACGGGATATAAGGTTTATAGATATCAAATAAATATCTGAATAAAATAATGATGAGGTCTATGCTCAATATACGTGACACAACATACATTAATTAGGCAATAGTTCAAATCCGGAAAAAGCCAATCACTAACCCAGTGCACCATATGATTTGCAAATTCATAATTTGTAACTAGATCAAAATAGAACTGCGTGCCAAAAGATTTCAAGAAAATATCTTGCACCAGTTTTGAGAAAATTAAAATTTGAAATACATTGAATCCTATGGAAAACTGTCTGTTTGTACCTGGGTCAAAAGATTTGGCGGTGTAGAAAAATCTAGTAAAGAACTGTTATTTGTAGACAGAATTGAATTAAGATTTTAGTACTGTGGTTCAATGAATACATATCGACATTTCTCAGGAAAAATATTTGTGATATCATAAGAAGTGTCGTGTAGTTAAATTTTTTCATACAATGGCCATATTTGGAAATCTACGAATAAATTTGGTGATTACAGGCAAAATGGGACATCAACTTCACATCTCAATGTGTATTTTGGGTTCTAGGAACTCATTCTATAGAATAGAAGACAAAGAAAGGTTTTAAAGCAACGAACTAAAATTCAACCTATTTCCAGAGTTCAACAATTATACAATTACAGAGCTTTCACACATAAGCAATTAACAGCACACAAATACAATATCAAAATTAAAAAAAAAACAATTATTTCAATTATTTTTGGAATGCAATATTTTGTAAATGTATTTGTGTATAAAATCATGGACCAAAACACATTTTTAATGAAATATTGAAAGGTGTTGCACGTGCGGTGGCTCTTTAAAAGGTAAAAAAAAGACTTGTTTAGAAGGTAAAACCACATTGTAAAGGTAAATTCTTTTATCATCTTATCATTTTTACCCTTTATTGTGATTTTATTAGTTCGATTTTATGTTTCAAATGTGGTTTTCCTTTTATTTCAAGTTGATATTATTAGCAAATCAAAACAATATGGGTCATAATTGCAATATGACGCATAATTTATCACTCACTAGAACCTCGTTTCCTTTTTTGTTTTGTTTCTATACATTTATATATGACACATCTACCATTTATCATAAATGTTTCGTAAGGTAACATTAGCCAATCACACTAAGGAGGCCGTATCATCATTCTAGAAGATTTCAGTGAAAATTTGTATTCTGTCAGCGATTCCCACTGAATTCCTTGAGCCCAGTTTAATGGATCATCACTTTCCTTTAAGTCTCCGAATAGTCCGTTAAGGTTGGCCTTATGACAGGTATTGTGCCACCAGCCACCATTGAATTGATCTGCACAGTTAGTGCCGTACAAATCGTTGTCTTGGTCAAAGGTCGTAAACATCATCCCGTCATGATAGGTAAAGCTACCACCCAACCCTGGAAATGATTGAACATTGTGTTATAAGTACTACACTACCAACAATTTACTTACATTTTATCGGTACAAAAACAGCCAGTATATATACAGTACTTTTCTGCCCAGTCATATTGCAGTACATTTCATACCCGTCATTTTGCAGTACTCTTATTATCTGTCATTTCACAGTAATGATGGTTGCAGTCATCTACCAGTGCTGTCATAAAATGTTAATTTACAGTACTGCTATATTCAGTCATTTTACAGTACTGCAATTTGCAGTCATTTTACAGTACTGCAATTTGCTGTCATTTTACAGTAATGCTTATTGTTGTCATTTTAAAGTACTGCTATTTGCTGTCATTTTACAGTACTGCAATTTGCAGTCATTTTACAGTACTGCAATTTGCTGTCATTTTACAGTAATGCTTATTGTTGTCATTTTACAGTACTGCTATTTGCTGTCATTTTACAGTACTGCTATTTGTTGTCATTTTACAGTACTGCAATTTGCAGTCATTTTACAGTACTGCAATTTGCAGTCATTTTACAGTACTGCTATTTGCTGTCATTATACAGTACTGCTATTTGCTGTCATTTTACAGTACTGCTATTTGTTGTCATTTTACAGTACTGTAATTTGCTGTCATTTTACAGTACTGCTATTTGTAGTCATTTTACAGTACTGCTATTTGTAGTCATTTTACAGTACTGCTATTTGTAGTCATTTTACAGCGATGTTATAACTGAGTTAATAGCGGTTTTGGTTATACTTTACACGATGCTTTCTATGTATGTATATCTTTTGTTTGTTAGGTGCTTTACTTCGTTAGCAGTATCCTGTAAATGATTTAGTGGAGGAAAAGGAGCACACAATAAGGCCAATCCGGGTGGATACTTCTTTTGACCGCCATTCAAAAGATGCAGATACATGTAGCTTCCTGTAGGGGATCTTAATCTTATCAGGAAATGAAGCAGGGTACTTTTATGCGCTAAAATTCTGGCGTTTTTTTCAAACAGGTTTTACGCATTATGGCATCTCTCGACAACAGGGCTCATTCAACCACACTTCACAGAGGCTTCGTGTCGTAGAGGTATAGCACTGGTGAATTGTGTGAGGCATAAAAGTCGAGTTAGAGTGAAAATTGACAATGGTAAGGTGGTGGAAGAAACAATGAGGTACCAAAGAGGCATCCGAATATCGTAAGTCCGAAATTTCGAAGACAAAATCAAAAGACGAGAAATACCGGTACAACGACAACACAAAGAAACAAATGTAACATAAAGTTACAAAAAAGCACAACTGAAAGACAACCGGCAACAAGAACTCAAGTCGCAACAAGAGTGAACTCAGGTGCTCCGGATGATGGAAATGAGTACGAATGTAGTTGGTCATGAATACAGGTTTCTGAGCACTTTATAAAGGAACTATACCAACAAGCCTGTTGCTAATTTGGGTCTATTAGCTCTCTAAACCCGCATGATGTTAATTTATTACGAAGAGGTGTGTATGTTTAAAAACCTTGATTACAATTAAGATTTCTACACGTGGGCAATGTCCCCCGTCGCCGCATTAAAGTTGAAAATTTACTTTGACAATCTAGTCTCATTGTTCATGTAGAATTTGTCATCCTCAAAATAGTATTAATATACATAAAAGTGCATACTAAAATGAAAAAAATCTCGAGCCAAATCTGTTCAGCAGCCTCAGAGGAGCCCACAGGGGGTACCTATGACCTACAATACACTAAGTGGATAAAATCCCATAACTCGTATACAATTCGCCAAATCAAAATGATGTTGCAATATGATCAACTACATATGATGACAATCAATCCTACAAAACTTCATCAAAATCCGTTGAGCAGTCTCAGAGGAGTTGCGCTCTCAAAGTGTTCATATGACCTAAAATGAACTCCTACAAAATTCTTTGAATCAAAATGAAATTGCAATATGATCAACTACAGATCATGACAAACAACTCTACAACATTTCATCAAAATCTGTTGAGCGGTCTCAGAGAAGTTGTGCTCACAAAAGTGTGACGGACGGACGCGCGGACAATCTGATTAAAAACCGGGAGCAATGCGAGATAGGTTTTTAATTAGATTGTTGCACGGTGGGGGACAAAAAATAAGGTAGATTTAAAACATTATTTCGCTGGAAATTAGTTCCATGTTAACCTGGTTAACAACCTGACATGTGTGTTGCAACAAGCAAAAACTGCTAACCCCTCCGAAGCACCGATTTCACTCTTGTTACAACTTAAGTTTGCACTGTTGATTGCTGTTCATTTGCTACACTGTATATTTGAGTGGTGGTTTTTTTTGTATACACGTTTCTTTGCGTTGATTGATTTTGTCCTTGCCCGTTCGGACATTTGACATTTAATTAAATGCCCATTGGTGCTTCCTTTATCACTGATGGCCTCTATCACATTCCAGGTCTGTGCATGATAAATAGTATAGCATTTTATTATTTTTGGGATGATAAATTCATTCTTTTATTTGTTCGGACATCTCTGATATTTATGATGCTGGTATTCAAATTCAATATTTGGTGGCATCTCTATTTGAATGACGTTGATTCTGTTTAATTATATTTTAAGGGGTCACTTTAATTTTATATAGAAGTTATTCAGAAAAAGGTTATATTATTATAACAAAAATACAGAACATGAATTATTAATCTTATTTCTAAGAAGTAAACGCAGGGCAAAGACACACTGGATAAATTGAAGATCCCAACGGTCTTCACTTGAACCAGGTTTTATTGGACTATTCTATTGCAATATTGCAGGAGTCCCGGAGTAGCACAAAATGTAGTTCTCCGTGTAATACGGTTATAATTTGCCTGTATTCAATAAAAAAGACCAAAAACTATGTATGTGTTTGTAAATGTGCAAAATTCATAAACACAATAATATAGACACAAACAACTACTTCGTACCACTTTTTAAAAAGAAATATTGTGGCGTTGAATCATAATTTTAAGTTGCAAGCATCTTCAATGCTTTTGAAAGTATATATACAAATATTATCGAAAAGTAGCGATAAGTGACACCAGAACACTTATATATCTTAGTCAACATTTACAAAATATGATATTGTATTTGATGCTGGTTTTCAATATTTGCATAAAAGTCTATCCTTTCCTCTTCTTCTCAAGACTTTGTTTAATATTGTGGCTCATATTGTGTGGCAACGATCTCCAAATTTACTAATATGCAATAAGGTTATATATTTTAATCCTTTGCCTCTGGGTATAGCAGTAGGTCTTTGAATATACTTCTGACTTGGTACTAAAATATAAAAAAAAAACAATTACTGATAAAATTTAAAGAACAACACACGGGCAACAAAAGTATGTCTTGCCGGTTGCACCGTCATGAAACTCATTTACATGTCTGTCTATGCATTTACACGGGGGTATTACCGGCTATAGTTTAGTGCTGTATGATTTTTGACATGAAGGACAATAAGAGAAAAACCTGGCCAATAGACTACATGCATAGGATAAAACTGTTATCTATTATAACTATGATATGGATGTTTTGTCCATTATTATTGACTTTATAAAGCAATCCTTAGAATGCGAAAATGAGGTCTATACTGGTCAAGTGCATGCATATTATATTAATTCATTTTCTTTTATGTCTTCTTTATATTTGTATGTACTTCTATGTGAATATGTTCATGTTATGTATTATTATATGTATTGCCTGGCCTACTATGGTCTTTATGCAAATAAAAAAAAACTTATAAACTCTATTATTTACACTTATCGTTCATTTCGTTGTTAAAAGCCAAACACATGAGTAGTATATCATGTTGTTCACGAGTCGTATTTCTCGGGACGTCCCCAGGACGTCCCTTTTTTGCGCAGGCGTATGACGTCACATCCGGTTCCGGTCGGCCATCTTGGATCCCGGCGGCCATCTTGGATCACGTGACTTCCGGTTCCGCCATCTTGGATGACGTATTTCCGGTCATTTCCGGTTTAAGAAGGGGAGATAATTTTCCCGCCAAAAAGTTTAAATTCCGCCAATTTTTAAAATTTCATATCTTTCTTATTCCTTGTCCGTTTTCCTTCCGGTTTCTTGCATTGTCTTGGGTAAGACAATGTCTTTCCGATGATGTCCATTGCATTGTGTTGGTCAGTGGTCATTAGGGGCTTGACCATCAGGTGACCATTTCTTATTTCTATTCAAAGGTGGGGTTGTTGTATATCATTAGACAGCTTTTAAGGTCTAGAGGTTGATTCTGAGCTTTTTGTGTTGGTAAGGGTCAGGGGTCTCTCAGGATTTGACCCCAAAGTAACCTTTTTTCTTGTTGCTTACTATACATGTAATATGTCTTTGTTTCACCTGTGGGGACTAGTCTAAGGGAAGTAACTCGTGGCTTTTTAAGGGTGTTTTAGTAAATAGGTAATGTTTTGTCTGGATTTAGGTGAATAAGGCTTATGGTAATCGTTTTCTATTGTTTCATTTGGCGTTATGGATAACAAGTCGAATATCAGTTCCGATGCTTTATTATAGAAAAAGGTTTCAATCTTCATCCTCATCACTCTCCTCGTCTAATTTGAACTGTTTTATCTTCGCATCTAACAGGTACTTTCTCTTCTCGGTAGCGTATTTCCAGGACTCTTCATATTCATAATCCTCGTCATCTCTCAGTCGTTTTGCGGTCTCTTTGATCTTCTTGTGAACTGGATCTCGTGCCATTTCCATTTGCCACATAATGTTAGAGACGTAACGATTCTTTAGACCTTCTCTATAAAGCGGTAACATATCCCTTTCTGTTTTCGCTACTGCATCTTTGTCCAAGTAGCCACGGTCCGTGTATTCATTCACTTTCTTTTCGTAGTCGTCCTTGTATAAGACCAGCACGTCTCCTATAAAGTGGTCCCACGGATCCATCTTTTCTCCTGCGTAAGTTTCTTCGTCTTCAGACAAGTCGTCACTCGTTTTGGATTCCGTATCCGTGTCGTCGTCCTCCTCTTCCCTATCCCATTCATCCAATAACGGCCACTGTGACTCTTCCATTTTCGTTGGGTGCTTCAACTCTTGATGTCTCTTTAGGTTGTAATGTTTGTTTGTTCTGAAGCTGCATTCGTCGCAGTGGTACATCCTTCTTCTTTGACGTCTGATCGTCTTTTGACAAAAAGTCTTTCATCTTTTTCATTTTATAAACACTTCTTGAAAAGAGTAATATCTTTTTGACGTCCTCATCCTCACTGATGTCTGTTGATTCTCCAAGTTCTTTGAAGAAAGCTTTTCTTAATTCCGATAGGCTTGGTCTACTATACTTGAGGAACCATGCTTTATACGCTCGCCATTGTTTATATATTTTCTGACAATCTTTGCAAGGTACATCAACTTTTGATTTGTAAAACTTGCTGATGGGTTTTGGCTTTTTACATTTACGACATTTTCGTTTGGCAGGGTCTGGTTCGATATCCATCTTACATGTACTACATAACCGTCCTTCCTTGTCATGTACTACATCCATTTTACGTGTGCACAGTTTGATTTTTTTTCAAACAACTGACTAAATGGTTAACTTCTTTTTATTTTAAAACATCATTAACCAATGATCGTTCGTGACCAGGTCACATGATCCCCTCCATTCCACCTTTAATTTGGCTCTTTTACAGCTCATTTTGCTCTTTCGCTGCTCATCTTGCTCTTTTGCTGCTCATCTTGCTCTTTTGCTGCTCATCTTGCTCTTTTCCCTGCTCATTTGGCTCTTTACCTTGCTCATTTGGCTCTTTTGCTGCTCATCTTGCTCTTTTACTTGCTCATTTGGCTCTTTTGCAGCTCATTTTGCTCTTTCGCTGCTCATCTTGCTCTTTTGCTGCTCATCTTGCTCTTTTGCAGCTCATCTTTTCCTCCACATTTCCACAATTCTCCACATTTCCACATTTTTCTCCGCATTTCCACAATTTCTCCACATTTTCCTCCACATTTCCACATTTTTCTCCACATTTTCCTCCACATTTCCACATTTTTCTCCACATTTCCACAATTTCTCCACATTTCCACAATTTCTCCACATTTTCCTCCACATTTCAACATTTTTCTCCACATTTCCACAATTTCTCCACATTTTCCACAATTTCTCCACATTTTCCTCCACATTTCCACATTTTTCTCCACATTTCCACAATTTTTTCACATTTTCCTCCACATTTCCACATTTTTCTCCACAGTTCATTTTGCACTTGATGACCCCATGTCTTCTAACCGGTTCAAACCGGTTTCTTCGTTTCTATTTTTAGCCCTTACCCCTTTCTAACCCTAACCCTATGTCTCCTTCTTTGTTTTATTTTTAACCCTGACCCCATTCTAACCCTAACTTCTAATTCTTATCTTCACTCTTAGCCCTAATGCTTTGTCTTTCTTCTAACTCTAACTCTAATCTTTAACCCTAACTCTCTTCTAACTCTAACTCTAATCTTTAACCCTAACTCTCTTCTAACTCTAGCTCTAATCTCTAACACTAACCCTAATCTCTTTTCTAGCCCTAACCCTAACTCTTTTCTAACCCTAACTCTAACTTTCTTGTAATCTAATCTTTAACTCTGACCTTAACCCTAACCTTTTCTCTCTTTTACACATTCTAGTCCTCTTCTTTTTAGCACGTAGTGCTCCTTTTGTTTTCTATTTGTTGTTCTTCAAATGTATTTCTCGTATTGCTTTACTTCACCGAGAACGTGGGGGCGAAATCATAATCAGATATAACACCATGAACAGGGAACAGGAGCACTACGTGCTAAAAAGAAGAGGACTAGAATGTGTTAAAGAGAGAAAAGGTTAGGGTTAAGGTCAGAGTTAAAGATTAGATTACAAGAAAGTTAGAGTTAGGGTTAGAAAAGAGTTAGGGTTAGGGCTAGAAAAGAGATTAGGGTTAGTGTTAGAGATTAGAGCTAGAGTTAGAAGAGAGTTAGGGTTAAAGATTAGAGTTAGAGTTAGAAGAGAGTTAGGGTTAAAGATTAGAGTTAGAGTTAGAAGAAAGACAAAGCATTAGGGCTAAGAGTGAAGATAAGAATTAGAAGTTAGGGTTAGAATGGGGTCAGGGTTAAAAATAAAACAAAGAAGGAGACATAGGGTTAGGGTTAGAAAGGGGTAAGGGCTAAAAATAGAAACGAAGAAACCGGTTTGAACCGGTTAGAAGACATGGGGTCATCAAGTGCAAAATGAACTGTGGAGAAAAATGTGGAAATGTGGAGGAAAATGTGAAGAAATTGTGGAAATGTGGAGAAAAATGTGGAAATGTGGAGGAAAATGTGGAGAAATTGTGGAAAATGTGGAGAAATTGTGGAAATGTGGAGAAAAATGTTGAAATGTGGAGGAAAATGTGGAGAAATTGTGGAAATGTGGAGAAATTGTGGAAATGTGGAGAAAAATGTGGAAATGTGGAGGAAAATGTGGAGAAATTGTGGAAATGCGGAGAAAAATGTGGAAATGTGGAGAATTGTGGAAATGTGGAGGAAAAGATGAGCTGCAAAAGAGCAAGATGAGCAGCAAAAGAGCAAGATGAGCAGCGAAAGAGCAAAATGAGCTGCAAAAGAGCCAAATGAGCAAGTAAAAGAGCAAGATGAGCAGCAAAAGAGCCAAATGAGCAAGGTAAAGAGCCAAATGAGCAGGGAAAAGAGCAAGATGAGCAGCAAAAGAGCAAGATGAGCAGCGAAAGAGCAAAATGAGCTGTAAAAGAGCCAAATTAAAGGTGGAATGGAGGGGATCATGTGACCTGGTCACGAACGATCATTGGTTAATGATGTTTTAAAATAAAAAGAAGTTAACCATTTAGTCAGTTGTTTGAAAAAAAATCAAACTGTGCACACGTAAAATGGATGTAGTACATGACAAGGAAGGACGGTTATGTAGTACATGTAAGATGGATATCGAACCAGACCCTGCCAAACGAAAATGTCGTAAATGTAAAAAGCCAAAACCCATCAGCAAGTTTTACAAATCAAAAGTTGATGTACCTTGCAAAGATTGTCAGAAAATATATAAACAATGGCGAGCGTATAAAGCATGGTTCCTCAAGTATAGTAGACCAAGCCTATCGGAATTAAGAAAAGCTTTCTTCAAAGAACTTGGAGAATCAACAGACATCAGTGAGGATGAGGACGTCAAAAAGATATTACTCTTTTCAAGAAGTGTTTATAAAATGAAAAAGATGAAAGACTTTTTGTCAAAAGACGATCAGACGTCAAAGAAGAAGGATGTACCACTGCGACGAATGCAGCTTCAGAACAAACAAACATTACAACCTAAAGAGACATCAAGAGTTGAAGCACCCAACGAAAATGGAAGAGTCACAGTGGCCGTTATTGGATGAATGGGATAGGGAAGAGGAGGACGACGACACGGATACGGAATCCAAAACGAGTGACGACTTGTCTGAAGACGAAGAAACTTACGCAGGAGAAAAGATGGATCCGTGGGACCACTTTATAGGAGACGTGCTGGTCTTATACAAGGACGACTACGAAAAGAAAGTGAATGAATACACGGACCGTGGCTACTTGGACAAAGATGCAGTAGCGAAAACAGAAAGGGATATGTTACCGCTTTATAGAGAAGGTCTAAAGAATCGTTACGTCTCTAACATTATGTGGCAAATGGAAATGGCACGAGATCCAGTTCACAAGAAGATCAAAGAGACCGCAAAACGACTGAGAGATGACGAGGATTATGAATATGAAGAGTCCTGCAGCTTCAGAACAAACAAACATTACAACCTAAAGAGACATCAAGAGTTGAAGCACCCAACGAAAATGGAAGAGTCACAGTGGCCGTTATTGGATGAATGGGATAGGGAAGAGGAGGACGACGACACGGATACGGAATCCAAAACGAGTGACGACTTGTCTGAAGACGAAGAAACTTACGCAGGAGAAAAGATGGATCCGTGGGACCACTTTATAGGAGACGTGCTGGTCTTATACAAGGACGACTACGAAAAGAAAGTGAATGAATACACGGACCGTGGCTACTTGGACAAAGATGCAGTAGCGAAAACAGAAAGGGATATGTTACCGCTTTATAGAGAAGGTCTAAAGAATCGTTACGTCTCTAACATTATGTGGCAAATGGAAATGGCACGAGATCCAGTTCACAAGAAGATCAAAGAGACCGCAAAACGACTGAGAGATGACGAGGATTATGAATATGAAGAGTCCTGGAAATACGCTACCGAGAAGAGAAAGTACCTGTTAGATTCGAAGATAAAACAGTTCAAATTAGACGAGGAGAGTGATGAGGATGAAGATTGAAACCTTTTTCTATAATAAAGCATCGGAACTGATATTCGACTTGTTATCCATAACGCCAAATGAAACAATAGAAAACGATTACCATAAGCCTTATTCACCTAAATCCAGACAAAACATTACCTATTTACTAAAACACCCTTAAAAAGCCACGAGTTACTTCCCTTAGACTAGTCCCCACAGGTGAAACAAAGACATATTACATGTATAGTAAGCAACAAGAAAAAAGGTTACTTTGGGGTCAAATCCTGAGAGACCCCTGCCCCTTTCCAGCACAAAAAGCTCAGAATCAACCTCTAGACCTTAAAAGCTGTCTAATGATATACAACAACCCCACCTTTGAATAGAAATAAAAATGGTCACCTGATGGTCAAGCCCCTAATGACCACTGACCAACACAATGCAATGGACATCATCGGAAAGACATTGTCTTACCCAAGACAATGCAACAAACCGGAAGGAAAACGGACAAGGAATAAGAAAGATATGAAATTTTAAAAATTGGCGGAATTTAAACTTTTTGGCGGGAAAATTATCTCCCCTTCTTAAACCGGAAATGACCGGAAATACGTCATCCAAGATGGCGGAACCGGAAGTCACGTGATCCAAGATGGCCGCCGGGATCCAAGATGGCCGACCGGAACCGGATGTGACGTCATACGCCTGTGCAAAAAAGGGACGTCCTGGGGACGTCCCGAGAAATACGACTCGTGAACAACATGATATACTACTCACATGTAAATAATTAGGTCTTCAGTTCGCCATTGTTAACCATAGCCGGTAAGAGAAAACACGACGTCTGGTTTACATATCATGGAGATTGTAGAGCATCACATAAGGCTTTTGTACATAATAAATATCAGGCACTTGTAATTAATTAATTTCCCATAAAGTGTTATAAAAACATCAACTCATTTAAATGGGGTCCAGATCACATGGCATTGTGACAATTGTGTAGACCGTAACCTATCATTTTCCAAGTGATACTTTTTCCAGAACATGATATAGTTGAAGATTAAAGGTTAAAACAGACCTCGGTTAGCAGTCATTGAAACGTAGGGCAGTTTCATTAAAGTCGCTCCCCTTTTTTTGCTATGTCCAACGAACGGACATAGAAAAAAAGGGGGGAAAGATGAAGCTTCAACAAGCGGACATAGCAAAAAAAGAGGGGCGACATTGAAGTTCTGATTTTAATGAGACTGAAAGTAGAGTTGTGTAAATCATAAACTAAAGTTTCTTTTTACCACATATCAGATGTCTTAGTTTAATACTTTGCAAGTAATTCATTTTCCATAATTTAACTATACGAAAAAGTTTACACCTAAGAATTTCGAAGTTGTTGAAGCTAAAATTGAAGTCAAAGTCACATGGCATGGCAAATATTATTTAGCCTTAATGTCTGTATATCAAATATCAGATGTCTAAATATACTAGTATTCTATTTTTATTTATTTTTTTTACAAAAATCTTTCAAAGTAGTTTATAGTCCGCTCCCCTAATTTTAAAATATGTCACCCTTTCGACTACAGCCAAAATCGCTATTATGATTGTTGTTAATGTGTCCCTCTTTTGATATATATAGCCCTCACTCCAAGGAACACGCGTATCGAGCCAGGTAATTTTTATTAGTTTGAGTTTTTTAGTGCTCACAGTAACTAGGCGACAAACGTACTGGCCCAAAATTTGATATTATTCTGCTTTTTTTACTATATATGTCATGAACAAGAACAGATTTCTTAGGTCATAAATTGATTGCAAAGTGCAAAAAATTCGAAGTCGGACTCGTTTCACAGAAAGCAACAGACTGAGATATCTGCTACAGTGTATGAAAAAAGTGATATGGACGCTCGTGTACAATGGTGTACACGTACACAAGTACGGCCAGCAGCCCAGTGTAACATACTAGTTTTCCCCCCTACTCATCTTTCCCCCCGGAAAAATCAGTATATACTGAGATTTCCCCCCGGAAATATCAGTATATACTGAATCTCCCCCCCCCTAAAATTTGGGTAGGAAAAATTAGTATATACTAGATTTCCCCCCCTTTCGCAAATCCATACTGATTTTTCCCCCTTCATATTAAGGCTCCGTTTAGTCTTGCTTGATTTAATGCTATAATTTTTAATACACTTTGAGAAAAAAACTTGATCTTTTTGCGAGAATTGTTTTTAAATTCATTTTTCCCCCTTAATATTTGGTTTAAACTACAAAATTGTCTAGATTCTTTTTTATTAAGCTAGTCTTATTTGGCTTTTGTTTCATAATGTGACATATTATAAAAAGCATAAACATCAATTTGAGTTAAAAAAAGATATCACAAAAGGCAGTGTAAACGAAGCTTTCAGGAATTAATCAAATACAATAACAGAATTTTTTGTCTCCCCCAAGAGCAAAACATTCTACGTCGGTTTGTTAAACAGGAAACAGATAAGCGACAGTCCTGAAAACGCACCCTACCATTGGAAACTCCAACCAAAGCTGAATACCAAATATCAAAAGCCTGCAAATAACAGTTACTGAATACATAAACTGTGACGGACGCACAAAAGAACGGACGCCAGTGCATTTCTATGGTCACGGTCCACGTTATTGGGACACTCGAAACAATTCTATTTGTGCTTTAATTTGAAGAAGTGGTTCAACAGTAATATTATAGCATTTAAGGCTCTCTTTTTGAAATGATCATGAATAGGTTGATAGATAGTTATTTCTCTGTGTCACGCTGACTACGATATTAACCATAACATGTAAGGGATATTCCTTATAGACTGAAAATGTTGTTATGAAAACTGAAATCCACATGGTCTTTACATTCTTAAATCTAAGCACAAACACTAAAGATTTCCCTTCTCAAATCTATGCAAACATCTATGATATCACATCCGCACTATATATAACAATAAGAAAAGGATACTCTTAAACTAAAATTCATTGTAAGTAATTATCTTTAAGATATTGAAAGTCTCACCTATTTCACAGTTAGTAATAGTGTAACGGTCTTGAATACTGGAAGAAAGACCAGTATGGCGGAAAAATGAGTATGTGTTTACACATACCAGATTTTCCCCTGGGGGAAAACGTAGTATATATACTCATTTTCCCCCCAGGGGAAATCTAGTATATGCTAGATATTCCGGGGGAAAGCTCAGTGTATACTCATTTTTCCGGGGGGAAATTCTGGTATGGGGGAAAAACTAGTATGTAACACCGGCATTAATATGTCCCCGCAAGATTATTTTCTTGTGTGTCTGTTGTACTAATTTTTTTAAAAGATGATCAACTACCGGTGTGGTTTTCGTTACTACCGGACTAGCTGCAATAATGTAGCTCCTTTGTAGACATATGTATATGTTGGAGCTACAGAAGAGGCAGAATTACTCATAATGGATATAGCAGCATGTTGGAATTTTATGATTAGCATTCACTCAGTTTACTAATCTGATCCTGAACTTAATTGTTAGGTTCAAGATCAAACCTGAGATAATAAGTTTTAATTTTCTCAGATCAAACGTAGTAAAAATATGATTATAGTAAATATATTAAAATGTAGAGCAAAGGGTCGGCGGATCCAGGACCTACATTGCAGTTATCATGTTCATTTAACTTGCATACTAGAATTATAACCCTTTATTCAATGTTTACTTTTCTAGTGCTGTTATTTTTATGTCTCTACTTGATTTGTAAATGCTACTTAAATACCGTGATTGTACACTTAAATATTTGGAAAAAAATCTCAGTCAAATGACTATTCCATTATGATATGGATTATGACATGGACAATTTTTCATAGACACGGACATTATTTCATAGATACAAGATTGAGATGAAATAAGGTCGATCCCCTATTTAACCCGAATAATACATCCTTGCAGTCGCTACATTAACCCCTCCGCCGAAGTATACGAAGGCAGACAGGGCTTGAATTATTCGAGTTTTCCCTTTTTTGATATGCTATAATATTATCATAAAATAATGTGTGTAAGGATCAGTAAGTACAAAATGTATTCTGATAATTCAGGTATCGAATTAGAGAAACTATGTCTATTCCTGCATTTAATATGACGGACAATGTTTCATAGATATGGACATAATTGTATAGATTTAAAGTGTCCAGGACATTATTTTATAACAAAATTATATCCATGGACAGTATATATATCATTCAGTCAAATTGTCTGGAGGACATAATAAAATCTTACAGAATCACCGTGTCCAAGCCCTTTTAAAGTCTACAATGCAGGCAGAGAGTCCGGGCATAAAGAGTACCGCCTGGTTTATCACAATAGAACATTATTTTATTTTCCAATCAAGTACCAAAAAATGGGCAGCATGAGTACAATATAACATTTAAACATGTTAAAGAGAAAAGAACAATGATTAAGGATACAATTACGGCAAAACCGAAACAATAAGAAATTCTTATTGTTACGGCAAAGACGAAAATCAGGAACGGATGACGGGACGGACACCAAATCCTTGAATACCGTAACAATAAGAATTTTCTTATTATTACGGAACTTATTCTTACGTCATGGACGATATAATTGGCATGAGAGATTTACCAAAGATAAGATATTTTATTACTTCTTTCGCTATTACTAATGATAATTTAATTAAGTAACAATAAATGAATAAATTCAGTTCATCTGTAGATGGTATTAGAAATCATTCTCCGGGCTCTTCTTTTTGTTGAAAAAAACTTTTTGCCGTAGTGGGTGTCCCGGCTAAAGAGAACTCGATCTCTTCTGTATACACTCCTATGTTCTTAAGAAATATTTAACACTTAAATTGTAAAGAATGGACGGACCGGAACAAAATTTTTGTTTTGAGGAAAAATTTAAATGATAGTCCGAGCCTTGAAACTGAAGATAGATGTAGACGTACAACTTGTATAAAATCGTTACCATCGTCTGTGATGAATGCCTTGAATGGTTTCACCAGAAATGCGCAGGATTAAAACAAAAACCGAAAGCCACTTATTGGTTGCATGTGCAATAAGTTATCAATAAAGGTAATAACAAAACTACCGAACTTGAATAACTTTGAGTTTTGCCCGCTTGGATTGCATAATTTTTTTAAAAAATGCCACTCTTTATTTCATATCGTCACTATATGGATCTATATCTTTTTGTCGTAATAATAAGTTCCGTAACAATAAGAAAATTGTTACGGTCGTAAATGATTCGGTCTCCGTCCCGTCATCCGTTCCCGATTTTCGTCTTTGCCGTAACAATAAGATTTTCTTATTGTTACGGTTTTGCCCAAATTTGCCGTATCCGTATCCTGTGCCTACAATCACACGTACATCAGTGTAGCAAGACAAATATCATAATATTCATGTACATATATATATTTAAAAATAAATTCACCCACTGCAGTAAAACACCATTCATTAATGGATCTTCAGAAGCATAGACCTGTATATTTAATATACAGATATCTATGTCAGAAGTAAGTAAAAAAATAAGTTTTTGTTCAGAGTTTAGACTTTCAAAATGTTTACTGTTTTATTTTCTTTCTTAATAAATGTACAACTTTCCCTTTCCTGCTGAAAATGTTTACAAATTAAAAAAATGAATTAAAAATAATCAGAATAATCCTTGAAATAATCAATCAATGTTTTTTTTATAAATTTATCTACTTGTAAACAAAGGGTCAGAGGTTCTAGCTTTTTTGGTAAATCCGATCATTGTAATATGTCATTGTACATTTGGCTCCAAGGCCCCATGAGTGGTCTTAGATCTTTTAAGATCCTTACGGTACCCCCCCTTTTTTATATGAAACTTTGCTGTATATAATTTGAAAAATATTCTGATCTCCAAATAAATAAAAATAACCATTAAAGATAGTTAACCTATTTGCTTTTAAATTAACTTACTAGTTATAGGCGCTGTCATATATTTGTAACATGTATCATGATATACTGCCATCGACTTTAAATAAAACTTTTATGCTTGCATGATTTCCACGATGCTGTTTGATTACGAAAGTGAAAGTACACTTAACTACGCGTGATATAGTCCTAAATTAGTACCGATTTTCTTGTTTATTATGCATTGTTTTTTGGCCACTAGGTCTATTTATTCATGATAAACATTTTTAAAATCTCATTTTTAAAATGAGAACACTACTGTACAAACATACTCTATACCGCGTAGTACTACAAAGGTGCTCGTGACACAATGAGGCGGAAAGAACAAAACAACGAGGGACACCAGTCAGACAAGGTATAAATCTTTATTTTCTGCATGATTTTTTGCAAAAAAATACAAACATATATTTTTAACAAAGCGCAAACACGTGTTGTGATAAATTATGTGCCCGGAACAACTCTGGAGCGGACACGGTCGTGTGCATGGTACTCATGCACTGTGTTGTGTAGTGATCGCACACAAGAAAATATGTCACATAAAGTGTGTGTTTTGGTGTTTAACGCCCTTTATCGCCGCACCTGGGCCATGAAGGGCGGTCAGTTTTATTGGTGGAGAAAACCACAGACCTTTGGCAGGTACATACAGTTGGGGAAGTCCCTTTTTTGTAAATTACATGTACAAACTAGCTGAGAGGTGATCGGCTAGCGATCAATAGCGTGGTTTTTAAACCAGCGCCTTAGACCACTCGGCCACCCAGACCCCACACAAGAAATATCAAGTATGATGTATGACAATATGTTTTGTTTCATTTAAGAACAGAACATTGACGTTCTTTTACACGCATAACAAACACATCACCAAACATCAAACAGGTTGGGGAGTATGCCCGAAAACGGGTATTATCCTTGTTTTGGGGTATTTGAAACTTTAAGCCCCTTTTATGCACTTCTGCAGCCAGAAGTTCCCTTTCTCTTGCAAGGGGATACACATAGATTTACAAATACTACCTATTTCTAAAATTACTGTTTAAATTCCATTTGTATTTAAAAATTAAAAACAATCATTAAAATGCACTAATGTTGACTGAGATGTCTGTAAGCATCCAGGTGTGACCTGAGCACTTTTAACTCTCTATTGTATAATGACATGCCATGTGACAAACCAATCACTGGTCATTTAAATGTTTTGAAAACTGAATTGATTGATCAATTGGTCAATTTAAAACACGAAAGAAAACACTTTCTGCAATAGTAGGCTTAAATCACCCATTGGATTTTATTCTTGGGTGCATAATTAGGAAGTTCTGTTATCACTTCAAGTGTATACCACTGCAACAGAAGCCGCCTATCTCTAGTAAGTAAGTCATATCAAGTTTAAGATTTGAATCCTTGAAATCAAGGATCACATGATCCTTGAAATCAAGGATAATACCCGTTTCTGGGTATTATCCTTGATTTGGGGCATACTCCCCAACCTGTCAAAGAAAAAGCATACAAAGCACTACATGTAGTATGTCCGAAATTGGAATACAGCTGCTGCGTCTGGGACCCTCATACAAAATCCACAGAGCACAAACTTGAAATGGTCCAACGCAGAGCAGCACGGTACATCACCAATCGTTACCATAACACCAGCTCAGTAACTGACATGATAACAGATCTCAACTGGCCTACACTCCAACAAAGGCGCACAAGAACACGCATCATCTTCTCTTATAAAGTCATACATACACCATCTTGTTGCTATTTACCCTACAAACTTACTTATACCCTCAGATCCACGAACCAGACAGTTTACACATAATTTATCCTTTAGACATATACACACAAACAAAGATTCCTATAAATACTCTTTCTTCCCAAGAACAATTATACAGTGGAACCTCCTGCCTGCCTTTGCAGTGCAGTGTACAACCTTAGACAGCTTTAAAGAATAGGTTACAATACCTGTTCTTCAGCAACACCTTCGCATCTAAACACAGCTTTTTGTAAATAGTTTTATCCCTATATGTATAGTATAAAAGAAAACAAAAAAAACCAAAAAATATTGAAAAGAAAAAGAAACAAAAACCCACTTGTTAAATTTATACTTGATTGACTTTTTTGTTTTTTTTTAACTTATTTATTGTAAATAGAACCCACGCATGCGTCTGCAAGTAACACCGCCCGGCACGTAATCATCAATGTTGATGGAGTGCGGAAACAGAAAGAAGAAGAAGAAGAACACAATAATGGCGATGAATCAGAAATTAATTTGAACTGATGTAGAAAAGACAAGTTGGGACTTATTTCATGACATACATGTACATTGAACGTGTACTATATGATTTTTCATTCTGTTACGGATAGTATTACATGTAATGACAATTTTAATATTTATGTAAACAATATATCAAAGACAGTCAGAATGGCTGGGGTGCTTTGAGTGCAACCCCCCCTTTCCCCCTTTGCAAAAAAACACTGAAGAATATATTGAAAACTATCGGAAATGCAGACCCTTCCCCGCAACCCCCTTGCCAGAAATCTAGCAATGCCCTGCTATCATTATGGTACAATGTATTTGTTTAACAGATTTACAATAAATGGTTATATTAACACATTGAATTTAATGAATTAATACAACAATGAACTTGGTCTTCACCCTTTCACCATAAAAATTGCACACAAAGATGCAGTTTGGAAAATAATTTGTGAGTGAGGCCAAAGAAAAATAAATGTTTGCTTCCTGCTTCCAAGCAGTGAAGCCTTGGAAAATACATTGTAAGGTAGGAAAAGGTAGGCAAATTATTTTATTTTTTATTTTACCTTGAGTCAATAGGCATGATAGGGAAGCAACCAGCAGCCATATTCACAAAAGTTCGTAGACGTAAAGTCAGGCCTAACTAATACAGACAACAATGGGAAATACGCCTAAAGTTACGTTTACAGACTTTTGTGAATTTGGACTTGAACATTGCTTGTTCCAAAATAAAATAAAATCTTTAGGGTAGCATAAAAAAATAGGGACAGCCAGGAAGCAGGGAACAGACATATTATTTGATTTAGCCTAACCGTCCCCTTCAGTGGGACCACACATCATAGTTAAGTCATAAATATTATTCGTAACAGATCCCTGTGCCTCAACAATGTGTGTTTTCACATGTACATGTAGCTATGCTAGTAGTGTATACACATGTACATGTAAGAATACAATTCATAAGATTTAGTACAGTAAATAATCCCAAATGTATCACATGTATAAAGACCAATTTCTAGACATACATGTAGAACAATTAACACAAAAAACACAGGGACAAACATAAGCTTTGACAAGGATTCTTGGCTTATGACAGGTACATATAAAATGTGGCGGGGTTAAAATAGTTTTTTGGGCCCAACCTTCCCCCTATTGATAATCCTTAACAAAGCACAAAATAACACACTTTAAAAATCAACCCAATAAAAGAGAACCTACATTGTACATTTTTGTAAGACAAAAAAACAAAAAAAAAACAAGGAAAAAACGAGTCATAAATGAACTATCTTGAAAACACTTGCTGTTACTGACACTAGCTAAGAAGAAACTATCAACTGATGTAAAAAAAATCAAGTATATCGATTTTAAATCCGACTCAACATTTCATGCATTTCAAACAATTCATTACATGTACAATTAATGTACATACGTTACATTATGTTGTGTGATCTGTGTCACGTACACTTATTTCACATCTCATTATTTTCTATTGTGAAGTTCACAAGACCTGAAGACCAAAAGTCTTCAAAAATAGATTTTTCCACAAAAAAAATTGAAAACTATTGCAGATAGAGAAAAGCTGTTGCTTGCTTAAATGTTTAGCTCATTTAGCTCTACAAAAGTCTGCATCGGGTCGAAGTTGTCAGATGACCTCTTATAGGGGTTACAGCCCCTTAAAGGCGAAAAATAGTGTTTTTGGTCTATAGAATGAAAACAATTTCAGATAGAGAAAAGCTGTTCCTTGCTTAAATGTTCAGCTCATTTAGCTCTACAAAAGTCTCCATAGAGTTTAAGTTGTCAGATGACCCCTTATAGGGGTTACAGCCCTTTAAAGGCCAAAAATAGTGTTATTGGCTGGCCTATAGAATGAAAACTATTGCGGATATAGAAAAGCTGTTGCTTGCTCAAATGTTCAGCTTGCAATTGTTCAGCTCTACAAAAGTCTCCAAAGGGTAGAAGTTGTCAGATTACCCCTTATAGGTGTTACAGACCCTTAAAGGCGTTTTGGTTTCCGTGCGATAACTTGAGTAAATATTGACCAATTGTTATGAAATTTTGATATGATGTTTGTAACCACTAGAGGAAGGTTCCTATTGTATTTGGGGTTGGTGGCCCTTACCGTTTTGGAAAAAAGGGCCAAAAGGGGCTAAAACGGGTGTATTGACAAAACTGTTGTAGAATGTTAATTTTTCATTTGATTTTAAAAATTCTTTTTTTATTGAATTTCTCATTAAATTCTGTCAACAAAATGTGTCAATGGTTTTGATGTATATTGAACCGTTACATTGCTAAAGGGGGCCAAAGACAGGCCACACCCAAAAAATCAACTTTTTCATTTGTGGTCCAATTTTCAAAATCTGTTTTTCATTGGAATCCTTGTGAAAATCCCTGGCTGCATTTTTCAATCAGATTTGCAATATCTCTTACTGTTTTTGAGATATAAGGGGTCGAAGGGGCAAAAAACGCCATTTTTAACAGTTTGTCATGGCAAATGGTTTAACACAAGAAATTTAGCTGTAGTGGGCCAGCCAATTGTTATGAAGTTTAAATAGGATGATTATATAAACTGAAGGAAGCTTTTTATTGCATTTGGGGTTTGTGGTCCTAACCTTTTTTTAAAAAAAGGGCCAAAAGGGGCTAAATCGTATCAAAAATGTCAATGATTATGAATGTAGAAATAAGATTTTTTTTATTGTAAATATATAACATAACATATCTTTTATTTCCAATCAGGAGCCCACTGGGAGCAAGGAGAGTTGTACATATAGAGGAAAAGAACATGATATATATGTCAAATATGCATTTTAAAGTCCACCATAGGTTGCATGTGTAAAAAAAAGCTTTGTAAGTCCACCATTGGCTGCATGTGACCAAAGCAATAGACTATCCACATTGGGCCTCCAATGTACAGGGTTCAACTTGTTGCGGTCGTATCATGCTGCGCTCGGCATAGCTTTTTATTTGCAAATAACTCTAAAACGGTGACAGATTTTTAAATTCTGATATAGAACAAAAGTGATCTGCACCTCAAGATCTACCTTGCCTGAAGTTTTAGAGAAGATCCAACAACCCATGTAGGAGTCATTTCCCTTTTCCTTGTTTTTTTTATAGATTTTGCTCTTATTAAGATCTTGAAAACTATATGAGATACATGTAATTAAGAAATTAAAATTGCATATTGTTAAGCACATTACGATCTGCAAAATATGTAATAGGGTCAATGTTGTAGGGCTATTTCTTTTAGAAGTTAATCCCCTTAGAACAACAAATTTGACCATTTTCACAGCTTTTACTCATTACATTTAAAACGTTAACTCCTCTGACACATTAAGTTCAATTGGAATTAAACTTGGTATATTTGTTTATTACATGTATTAGCACTGATGTTAAGAATGTTTAGAACTGATGTGGGGATTTTTGATTGGTTGTAAAACATTGCCGTCATGGCTAAAAATAGAACATAGGGTTAATTGCTGTTTTTTGCTAATAAGTTATTCCGCTTAGAAAAGGATCAATGTTAAATAATATTTGCCTAATAGCCTATCAATGTTAAATAGTATTTGCATAATACCCGGGTAGCCTATAGTTTAGGCACATAAGTCAGGTGAGCGATTTAGGCTCCTGGGAGCCTCTTGTTATTTTTTTTTACCTTGAGTTAATGGGGAGATGATTTCAGGTTTACATGTAAAGGTGCAGGGTTCCCACTCTTCCTGGAATCCTGGAAAAGTCATGGAATTTGAGTATTTTAATCCCAGGTCGTTGAAAAGTCATGGAATTTGTAAATTCAGGCCAAATTAAGTCATGGAAAAGTCACGAATTTCTGACAAAAAATGTATGACAATAAACAAGACAGGTTAGATTTCTATTGTATGACCATTCTAGAGGTCCTTGCACATGTAAAACTAGGGTAGGTATATTGTAGGGAAACCTGAATTTATTTTTTTAAAATCATTTAAAGAGGGTGTTAGAGTAGATTGCTTCCATTCGAAAAGACATTGTCAACCTCTTCTGCGTCTCTGTTGACAATGCTTTTCTCAGCTGCATGTTATTTATATAGCAGCATCCATAAACTTTTTAAAAGCTTCTACATGTTTTTATTATGGCTTTCCTTATTCATTTTAATTTTTACAACTGCATACATAATATGTACATGATGTAGCCAGCCATAAATTTTCACATTCAATTTGTATATTTCTTCTTATTTTTTTTCCTCACAGATGATACAGTTGTACATATAGAATGATTTTAGCTACATGTATCTACAGACAACATGGACGAAATGAGAACTGAGCAGTCCACATGCATGACATGGAGGAAGACTAGATGTTTATTGTTTTAGATTGAACTACTAGTATATCATGTATATATGTTTCAGGTATATTTTAATTTACATCAAGTGACAAAATTTTATCTATACAGATTTTAGCTGGCGCAACCTTCAACATGTTCAAAGGTCATATTTAAGCTTTATATTCATCATTTTGTGTCCACTTTGTGTTAACTTTTCTTTCTATATTTTCTCTGAATCTAAAAATAAAGGGATATGGAGTATATATGCAGGACACAAAATCATATTATAAACATTAATAAAACAAGGCAAAGAAACACCACTTTTATAGCTTTTATAGCTGTTCTTATCCTTACATTTTTGTAAGTCACATGAAAGCGTTCAACATGGAGTTGAATGTCCCATCTCACTGCCAACTGGACTTGTTGAAGGCTGCTGGGTATTTTTATACAACAACAAAAAAATTGTGGACCTACAGTTGTATATTGGTATAATGCTGTCATCGCTGTATGTTAACTTTAGTGTTACCACAAAAACTATAGTTCTAGTTATCCGATAGCTATGAAATTTAACAATGATATAGATGGGATGGTTTTGGGGGGATCCCCCCTTATTTTGGTTAAGAAATTAGAGAGCCAAAAATGCCACTTTTTATGCCCCGCAACCACATGTTGGGGGCATTAAGTTTTACTCATGTCCGTTTTTTCCATACGAAATTCCGCCAAGCTTTTCTCAGAAACCAATCATGAGAATCATTTGAAAATTGGTAGGACGATTCAGTATGACAAACTGTACATGTACTTCCTAAGAAACTTTCAGACCTGTCTGACTTCAACTTCCTGTTTGGAACTGGGTTGAGATGAAAATTTCTGTCAAGCTTTTCTCAGAAACAAAACATGAAAATGATTTGAAACTTGGTTTAAGTGATTTTTAGACCGGTCTTTTACTTCCTGTGGGGATGGACATACGTTTGTATGTCTGTATGAATTTCAGTCAAGATTTTCTCAGAAACCATATATGAGAATGATTTGGTAGGATGGTACTGTACTTCCTAAGCGACTTTCAGACCTGCAGGACTTCTACTTCCAGTTTGGGACTTGGTAGATATCAAAATTAAGTGAAAATTTTCGTCAAGCTTTTCTTCTCAGAAACAGTACATAAGAATAATTTAAAACTTGGTATAATGCTGTCATCGCTGTATGTCAACTTAAGTGTTACCACAAAAACTATAGTTCTAGTTATCCGATAGCTATGAAATTTAACAATGATATAGATGGGATGGTTTTGGGGGGATCCCCCCTTATTTTGGTTAAGAAATTAGAGAGCCAAAAATGCCACTTTTTATGCCCCGCGACCACATGTTGGGGGCATTAAGTTTTACTCATGTCCGTTCTTCCATACGAAATTCCGCCAAGCTTTTCTCAGAAAGCATTCATGAGAATGATTTGAAACTTGGTAGGACGATTCAGTATGACAAACTGTACATGTACTTCCTAAGAAACTTTCAGACCTGTCGGACTTCAACTTCCTGTTTGGAACTAGGTTGAGATGAAAATTTCTGTCAAGCTTTTCTCAGAAACAGAACATGAAAATGATTTGAAACTTGGTTTAAGTGATTTTTAGACCGGTCTTTTACTTCCTGTGGGGATGGACATACGTTTGTATGTCTGTATGAATTTCAGTCAAGATTTTCTCAGAAACCATATATGAGAATGATTTGGTAGGATGGTACTGTACTTCCTAAGCGACTTTCAGACCTGCAGGACTTCTACTTCCAGTTTGGGACTTGGTCGATATCAAAATTGAGTGAAAATTTTCGTCAAGCTTTTCTTCTCAGAAACAGTACATAAGAATAATTTAAAACTGGGATTGGTTTAGTATGACAAACTGTACGTCCTACATGTAAGTGTATTTCAGACCTGTCTGAATTCTACTTCCTTTTTTGGGCCTAGCAAGGGCATGTGTGTCCCATAAACACATTCCTTCTTTATTTCATTTAGGAATAAGGAGGGAAAAAATGAACTTTTTAAAATTATTTTTGTGACCCCCCCCCCCCTTTTCTCCTCTAGGCCAAAAGGGGCAAAAATTGAAATAATCTGATTTAAAAAAAAATTCTTTTGTTAATTAATTCTTGTCAAATGTGGATACAAAATCATTCCCATTATGAAGTAGAGGCCGAAAGCTTAAAAAATGAAATAAAACAGATACAAACCTCTTAATTAATGGCCAAAATGGAAATTTTTGAAACCATGATTTTATTTGGTCTGCTTTTGAATATATTGGATTCCTTGTGAAAATGTGGGTGGAAAGTCCACCAAAGAATGCATGTGTCACTCCACCATGGGCTGCATGTGTTCAGAGCAATTGACTATCCATATTTGGGTTCAATATATATGTTTGGGTCATATCATGCTGGACTTGGCAAAGGTTTTTATTATGACCTGACCACATATGTGGATCGGCCATAAAGTTTTATCCTTGTCAGTCCCTACTTACCTTTGTCTGAAACACTTTGTCTTTGGTTAAGTTCTTGGTTAAGGTCCATTACTCGAATACTAGATGTTGGGGGTCAATGATATTTCACCACCAAATGTGTCTTGGGTAGGTCTACACCACCCACTAGAAATTAGGTCACTGTGACCTATATTTTATGCATGAACGACTTCGGTTAAGGTCCATAACTTGGATACTACAATGACTTTGGTTAAGGTCCATATCTCAGATTCTACATGTTGGGGTCAATTGTATTTCAACAATAGAAATGGGTCACTGTGACCTATATTTTATGCATGAACGACTTTGGTGAAGTTCTTGGTTAATGTCCATAACTTGGATACTAGATGTTGGGGGTCAATGATATTTCACCACTAAATGTGTCATGGGTAACGCCACACCACCCACTAGAAATTAGGTCACTGTGACCTATATTTTATGCATGAATGACTTTGGTTAAGTTCTTGGTTAAGGTCCATATCTCGAATACTACATGTTAGGGGTCAATGATATTTCACTACTAGATGAGTCTTGGTACAAATGTAACATGGCACCACCTACCAGAAATAAGGTCACAGCGACCTATATTTTATGCATGAACACTTTCTTGGTAAATGTCCATATCCCAGGTAATACACATTGAGGTTCAATTATATTTCAAGAAAGGGAGGGCCATCCTGTGGCTCATACACATTTTCTAGTTCATTGTGCGTTGAAAATTTCCACTTGTTTATGCGGGCTGTGTTGCTACACCTATCATGCCTATTCCACATCTCATCATTCCTTGCAAAGATATCATATATAACTGCACGATAGTCACATACTTACATGTAATTGATACGTTTCAACAATACAAACAAAATAACAGACCAGGCCAATCATTTGTTAGATGACTTTGCAATGGAAATAGGTATGATGGGGACAATTTGAAACTGTAGCTAAAGATGCTCTTTTCATTAAGCCTAAACAAATATATCTCTGTTTCCTGCTTCCCTACCTATCCTATTTTTTTGCCCTACCCTAAAGTTTTTATTGGCATTTTAGAACAAGCATCGTTAAAGTTGGGATTGCCTCCCATTGACTCATTATCAATGTAAGATAATCTTGTAAAAAAAATTCCTACCTACTTACTCTAATTTTTAAGAGTAGGAAGCAGGAAACAAAAATATATTTTGTTTTGGCCTTATGACACTGACATAAAATGAAAAATGAATGTATTTATATATGTCCCCAAAAATTTTCAGTGATTTTTGTGTTTCTGTGTTTTACATGTTCTCTGTTTTTGTCCGTTCTCGTTGGTGTTTACTGGTTTTGTCTCTGCCCTTTCGTACTTTTGACATTCGAATGCCCCATTGGTACCTCTGCTTCTCTCAGCTATTACTATTCATAGACTTTGATATTTGGTATGCAGCTTTAGGTAGGAGTCTCATATGGTGGGATGCGTTTTCAGGTCTGTCCCTTATCTACTTCCTGTTAAGCTGGCTGTCTTAGAATTTTTGCCACTGGAAGGGGGGGGGGGCAGGAAATCTGTTCTTGTACAGGAAATCTGTTCTTGTACATTTAGCAAGGATATTACAACTATGTCCTGATTATGGTCGATGGGACATTTAACAAAGAACAATCAATCAGCATTTAGCAAGGATCTGTTACAGCAATACTCATGAAATTGGATACAGTAATACATCATGTCACACGTGAGGTTTATCTTATTGAAGTCAAACTTTCATTAGACCCCCCATGTACATCAAGGATGAGAGGATTGACCTTCTTTAAATTAAACTACCTTTTGAATATTTGCTTCAAATGAAATTTGATTTCTTTTATATGTATTTGCAGAATGATATACTGATTTGAACAAACAGAACAAACGAAAAGCAACAAAGGTTTCAAGTTAACAACTTCATGAACTTGCAGCTGAAACATATCATACAGAAGTGGAGTATCAAAGAAGTGACATCTCAAAAATCAATCATGTCAATCTTGCAAAATACAGTACCTGAAGAAACATAATAGAGCAACTTTTTCCGGTGTAGATACAGAAATTTGCGAAAGGGGTGGTTCCAGACACATTTTGCTGGGAATCGACATAAAAATAAACTTTTACATGGCAAAGAGGGGTTCAAATCCCTGGATCCCTCACTGTTTGGAGTTCATATTGTATGAAAGACTAAATAAATAAATCATGTCAATAAACCTTTGCCATATTTAAATGTGCATGTCACAAATTTGATTTTACCTTTAGCATGTTTAAGTTAGGTTTAAGTTAACTTTCAATAAAGGGAATATGTTGCAAGGTGGGGCATTATGTTCATGATGTTGTTGGGGAATATTTTTGTATTGGTACATATATTCTTTTTTTAGCTCACCTGACTTGCAGGGTCATGTGAGCTATTGTCATCACATGGCATCCATTGTTTATCTGTCTGTCTGTCTGTCTGTTAACTCCTCTGACACCACAAGTCTGATTGAAACCAAACTTGGTACAGTTGTTTACTTGCATGGGTGCCTTTGGGTGGTACAAAACAATTGTTTGGATTTTTTATTCGAAAAAAAACTTGGTTGCCATGGCTCAAAATAGAACATAGGGGTAAATTGCAGTTTTTTGCAAAAAAACTCAAAACAGTGGCAGATATCAAAATTTTGCAAGGGTTAAAATAGTCAGCACCTTAAGATCTACCTGCCCTAAAAATTTGAATAAGATCTACCCACCCATCTAGGAGTTGTTGCCCTTTTTAGCTCACCTGGACCGAAGGGTCATGTGAGCTATTGCCATCACTTGACGTCCGTCGTCGTCTGTTAACAATTTTTCAAAAATATTCTCCTCTGAAGCTACTGAAAACTTGGTATGATTGATCTTTAGGGTGTCCCGTCCCAAACTAGTGATTTGATTTTTGATTCGTCAAAAAGCATGGCCGCCGTGGCTGAAAATAGTCCAGAGGGGTCAGACTACTGTTTTTGGCTTTTATTTCAGAAACTATAAGAGATAAACAAAATCTGATGCCACCCTGCTGCTTCAGGATCAACAGTTCTACAAAAGTCTCCATTTGGTCGAAATTATCAGATGACCCCTTATAGGGGTTACGGCCCCTCAAAGGTGAAAAATAGCATTTTTTCAGTTTTTTGCACTATAGTATGAAAACAATTGCAGATAGAGAAAAGCTGTTGCTTGCTTAAATGTTTAGGTCATTTAGCTCTACAAAAGTCTCCATAGGGTCAAAGTTGTCAGATGATCCCTTATAGGGGTTACAGTCCCTTAAAGGCGAAAATAGTGTTTTTGGCCTATAGAATAAAAAGTATTGCAGATAGAGAAAAGCTGTTCCTTGCTTAAATGTTCAGCATATTAAGCTCTACAAAAGTCTCCATAGGATGGAAGTTGTAAGATGACCCCTTATAGGGGTTACAGCCCCTTAAAGGCAAAAATAGTGTTTTTGGCCTATAGAAAGAAAACTATTGCAGATAGGGAAAAGCTTTTGCTTGCTTAAATGTTCAACTCATTTAGCTCTACATAAGTCTCCGCAGGGTCCTTGTTGTCAGATGACCTCTTATAGGGGTTACAGCCCTTTTAAGGTGAAAAATTGTGTTTTTGGCCGATAGAATGAAAACTATTGTAGATAGAGAAAAGCTGTTGCTTGCGTAAATGTTCAGCTTATTTAGCTCTACAAAAGTCTTCACATGGTCAAAGTTGTCATATGACCTCTTATAGGGGTTACGGCCCTTAAAATAACATTTTGCATGTTTGTAGCCTACAATATTAAAACTATTGCTGAAAGAGAAAAGTTGTTGCTTGCTTAAACATTCAGTTCATTAAAATCTACAAAAGTCTTCATAGGGTTGAAGTTGGCAGATGGTCCCTTAAAGAGGTTATGGCCCTTTAATGGTGAAAAATAGTGTTTTTTGCTTATAGAATGAAAACTATTGCTGATAAAAAAAAGCTTTTTCTTGCTTAAACATTTAGCTATACAAAAGTCTTCATAGGGTTGACATCAAGACCAGGTGAGCGATTCAGGCTCCTGGGAGCCTCTTGTTAATGTTTAAAAAGGCATTGAAGTCAGGTAAGCGATAAAGGCTCCCGGGAGCCCCTTGTGTGTCTTGATTTGTTTCTATTTGTTTATGTGCTGAAATATCGCAAATAGGACATTAAGCAAACAATAATCAATCTATTAAAGCAATAAAGGATATTTTATGCCCCCGCGACGAGATGTCGAGGGGCATTAAGTTTTACTCATGTCCGTCCGTACGAATTTCCGTCAAGCTTTTCTCAGAAACCGTACATGAGAACGATTTGAAACTTGGTAGGATGGTTCAGTATGACAAACACTACGTCCTAAGCGATTTTCAGACCGTAATTCTATAATTTTTTGGGTCCCCGTCACCATTTTTTTTCCTTATTCCGATTTTTATACAACCGCAAAAAATTTGCGGACGTATAATGGTATGATGCTGTCGTCGTCGTCGTCGTCGTCGTCGTCTGTTAACTTTAGTGTATACACGATAACTTTAGTTCTAGTTATCCAAATGCAATGAAATTTGACAATGATATTTCTTACCATTAAAGGATGGATGGGATTGATTTTGGGAGTCCCCCCTTTTTTCATTTGGAAATTAAGGGCCAAAAGGGGCCAAAATTGTAACTTTTTTGTTTGTTCTTACAATAACTTTTTCAAAATCTTTTCCTCTGAAACTACTGAACAGAATTCAATGAAACTTGGTATGATTGATCATTAGGGTGTCCTGCACTACAGTAATGTTTCAATTTCTGATTCGTCAAAAAACATGGCCGCCGTGGCTAAAAATAGACCAGGGGGGTCAGACTACTGTTTTTGGCTTGTAATTCAAAAAGTATAAGGGATAGATGAAATCTGATGCCACCCTACTGCTTCAGGATCAAAAGTTCTACAAAAGTCTCAATTTGGTCGAAGTTGTCAGAGGACCCCTTATAGGGGTTACGGCCCCTTAAAGGTGAAAAATAGCATTTTTTTCATGTTTTTGTCCTATAGTATGAAAATTATTGCAGATAGCAAAAAGCTGTTGCTTGCTTAATTGTTCAGCTCATTTAGCTCTACAAAAAACTCCATAGGGTCGAAGTTGTCAGATGACCCCTTATAGGGGTTACAGCCCCTAAAATAATGTTTTTTCATGTTTTTTGCCTATGAAATGAAAACTATAGCAGGTAGAGAGAAGCTGTTGCTTGCTTAAATGTTCAGCTCATTTACACAATTAAGAATTAATTTTTGCGACCCCCCCTTTTTCCCCTATTAAGTAATTAGGGGCCAAATGGGGCCAAAATCAAAACTTTTTTATTTGTGGTCCGATTTAAAAAAAAATTTTTGCAAGTTTATTCTTGTCAGGTAGTGAATCCAAATTTGAGAATTAATTTTTGTGACCATCCCTTTTTCACTTGTTTTGTAATTAGGGGCCAAAAGGGGCTGTAATCAAAACTTTTTTATTTCTGGTTTGTTTTTGAAATTTTTTTTTGCAAGTTTATTTTTGTCAAGTAGTGAATCCAAATTTGAGAAATTATTTTTGCAACCCCACCCCTTTTTCACCTGTTACATAATAAGGGGCCAAAAGGGGCCAAAATTGAATTTTTTTAATTCTTGTCCGATTTTGACATTTTTTTTGCAAGAGTAGAATACAAAATTGATAATTTATATTTTTACCCCCTGGGTCAAAAGTCCACCAGAGAAGCATGTGTCAAAAACCTTTGTCAGTCCACCATGGGCTGCATGTGTCCAGAGCAATAGACTATCCATATTGGGCCTAAAATGTACAGGGTTCAACATGTTGCGGTCGTATCATGCTGCGCTCGGCGAAGCTTTTTATTGTTTCAGGGTAAACATAAGAATTTTTCTAGTTTACCCGGGAAAACACCACGTTGAAAAAAAAAAAAAAACAATTGAAGCATAACACAAGTTATAAAAAGAGTGAACTCAGATGATTCAGAAAAATGAGTTGTTCTTTTTGTATTCCAGGTGTAAGGAGGAGCCGCCCTTACAAATGTTAATTGTGGAAATAGAAAATCTCGGAGCAACCCCCTTTAAATAAAATAAATATAAATCAGTTCTCCGATTGATTTGTAAAATCTTATATGCCCCCCTCCCGGGAAAAGCAAATGAAATGAATATTTTGCTTCATAATCGAATTTTCATCCCTATACAATTAACACCATTCAGGTTCAGAGAGCTAATAGTTCCACATCAGCAACAGGCTTGTCGGTATAATTCCACTATAAACTGCTCAGAAACCTGTACACATGACCAACTACACTCGTACTAACATTCCCATCGTTCACCACAGTCTCTACCTTACCATTGTCAATTTTCACTCGGATGCGACCTTTATACTTCACACAAGTGCTATACCTCTACGATACGAAGGCTCTGTGATGTGTGCCCCATAAGGTTGAATGAGCCCTGTTATCGAGAGATGCCGAGGTCGTCAGGATATAATGCGTAAAACCTGTTGGAAAAACGCCAGAAAACGCACATTAAAGTACCCTGCTATGTATAATTTCTTGATAAGATTAAGATCCCCTACAGGAGCCTATCTGCCCGCCGCTACACTCGCATCTCTGAATGGCGGTCAAAAGAAGTATCTACCCGGATTGCCCTTCTTGTGCCCCCTCCTTTTCCTCCATCTTATTATCATTTCCAAGATACTACTTACGAAGTAAAGCACCTAACAAACAAACAAAGCTATACATACATAGAAAGCATTGTGTAAAGTATAACCAAAACCGCTATTAACTCGGTTATAACATCACTGTAAAATGACAACAATTAACAGTACTGTAAAATGACTACAAATAGCAGTACTGTAAAATGACTACAAATAGCAGTACTGTAAAATGACAGCAAATTGCAGTACTGTAAAATGACAGCAAATTGCAGTACTGTAAAATGACAACAAATAGCAGTACTGTAAAATGACAGCAAATAGCAGTACTGTAAAATGACAACAATAAGCATTACTGTAAAATGACAGCAAATTGCAGTACTGTAAAATGACTGCAAATTGCAGTACTGTAAAATGACAGCAAATAGCAGTACTGTAAAATGACAACAGGAAGCATTACTGTAAAATGACAGCAAATTGCAGTACTGAAAAATGGCAACAATTAACAGTACTGAAAAATGACTACAAATTGCAGTACTGTAAAATGACTACAGATTGTAGTACTGTAAAATGACTGCATAAAACAGTACTGTAAATTAACATTTTATGACAGCACTGGTAGATGACTGCAACTATCATTACTGTGAAATTACAGATAATAAGAGTACTGCAAAACGACAGGTATGAAATGTAATGCAATATGACTGGGCAGAAAAGTACTGTATATATACTGGCTGTTTTTGTACCGTTAAAATGTAAGTAAATTGTTGGTAGTGTAACAAATCTAAGAATCTAAGAATCAAGAGCAAATGCCTGGGTGCAGCGGCACTTGAACAAATATACATAATGGTCAAAAACGAGAATTATCTAGGAAATAGAGACATAATAAAGAACCTAATTATGCTCCACTAATTGCCGACCATTTCTTATACTGTTGTGAATCCCAATTTATGGCGAAACTTCGCAAAGATAAAAAAAAAAACATTTTATTGAAACTTTAAATGATACATACAGATAATTAGACGACATTCATTCACTAAACAATCCCACTTTTTTTCTATCTTTTTTACCGAAATATATCCCACGGAATGAACCTTGAATAGATATATTCTCTCCGGTGATATATGTCCATTTTGATATCTAGATATAAGTTCCACAGGCGTTTGGGTCCAGGATTTTATTTTATTATAAATAACGTGTATATAAAAATGTTCATCTCGTCTATACTATTTCCACAAGGCAAGAATGTTTGAAAGTTCTAAAAATAGAACTGACGGAAACTCCCTTTTTTCTTGTAGAAATATTTTTTTACCATAAACAACTAGAACATTCTATAACTCCTTTCAGCTGAAACTCTCTTTAGGAAGCAAAAGTAAAGCATGTCAGTATGTATAAATCTCACATCGGGTCTTTTTTCCTACGAAGCGAAACAAAAGATCACCACGGACGGAAGTGACCAAAGATTTTCAAGAGAAACAATATTCCGCCAAATAAAAGGACTTCCGAGTGACACTACATTAAGGTAAAATCTGGGCGAGTTCGAACAAATCATTTGGCGGAAAATGTTGACTCAATTTTATTTGAAATATTTTTACTGACGAGTTGGTAGTATAATAAAACGAACATACAAACTAGGACTCGATGAGTGTTCCATAAATTTTCAAAAAAGACGTTCAAGGATAATAAATACGTGGTTATTTCATTTCAATGATAAAATTGGAAAAAGTAGAAGAATATTGTCTCCCTTTAAAATTTTAAACTACTTCCGTCCGTGGTGGTTTGTTCGGCTCGCTTCAGTGGAAAAAAGATTAGATTCAAAGTCATTGCGAATTGTTTCACGATAAATGTGTTCCCAATTGTGAGATTAAACTGAAAGGATTTAGAGAATCACCAATATTTAATATAAAACATTTGATTCTATGAGAAAATATGGGGGTTTTCCGCGAGTAAATTTTGTTCTATTTTTAGAACTTTCAAACATTCTTGCCTTGTGGAAATAGTATATAGACGAGATGAAAATTTTTATATACACATTATTAATAATAAAATAAAATCCTGGACCCAAACGCCTGTGATAAGTTCAATGGAAAATTACACACTAAAATATATGTTAAACGGGATGACTTTTCATTTCCTATCGTTAATTTTCCTTTTCTAGATGGATATGTACCACTTTCGCCGTCTGTAATATTTCACAGTTGGTATGATATGTTCGAATTTGCAGCGGTGTGTCTGATTTTAATGATAAAAACCTGTTTATTACAAAAAAGAATGCTTAAACAAGGAAATCGTTACCACAAATTAATAAAATCGTTTAGTTAGTTTTATCATTAATATCTATACCATATTTAAAAATTTAACGCCATTTTTTTTATTTTAAAGGAAATATCCGTTCCTAGTAATGTTGTGTGTAAAGCAAAAAAGATTTAAAATCAAAGCGATAGAGGGTTAGAAGGCAGAGCTAAATCAAAGCACTAAAATAAAAAACTATCTGTTTTTCACTGACTTGAAACATATCAATTTGTTCGTTTTCTCCGTCCACTTAAAATTTTTTAAGAAATCCGTAATTTGGCTCCGCCCAATTGAATATGTATGACGTATTGATTAAATTAAAGGTAAAAGGTCAAAAATGCTCCTTTGTATCGTATTTATTATAGGGATATAAGATGAACCTCTTAATTTAGACATCCAGTTTAGCATTTAAGAAATTGAAACAATAATTATTCACGATAAATAGTCTATAAAAAATCCTCTGGTAGGAATATTGCTTGAGCGATTTATCCTGTCTTGGCGTTAAAAATAGCTTTATGTCTATATAGGGCTCTGCCAAAAACAATCCTTTAGAAATGAAAAACTTGCTAAAACTGTATTGAATCATGGTTATTTATCGATAATTAACATTTTAGTCTTTGAATTAAGTCTTTTTTGGTAGAAATATTCATAGTTTTATAATTATTTTAAAATGTTAATTGCCCTTTTATACTTCTATCATTTTGCAACATTACAGCGGTTTTGTGTGATGATACATCACCAAATCATTAATTGTCTGACATGCTGTGTTGGATATAAAATCGACAGGCTTGATTTTTTTACATCAGTCGATAGCTGCTTCTTCATCTATCTTAAACTTCTAGACATGAAATTAGTGGTATGTTTTATGATTTAATAAAATATATGTATAGAATCTCTGCAGTTATTGTGAAAATTAACTAAGATCTCTCTGCCCCATTTGATTCTAATTTCGGGGTTCGAAAAGGTGACGAACTAACGCCTTACCTATTCAAAAATTGTATTAATGATCGCCCTGATTATCTGTCACAAACGGCTAACCCATTTTACTTAAACAACAAGAGAATTGACTGTCTTGTGTATGCAGATGATGTCATTCTATTATTCAACTCCCAGTATGGCTTACAAACCAAACTTGATGCCCTTCGTAAACATTGGTGTATGTATGTTAATATGTCCAAAACAAAGATTCTTATTTTTAACGAATCCGGGAAATTTATGACAAAGAAATTTTCTTTTAAATAGAAAAGTTTTAGACCGTACAAACAGTTATAAATACCTAGGTATAATGTTTACATCATCTGGATCTTTTACAGGGGCTAAAGAAAGCAATTTAAGCCTTATTTAAACTTAAAACAAATGTTTTTTCTCTATACCCTCTACCAAAAGCAAGTCTGCATATTTGATCACATTATAAAGCCAATATTACTATATTAGCCACTCAAGAATGCCATGTGTCATGCCCTGTGAAACTTCATATACACATTTGTAAATATGTACTTGGTGCTAGCAAAAAAAAGTTCAAATGTTTCCCTTTGTAGTGAATTAGGCAGAACTCCGTTTGCTTTAGATTGTTTTAATTCAGTCGTCTTTAAATATTGGAACCGTTTAGATACATCTAACAATAATCTACTAATAGATGCATACATTGAAAATAATTTCACTCTAAGGGATGTGTCACTTGGTACTCTTGTGTGCAAAGACTTTTGAATGTATTTGAAAATAATACTGGAATTCACAAAATGCTTAAATACAAAACTAATACATTCAATTATAACATTCAAAAATTAACCAAAACATTTTATATAAATAAGTGGTATACCACTAGAAATAAATTATTAACAGATAACAGTAAATTGCGAACAGTTGCAATTCAAATGCAATTATGGGTTCGAAAAATATCTTAACATTATCAACGAAAATATCTTTCTAAATTTAGAATCATTAACCATAAACTAAAAATAGAAACTAGGAGATTTACAAAACCAAAAACTCCCTTGGAGGACAGAATATGTGAAAAATGTTTTTTCTGATGAATAGAATCAGAGGAACATTTCTACTTAAATGTTCTTTCTATGACATTTCAAGAAATACTCCTTTCAATAAAATATAAAAATCAATAAATTTTTCCAATTATGATAATATGTCATCTGGTGGGTAAAATGCTATGGCTAATGAATAACGAAAATAAAGAAATACTAAACAGCATTTGTGAATTCCTTTCGAATAGTCACTGTGTCATATAAAATTATATATATTTGATGCCTTAATAAAGTCTATTTTGAAACATACACTAGTAACTATCAGTCATATATTATATATCATATTTGAAATATTATGAAAAGAAACTTATTTTAACGGAAGGCTTTGTACAAAGCTCTATGACAAACGTGATGACTTCAACTTTCCAATAGTTAACTTTCCCTTTCTGTGTAGCAACATTCCGTCCGCTCCAGCATATGGAGTTTACGTATCACAATTGATTCGTTATTCCAGAGCATGTGGGGAGTACAACGACTTCCTTGATAGAGCTACACGGCTGACAAGCAAATTGTTAACACAGGGGTACGTTGCTCCCAGGTTGTTGTCATCACTCAAGAAATTTTACGGACGCCATCATGTGCTTGTATGCAAATACGGGATTTCTATCTCTCAGATGAGCACAGATGTTGGTTTGACATAGAGTTTTGTAATGTCATCCTTTCCGGATTTGACCAACACTTAATCGATCTTTGGCAACGTGACGGGTGTGCTATAGCAAGCAGGAACTGCTTACTCTTCCGGAGCACCTGAGTTCACTCTCGTTTCGACTTGAGTTCGCGTTGCTAAATGCGGTTTCGTTGTTATGTGTGTGTGTTTTATGTTGTTATGTGGTTTGTTTTGTTGTGATGATTTTTTGTCTGCCGGTTTTGTCTTTGTCTTCACGGTTTTATGATACTGATTACCCCTTTGGTACACCTTTGCTTCTTGTATACAGTCATCTTTATTTGTAATTTTTGTTTTGTATGCCTCCTTTTGGGCCTTTGATTTGGTTTATAAGCTTATTCTTATTCTAATTATTACGCTTTTACACGATGAAAGAAGGTTTACATCTAGAGTGACCTTGACTTTTAACATTCATGTCATATTACTTTATCGGCATACCTGAATTTAGTTGGTAATCACGAATGGCCACTCTGTACTTGTTAGCTTTGTTGTCAACACGGAAGTCAAAATACAGTGCTTGATTACTGCCATTATAAAACTGTAGATCGATTCTGAGAAATGTGTTACCGGCTTCAGTTAACTGGTGTATCTTCTCATTTCCTTTGAACAAACAGTATGTAAACTAAAATAAAGGCAGAACTGATATCCCTAGACCTGTTTTTGTGCAGTAAATAACTGTACTCAGCAACAATTATCTTGTTAATTGATTGTTAAATTATTTGAGAAGCAAAATTGAATTAGCTGTTTGCTTGTGTACTTTGTACATGTATTTTATTTACAACGTCATGTTAGCATTAAAAATGTTTTACTTTTTGAAAATACAACTAAGGTTTAAGTATGTTGCAAATGATAAAAATGAACCGCAAGTAATCATAAAATACAAAAACAAAACGGGTATAAAATGGTTAATTTGGTTATGCTGTCTATCGATATGTCAAGGAGTAAAATCTCATCTGCAGCATTTGAATCAAAACATTGGAAGATCACAAAAGTTCTCTAATCCTTTAAAAGATGTTAAGAATCTTGGTTATACTTTAAATAAATGTGTTGACACTTGAAGCTAAAATGCACATAAAAGTGCAAAAATTAATAAGGTATATCAGCGTCTAGATATAAAATTCGCCGACCATTTTCTATGTTTGTATTTCCTTTTGTTCAATTTGCACCTTAAATAAAGCATGGATTATCCTTAAAAAAAACTTCCATTTTGACCTATTTAAGTGGATAAAATAAAAACAACTACCTTGAATGTAGACGCAAAATGACAGGGCATTGTTCATGCTTGATTTTATATGGATGAATATAAACGGATAGAAAATGCCTTGGCAAAACGGTTAAAAGATTATAAGATAAAAGACGTTAAATCTGAACTGTAGATACATTTGAAGTCACATTGTGTCATGTAGAAGTTCCCCGAAAATCAGCATTGGAAAGCAATAAAAATTTGTTACAGTTCTGTTATGCTGTTTTGAGTGTTTTCGTTGTAATCGTTTGAGTTGATTGATTTTGTTCTTGCACTTCGGACCTTTGACCTTCGAATGTCCGATTGGTACCGCTTTGTTTTCATACGTTCACCTACTAACCTTTCTTAAAAATAAATAGGGTCGTTGCAATAATGTCTTCCCCACTCTATTCTTTAAACGACTCTATTTCTCAATACTTTTTAAAGACATCCAGCACGGTAACCGGGTAATGTTTTTGTCATTATTGGATATAAGGACACATTAGCTACTTTTGTTATAGCTATTACTCTTAAAACATACCCAACCAAAAATCTCCATGTAGACTTCCAAATCCATTTTCATATTCTGTCCAATTTTTTAGAAAACTTTCTGCACCGCTTTTCCTGTTTTGAATAACCTGTTCAAAGGATAGCTTAGATTCAATTTGTTTAACAAATAGCGTAGTTGTATTGTTTTCAAAATTTAGCATACTTTGGATTTATTTTTTTCTAAGTGATAGCTTAGATTCATTATAATCAAAGGATGTTTAATTCAAATGTAATTCGTTGCATTTAGATAATGCTTTATATTTATTGTAACCTGATATATTTGTTTGTTT
The DNA here is from genome assembly GCA_963971305.1 of Arcuatula senhousia. Classification (NCBI taxonomy): domain Eukaryota; kingdom Metazoa; phylum Mollusca; class Bivalvia; order Mytilida; family Mytilidae; genus Arcuatula; species Arcuatula senhousia. The sequence goes on along the minus strand of OZ020308.1, from coordinate 2,453,549 downwards.
GTTTGTAAGCGTTTAATGCCCCTTTTCTGTGCATCTGGATCATATATAGGGCGGTCAGTTTCAATGGTGAAGGAAACTGGAGTACCCAGAGAAAACCTCTGACCTTGGGCATTTTACAAAAACGGGTTGGGAAGTCCATTCTTGTAAATTTCAAACTGGAAACGAACAGGATTAGTCATGTTAGATATATTACTTCCAAATGGTAGCATAGATTTATTGCAATTCACAGGATACTCTGATGATACTTTATGGTTTCCGAGGGATAACTTTAATTAATCTTATTGAAAATATAAATTAATTCCATCCAAATATTGATATGATAAAAACACTGATGTTACAACATATTAAATTAAGATTAAATGCAGTAAAAATACTGTACGAATACTGAACATACTTATAATCAAGATATGAACATACGTGATAAAATACAGAAAAATATTTTGAGTACCATATGGAAATACAACGTACATGAAAATGTTTGTGTTCTCCATTTCTTAGCATACAGTACACATCGAACTTAGCAGCTCTAGATGGAGAGATTGTGTATATCCCAGTCCTACATCTGTCTTCAGGCAGTGTGTTACAGTCGTGTAGTACTCTTCCATTCATTTCAACCGAGCCTACAATGTAGAAAGTCACGACCAACTTCTTATTCCCTTATTTTCTAGGAGAATCCCTTTTCGCAGAGGTGGTGATGTGTAAATTTTATGAATGTCGTTTCGATATTTGAATTAAACAAAAGATCATATATATGCACGATGTCAATGCATAGCAACTTCACGTCGCTCCTTAGAAGGCTTGAAAGTAATAAAAAAAAATTGTATGACCGCTAGTTTGTGATACATGTAATCTCAACCAGCAAACACCAAAGGAAAAAGTCACAATAGCCGATAAATTGTTTTAACCTATCAAGTAAGTTACACTGAGATTTCTTGTTTAGAACAGCTTTTAAATGTTTAACAATGAAATAATATTATCGATGGTTAATGATCTAGTTTTTGCATTATTATTTTAAAATCCAATAAATATCCGGAACATTGTGTCTACTCTAATTTGAAATTATAATATTTTTTGTATTATTGTTATGGAATATTTTCATGTATCCCCAGAAATACAAATGACAACAAAGTTCCAGACAATAAAGTGAATTTTGCTACGCCTGACGCGCGTTTCGTCTATTCAAGACTCATCAGAGGCGCTCTACCAAAAATATTGAAAATGCCAAACACTGTATGAATATGAAGAGCATAGAACAGTATAACCAAAAATACCAAACTGGGGAACCAAATTATTACTAAGATATTCAACCTATGTCTGGGGTAGGAAGAACCTTAGGGTTTAGACAATTTTGAAATTTAGACGGATGATTTAAAGCTTTGATGTATTCTCCAACTCAAAAGTGTTGGTGCCAGAGCGGGCTAACCTCGGGGAATTTAAACTCCACCAGCAGTGCTAACCTTCACGTGTGTTCGAAATACAAATGACAACAAAGTTCCAGACAATAAATTGAATTTTGCTACGCCTGACGCGCGTTTCGTCTATTCAAGACTCATCAGAGGCGCTCTACCAAAAATATTGAAAATGCCAAACACTGTATGAATATGAAGAGCATAGAACAGTATAACCAAAAATACCAAACTGGGGATCCAAATTATTACTAAGATATTCAACCTATGTCTGGGGTAGGAAAAACCTTAGGGTTTAGACAATTTTGAAATTTAGACGGATGATTTAAAGCTTTGATGTATTCTCCAACTCAAAAGTGTTGGTGCCGGAGCGGGCTAACCTCCGGGAATTTTAACTCCACCAGCAGTGCTAACCTTCACGTGTGTTCGAAATACAAATGACAACTAAGTTCCAGACAATAAATTGAATTTTGCTACGCCTGACGCGCGTTTCGTCTATTCAAGACTCATCAGAGGCGCTCTACCGAAAATATTGAAAATGCCAAACACTGTATGAATATGAAGAGCATAGAACAGTATAACCAAAAATACCAAACTGGGGAACCAAATTATTACTAAGATATTCAACCTATGTCTGGGGTAGGAAGAACCTTAGGGTTTAGACAATTTTGAAATTTAGACGGATATAACTTGAGATAAAGGACACAACGGATTCTAGGAAGTCTTCCTCATATTTAGATCTACATCTGGAAATTGACTCTCAAGGAAGACTTTCAACAAAGCTCTATGACCAAACGTGATGACTTCAACTTTCCCTTTTTGTGTACCACCATTCCTTACGCTCCTGCTTATGGAGTATTCGTATCACAGTTGATTCCTTACTCCAGAGCTTGCGGGAATTTCATCGATTTCCTTGACAGAGCATCACTTTTGACACAGGTTTATGTTGCTACACGTATGCTGTTTTCACTCAAGTAATTTTACGGTAGACACTGTTCACTCGTAGACAAATATGGGATTTCTATCTCTATCAAATAGAGGTATCAAATACCCCATTGGTACCTCTGCTTCTCTCATATGAGTGCATATGTTGGTTTGTCGTAGAAATTTGTTTTGTCTTCCTTTACCGGATTTGACACACTGAATTGGAAATTAGCAACACGATGGGTGTGTTATAGCAGACAGGAACCGCTTACTCTTCCGGAGCCCTGAGTTCACACTATTGTTGCAACTTGAGTTTGCGTTGTTGATTTCCGTTCGGTTGATTTTGTGTTTTGTGGTTCTTCGTGCTGTTTTTATTCGTGGTTAGCGGTTTATCATCGATGCTTGATAATCTAGTTATTACAATATACTTAACTTCAGGTACACAGCAGAACCCAACTTCCCAGTTTCTGTCCATTTTACAGAATAAAAACGGTCTTCCTATCATGGTGTAGCCTGGGTTACATTTATAACTGTATGCCATCCCCATATTTCTGGACAAACCGAACATCTCCGAGGGTACAGCATTATCAGTCTGTGGAATGGGGGCATCGCAATCTGAAATATTATTCCATCGATCTCAAAAGGTTTAGTGTATTCAATATTGGAACATGCTGCTTCCAGGAGCCTGATGTGGTCACCTGGTCTGGTTCTTCTTCCTGGAGTTCGCGTTGTTGATTGATATTCAGTTGTTTTGTGTTTCCATGTTTTACGTGTTGTCTGTTTTTGTCCCGTTCTTGTTTGTGTTTACTGGTTTAGTCTCTGCCCTTTCGGACTATTGACATTCGGATACCCCATTGGTACCTCTGCTTCCTTCAGATATACTTATAAGTTGGAAATACAAAGATATGGTAGGCCTTCAAAGCAACAGTCGAATGGATCTATAGCTTTGATCCTATAACATATTTGGAGGTCTTAAAGTGTTCATCAATATTAAATTCAAGTTTTGCAAATATCTGATAAATTTTCTGAAATATGTGCCAAATCTAGAAAACGAGACACGGATTTGTATAATGCTTAAAGTCTTGTTTCCGAATCTCGTTTTCATTGTGTCTTGTGCTTTGTTTATCAAAATGCATTTGCGATCTAATTATAAATAAATGTGTTCTTTTAATTCAGAAAATACCTTCCAATGTTTTGGTTTTAAATGCTACTGATGAGAGGTTACTCCTTGAAATATCGATATATAGCATATCCAAAATAACCGTTTATACCCGCGTTTTGGTATTTGTAATTTTGAAACCACTGGGCGATAACCGCTGCTGGTGGACCAGAGGTCCCCGAGGGTAATCACAAGCCTGGTAGTCAGACTTGTCTGACACGAATTACCATAAAATTTCTAATATATTGTCGCTGAAATTTCTGATTCTTAAATTCAAAATTGATGAAAACACCAGGTTTCTTTCCTTGTAATGCACATGGTCGATATCCTCGGTGCTGGATTTTGCTTCCTTGTTCGAACGTTTTGGTTTTGAGTACTTTTCGTTTTCAACTGTTTTGGAATTTGACCTTCCAATGTTTTGGTTTTAAATGCTACTGATGAGAGGTTACTCCTTGAAATATCGATATATAGCATATCCAAAATAACCGTTTATACCCGCGTTTTGGTATTTGTAATACAGAAAAGGGTCATCAACTCCTATAAAATAAAGGTAATAACAAAACTACCGAACTTGAATGATCAATCTCATAGTCCAGAGAAAACGACAAAAACGAATCAGTCATACCGGAGAATTGGTGGATCGCAATGGTCCTGACTTGGTACAGGCATTTCAAAACGAAATGGTGGGTTAAACCAGGTTTTATGGCGCCAAATCTCCCTCTTCCATTGCGATCTTAGGATCCGGTAATGACTATATGACACAACATAGTTGTGAAACACAATAGGATGTTGAGGTGATCATCTCAGTACAGCAGACAAGTCAAACACTAATTAAAACAATTAACTACCATATCTTTAAACTCAATTTTGAACTTTTCTACTAGTGGCTGATAACGAAGAAACAATTTTTTTAGGGATCGTATGAGACGTATTTTCTTATAGCCCTGCTCCAAAAGTCACGAAGAAATCGGTGTCTTTTAAAGGTTTGTTCTTTAATTTTCAGGACATGCAGATAATAAGTTGCCGATCATATTTACCACCTACCATAATTTTGAGATCTGATACTGTTTTTGAGCTATATGTAAAAACTGTTCTAATTTCATAATTGGTGGTCATATACTTTCAATAGTCTCTTTACAAAACCAATGTTTCCACAGAAGAAAAGAAAAGATGTGAAATTTTCAATTTTTAAGTTCTTCAGTGAGGAACTCCTACAATTACAAATGACAACAAAGTTCCAGACAATAAATTTTGCTACGCCTGACGCGCGTTTCGTCTATTCAAGACTCATCAGAGGCGCTCTACCAAAAATATTGAAAATGCCAAACAGTATTTGAATATGAAGAGCATAGAACAGTATAACCAAATATACCAAACTGGGGAACCAAATTATTACTAAGATAATCAACCTATGTCTGGGGTAGGAAGAATCTAGGAATGATCTTGATGTGCTTAAGCATGTTCGCTGTTCAGTTTGAAAAAAGGGATCTGAATACGAATATTTGAAGAACAGAAGTTTGAAAACATTTTAGATTGTCGAACTCTTTTTCAAGATAATTAGAGTTTAGCATAGGAATTGTTTTAGTGTTTAAAAACCTATACAGTATAACAAACAATTAATAAAATTTTGGAACTTAGCTCCTAATGACTAATTAATCGTATTATTAAATGAAAATAGAGTATTACCGGACAAAATAAACTGAGTCCAGTGATCATCCTTTAACATAAACATGCAATTTAAATCTTTCAAATATCATGTATAGTTTTATTTACATCCGTGGCTAAATTAGCGTTTACTTTTGAAAAACACATCTACAAGGGAAATAACTCTTACATCTGTTATACAAAAAATCATGGCTGGTAGATCTGGTAGACATTGGTTGTCAGTTGCTTATCAAAAAATCGAGACGAACAAATTTAAGTGTTCTGATTACGTTTGTAACAGCCAAATTTACATAACTGTAACGGAATGCGTTCTTGAGTTATTTGCAAAACTACAATTTACCTTCATATCCCATGCTTAGCCATGACGGCGATGCTTTTTTTGTCAAATAGACACCGAACTACGGCCTTATCAAAGCCATACTATAAAACTACACCACCAAATTTGGTCACATTTGGCCAATCGGTTTCAGAGGCGAAATTTTTTTAAAGTTCATAACAGAAGACATACGACGACGGACGCCAGTTGATGTTAATAGCTCAAATGTACCTTCGTGTATATCAATCGATTGATCAATATCCGATTGCTCAGCGTGACCATTGTTGCAGAAGGGAGCATAGACATTTGCAATATCAATCAATAAGTTGATCATTTTCAATGATACAGTATTATTATTCTTCAGACAAGTAGCATATAACCATCTTTAAAATGAATCAATTAATTAATCAATATTCGATGGTACTGCAATATCAATTTTGAGATATAAAGGTTATAATGAAACTGGGATCCCAACGTTGGATCGCCGCAAAGTAATACCAATCGATCAATATCTGATTGTACAACATTACCAATCTGATTAGAAAGGGCACCCAAGTTTAATGTTGCGAAAAAAATTCTTATAATTATAATTATAGTGGTGAAAAATGTCAAACATTGCATAGTGTGAACCTTAATTAGATGAAATTCAAAACAAAGATATTTCTAAGTTATATAGGAAAGTCGTTTGGAAATAACAAACAAACTACGATCTCAAATCACTTTAATTTTAATATGATATTTCCTCTGTACTTACATTTGTAAAGAAAATAAAAAGAAAGAAATTGATTGCAACACTATCTTTTATTTGCTTCCCTTTTTCGAAGTAAGAGCCAAATTCAACTTTATATGTATAAAACCACATTAAACATAATTGGTTTCAAATAAGTGATTTTTAAAAAGTCTAAGGAAAACAGAAGTATCCAAGAATATCACTTACATGTTTCTATACAGTCTAGTTCATTGTTTACTATTTCACATCTGTAACCCTCCGGACACTCATAGTCAGCACACTCCCCACCTAATGACTGCACATGGAATGTTTTAAAGAAAGTTAATAAATATAATGAAATCTAATATTTCTTTGCATGTGTTTAAATGTAAAACATTCTCATACAATACTTACAAAAGTGTAAAAAATGAATGATACAGTTAACGGAAAGCATTTTTAAAGTAGGTATGGTGGCTAAGAATAGCTGTTGGGGTACTATCAGAGAGTAAGCATAGCTTTTTATGTTTCCTTATTTGATTACACAGATGATCATCAAGTATTTGAAATTGAAAATAACCTACTTGAAATAAAATAAACACATACACTAAATCAAAACGTAAAAGTGAGCACAGTTAGTGGCGGAAATGTCTGCGAGAGCACAGAGCTCTACGGCATGCTTCCGCGAAAAAAAATCCTTATTCTAATATTGATTTATCATGGCCTGGATATGCTTCTCAAAGTTACAAGTGCGGCGTGAATTTTTAACAACGCCATTAAGTAATGTGTTTTAAAGCAAAGAAGGGTTTTTTCAATAGTGGGGCAAATATTTACTAACAACGTAATTTATTTTGATTTTCATTTATTTTATGTACATTGTATTTTACTCAAGGAAATATTGCCAACGTCATTATTCAAAATCTGAAGCGAAACGTCAAGTGCACATCAGCGCCATTTTGAGAATGAACCAAACGAAGTCAATTGAATTTTTATATGCTGTGCTCTCGGCTAGGCAATGTGTTTAATCATATTACATTGTCATCATAATTTAGAGCTTTAATAGAATAAGAATATCATAAAGAATTAACCGTTTTACAAAATTGTAAAACAACAAAAATAATACAACCTTAGGCCACGATGTAATATCAGTAAATAAACATCCTTCTTCTTTACTTAAATTCGCAAAAGTAGAGTTTGTGACGAGGTCACACATATTCCATTGCTTCCGGTAGTTAATCCCCTCACATTGGCTGATTTTATAACAATCCTTAATACAGTGGATCAGGCTTGTGTGACTTTTTCTCACCAAAACATGTCCAACTTGACACTTGTTCTTTTCAAGATTTCCTAAACTTCCTGTTAATTTATGTTTAAGACATTCGAGATCCGTTGCTCTACAAACATCTTCAAGTAAGCAAGAGAACTCGGAAGGAAAGAAGATCAGAACAATTACATATCTTAGCATGTTAATAATATTTCTCTAGTACTGATGATAAATATTTGCTTGGATGAATTTAGCATCACCTTGATACTAATTACCTGAGTAATTATTTATGACCTTCGAACGAACGATGGATGTAATTAGAAAATATCAAGAATTCTTTTTGAAGTTTTAAAAGAGGAGCGTGTCACCATGTACATCAATGTAGCACAACTTTTCTATTCCAAACAAGTAATTCAATACTTTCTATATTTCAAGTGTCAGCATTTTTATATGTACCGATTTTAGTACAGTAAAAATATTTGTTCATACCTTTTCTGTATTGATTTTAGGACATGGAATTATTCGCAAATAAAGTTTTTTTTTCGAATCCTTTACCAACATTGACAAAACCAAAAGTACTCAAAACCAAAAACGTTCGAACAGGGAAGCCAAATACAGCATCGAGGATATCGACAATGTGCAAAGTATTTTCAATCTTATACATGGAAATTTTGTTCACGTGAAATTCACATGAAATTACTGTAAAATTCACATGGAAAACTTAACGTGAATTTCACGTTAAATGAGCAATTTAACGTGAAGTTCACATGAAAAAAATCACGTGGATTTCACGTCAATAAATGTTCTCAACATTTTTAATACCGGTATTCTATAACCTTCATGCAATTCTCCAAATATTTAAGAAAAAATTCTCATTTTTCAGGATTTTCATGTAAAATTCACGAGGAAAGTTAACGTGAAATTAACGTAAGTTTCACATGATAATAACGTGGAAATCCACGTTAAATTTCTCGTTTAACGTGAAATTCACGTGAATGTTTCACGTAAAATTCACGCTTACTCCGAATTCACGTGAATTTCACGAGAACAAAATTTCCCTGTGTACAATCGAAAATTTTAACAACAAAAAAGTTTTTAAAATTTATTGGTAAATTCGTGTCATACAGGTTTGAGGAACACACTTGTGATTACCCTCTGGAGACTCTTATCTGAACAAATCTAGCATTGACACTTAATGCTTTTATATTAAAAACTAATTTAATTTGAAATAGTCAATATAAAATAACAAATAAAAATATAAATATTTGATGCAGTTTAATTATATAAATTAATTATGATGAATTATATATGATTTTTTTGGTTATCAAAATATTCTGAGTAATACACTTCCAGTATCACCAGGACCCAGAATCTCACTATTACTTAAATTCAGTTTGATACATGTACTTGGTCCCAATAAAATTTCAGGAGGACTTAGAATCGCCACGTGGCAAATCTGGATATTTTATATCTCCAAAGACAAAATTTAATTTCAATTTACTCAGGATCTAGGGCAAATCCTAATTCCTATTTATCACGGGAGAAATCGGAATTCAAGTTGTTGCAAGAAGGATACCGAATCGCCCTGGATTTTTATTCTCTCTTTAACATATGTTTTTACCTTTAAATGTAATCTGTATTCTAAATTAGTAAATGTATGCTTTTGCTTTTGAGTTGTTGTTAAGGTGATGATCAATCTCAATGTCCAAGAGAAAAGACAAAACATAAAAGACAGACCTGAAAATTTATAGATCACAATAATCCTGACTTGGTACAGGCATTTAACATGAAATGGTGGGTTAAGCTAGGTTTTGTGGAGCACAGCCCTTCCTCTTCCATTCAGATCTTAGGGTTCGATAGTAACACAAAACACACCATGGTTGTGAAGACATAATAAGGATAATAAGATGATTTAACGTTTAAATGATTTTGTGAATACAATCCAAAACCTTTTCATTACAGACAAATTACTAAAACAAGGTTACCGATACCACAAATTAGTCAAATCCGTCACTAAATTCGTTCATAGATATGGGTATCTTATTGAAAAATTTAATTTGTACATGTCGATTTTTTATTGTAAAAGGAATAACGGATTTGACACACTGTGGAAAGTAGCAACACGACGGGCGCGCTATAGGAGGCAGGAACCGCTTACTCTTCCAGAACACCTGAGTTCACTCTTGTCACGACTTGAGTTCGCTGATTTCCGTTCGGTTGATTTTGTGTTTTGTGCTTCTTCGTGCTGTTTTTGTTCGTGTTTACCGGTTTCGTCGTTGCCCTTTCGGACTTTTGACACTTGAATGTCCCATTGGTGCCTCTTTGCTTCTATCACATCCCAAATTCTATGGAAATGTAGTTTATAAGGCACGTAAATTCAAAAACAATCCTCTTGACATGGTAATTTGTGCTTTGTACAAGATTAACAATAGGAGAAGGTTGGGCCAAAAAACGCTAGTTTAAAACCGCCACATTTTATATAGTTATATATTTTATACTTTTGTCAATTTTTTTGTTTGTCCATCTCAACTATCTGGTTTTTTTGTTCTTTGTCCAGAAATGGGTCTTCTGTTGATAATCTAGGGATTTTTTTTTAATCTTATGCATAGTATTTTTAGTTTTGGACCAATGCAAGACAGCGATCAGTGACTTCTGGTCATTTTGAAGACTGCTGACTGTTTTCCATTGTGATTTTTTAAATTGCCGTTTTTTTTAATATTGGTTGTGTCGCGTTCACTTATTCCACATCTCTTTATCATCTATGCGTAAAATACCAAAGAAAATGTCAAAGTTTGGTGTTGTCTATTAATGACAAATAAAGCAATATCAAAGATATTTTCATCTTCTGAGAACAGTTCTTTAATGAACAGGGACAGAAAATTGGTCCAGGCATATCATTCGCAAGATAATTTCAAATTACGCATTATCTTTTCAAAGGAAGTGAGAAAATGCATTCATTGACTAGAGCTAAATTCAGTTTTATGGCGGCAAATAATGAATCACTCGCTTATCCCCTTGGTTTTCAACAGAGCATCACGGATATCTTAACATGTAAATATTTGAATTAAGAGGGTGTGTGGCAAAGATTAATATTAGGGTTTCAATGCTAGAAATAAAACAGAAAATATTATGTTGTGATTGTAAACTTCTATCAACAACCATCAGGTACACTAGAGTAAACATATATGCCTCGTAAATGTAACCAGTACATGTTTAAATGATGACATAAGGAAAAATTGTAAGAACTTAAGATCTCCCAAGTTTAATTTTCCTATTTTAAAAGTTAATAGCTTTATCTACAATTACAGGATGATATTTACTACATTTGACCAGGATATATAGCTCTAACTATGCAGTGGTTTAAATCGGTTGCAGTAGGCACGATGCCTGTAATTAAAATAAAAGAAATATCAAAATAATCTAACTTTGATAGTCAACCTCAAGACAAATCAAGGCAGAAATAACGAAAAAATTGAAACTCGCAATGGTCCAAAATTGACACAGGTATTTCAAAAGAAATGTGGGTTAAACCATGTTTTATGGTGCGCCAAACCTCCCTCCTACCTTGTGATCTTAGGGCCCGGTAATAATACAAAACATAACACGGTTGTAAAGACATAATAGGGATTTGTGTGTCAATCGAGTGTGTTTTTAACCCCTCTCTCTCTCTCTATCTCTCTCTCTCATATCAATCTTAGAATTTGGTAGTACATGTTACACAAAAAATAAAATGCAAGAAGGTTGTTAGATATAAATATGAGTATTGGACTTTTTCCAAAAACATGTCAAATTATTTATTTCAACATTAGATTCTCCAATGTTAGGATTTAACCACTTGTGTTCCATGACTTCACAAACGTCTTCAACAAAGCTAACAACCAACGCTGGAGAGAACAAAAGTAAGGCTACGTATATTAGAACACGCATGACTCTTTTCTCTGAATACATATACATGTATTCTATGTAATGTTAAGAAATACAAATATGATGACTGATGATCTTCCAAACCAACTTTATGAGTTATAGTTAATGAAATAGAATATTTATTGAGTATTTCACGAACCATCAATGAAGTGTATTGGTTAATGTTTAAACATTATCATTTTTTCATAAGTGCTTAACCGCTTCAAGATCTTGGATAAAGGAAACAAAAAAGGTTTATTAGAATCATTTTATCGTTTCAAGGGACAACAATTCCAACTTGTTACAAATAATGGTATTTCTTTGGTTGAATTCTTTATAAGAAACAGTCTTTAAATGTTTATGAACTGAACATTAAAAGAAAAAGTGTAAAAATTTAATGAAGATCGCTGAAATGCATGAATTTTATAAGAGATCGTGTGAACGTTAGAGAAAGGAAAGACAGTTTGAAAAATAGGAAAACAAATTTCAAGAGACAAATGTCGGAAGACAGATATACTTAGTTATGTACTGCAGAAATTGATTATTTTTCAAAGACATTTAGCAACTTCTTGTTTTAATTTTTTTCTTCACTTATACACACCGATCCTAAAAAGTTTCTTAAACTTTGCTAGAGAGGACATTGATATTCGAACTCTTATCTATTTTTAGAAAATGCAAAGGAGTTCGAATCGTTTTTTTTTTGAATTTTAAAAGAAGTTCAACCGAAAGATAGGGATATTCATTTATTATTACTTCTATTCATGTTCTTTTTTCATTCAGTACACCTTTAATTTTCAACTGTTACTTTTAATCTTAAGTTTTCGTTCCAAGCAAACTTAACAGTCTCACAATAGTCTCTGTTTTTTTTTCTTGGACATTTAAGAAATTTTCTTTAAGTTAAAAAAAATTGTTATGACCTTCATTTGCCAGATGACACTTTTCATCAAAGGTGACATTTTCGTTTTTCGATAAGAAAACAAACACAGACGAGGGGAAACAGCTTTGCTGAGTAAAATTGTCAGATCGCGAATACGATCATACAAAAACTTTCAAGCTAAGCTGATCATTTTTAAATGTGCACGTGAAACAAAATGAAAAAAAAAACATGGCTATGATAGGAGATGCTATATAAAGCACGAAGTAGTGATTGCATGATTTTGAATCAAAAAAGGAAAACATTAGACGATACATGTATTTAGAAAACCTTTGCTTGCTAAACAGACGACTGGTTCCCGCATGTTTTGATAGATACGAAGGGTCTTAATTCATTGACAATCAGGTGGGCTAATGGGTTAATGTTGTAATTAGAAACGTATTGTTTTGACATTGCCAAATAGGTTAGCAATAAGATACAAGGCCAGTAACTAGCCTAATTCGAATGAATGAAGTTTATTCTCACAAAACTATATGACATAGTTACAGAGAAAATATTAAACAATTATAATACAACAATTCAAAGTGCACATGAGTGAAATACAAATTACTAGTAAATTAATAAATTCGAAAACAGCAGTTATTCATATTTGTAAACAAAGTTCACTAGTGCTAAAGTTTTGCAAAAATAACCAACCATAAAACAGTTTACATTACCTTGGGAAATAAAATATCATATGGTATATTTTTTTTCGACAAACAAATTTACCTCGACTGCATTTCGAAGAGATAAAAATCTACGTGAAGTTCACTCGAATTGAGTTTATATGTGAAATCAATTGAAAAATAATGAAACGAGAACTGCACAAAGAAACTCAAAGAATCTGAAAAGCAATCAACAATGTGAACGAATATCATATGAAACTCAATTGATTCAACAATTCAATAAAAAACTATCTTTGGTCAGTATAAAAAAGTAAAAAAATCTGACATGGATTATTTTGTAACTAAAATATAAAATAACATTTACTACAATAAAGAGTGCATTTTAATAAAATGTTTATTTCCATACACACTATAACACATTTCGGGTTAAATAAAATAAATTATCGTATAAAAGCCTAAAATCTTTTTTTACAAATAAACAAACATCTTTATTTTGAAACATTCCTTGTTACATCGTACATCAGAAGTCCAAGATCCTTCTGATGCTCCCTGTTAATGTTCCACTAATTACCCAGGGTTGTAATTAATTGCAAAGATATACATGACATATAAAATACAAAGGTTAAACTTTACTTATTTATTGTTAAACAATGTTTTAATTTTGCTAGTTTCTTATTTTTTGTAAGTTCAGTTGAAAAAACTTTATAATATGATTTGTAAATTGAAAAACATAAAATAGTGAGAAATAAATAAAAATAAAAATATTCTTCATCATTGATCTTATATCCGAAAACTAAATGTTTCAAAGTCATTCTAAAATTCATTTAATTCATTTTAAGGATTTCATTTATCTTTTTCCAAAACATTTCTAAATAAAGAAATAAAAGAAAATAATGAAGATAACCTTCTTGTTGACCACAGAATTTACAATTTCTATCTCTTTCTTTTTTCTATTGACATAACAGTTTTTGCGTAGGTAAAATATATTGCAATAATTTCCATTTAAAAATCTTCAGTTTATTGTCTTGTAAATAATTGAATATAAAATAAAACAATTGATCTTTATTAATGGCATCTTCAATATCTTAGATTTTTATCCATTTGTAAATGCCTATAGACTGTTCAACTTAACTTTCTTTGAGTAAATCTTTTAAAACATCAGTGGATATTACCCATAATGACAAAATCATACATAATAATTTAACTAACCAAATGCATGTGCTTTTTCATTTTCGTTTTGTTTCTATAAAACTTGTATATCACATAGGTATTGTACGATGGCAATGCCCAACCACTCTAAGGAGGACGTATCATCATTCTAGACGTTTTCAACGTAAATTGATGTTTTGTCAAAGATAGCCACTGTATTCCTTGAGTTGATTTCGAAAAGTTCCCAAACAATCCGTTAAGATTAACTTCATGACAGTCTTTGTACCACCATCCACCGTTGTACTGCTTTGCACAGTTTGCAGAATCCTTTAGATCATTGTCTTGGTCAAAAGTAGTAAACATCATCCCGTTATGAGAGGTAAAACTGCCACCGAAGCCTGGAAATGTTTGTTTGAACAAAAAAGCTGTAATTCAAGTACTAGCACTTCTAAGAATCAGGAAAAAATGCTAAGGTGCAGTGGCACATGAAAAAAAACTAACTTTTGATCATGGAATCTTTTAACACTATACAAAACTGTGATGTACTTATTTGAAGTAGTTCATGTTTTGCTTCTTTCAAAATATCATCACTTAAAGTCTAGTTGAAATGTACAGAGAGGAGTGGAAGAAAATTTTCTTGACAAACTATTCTATATACATATATATATAATCAGTCAAGAATAACCTAGAAAATAAACACATATTCAAATACCATAACTTGTTGGATTTTTTTACATAATGAATACATCTGAGCATGATAAGCTAAAAGTCACTGCATTTGACTACTTCATAACGATATGAAGAAAAAACAAACAAATCTCAGTAAATACTGATACTTTAATCGTCAAAATCATGTATGGTTCATTATTTCATTTCAAGAATAAAAGGCTACCCAAAAAAGAGCTACTGAATTATTCGTCATTCGCATGCGAGTCTTACACAAATAAGTTACAATTGAAGATCTTAGTAAGGCTAAATGTACGATAGACACATGCATGTCTTGGTGGTATACAAACCGAAATGACACAGAACGGTTTACTACTAGAATGACCTTGACTTTTAAAGACATAGAACCTATCAATTTCGCAATTTTTTACATAGAATAAAAAGTACATATATTAAAAATATACTATCTAAAACTTTCCTTTACCAACATAAAAACTCAATGTTTTGCAGTTTTCTATAAAATAATCTTATTTTAATTATTCGCTTTGATTAAGTATTGTCCATCATAAATATTTACATTTGGTAAACTGGGTACTGTTAAACTGAGAAACGAAATGTAACCAAACGAGGCGACGAGAAAACGAAATCGGTAAACTAAGAAAAACGACTGGTGTCGGCTAAAATCGATTCAATTTTCCTTTTTACCAGTTTCGCTTGATTTCGTTTCCTTTCTTAATACAGATTTTGGTTGTTAATTTTACTGTTTACGTTTCCTTCTTTACCGATATTGTTTTGTGCAGCTCCGTTTCGTTTGGTTACTTTTTGTTTCTCAGTTTACCAGTACCCGCAAGTGTTTACATTCTATAATTAGGTTGTCCTCATTTTTGACACTGCGTTTTTTTCATCAGTTTTCCGTCGAAAAGAATACTTTCTGGCAGGTTTTTTAAAAATTTAACAGTTTCTTCAAAGGTTTTACAATGTATTCTTCAAATAGTGTGAATTTTACTATTTTTTAAAAATTGACAAAATGATAGGTTCTATGTCTTTAACAAACAAATCTAAGGTTTTAAAGATGGTTTTTTGTTTTTTTGTTTTTTGTTAAATACCTTTTGACCTTTATACAGACCAAATAAAAAGTGTTTATTTTAATAAAAGAGCAAACTATTACCAAATATAATGCATACTATGTATATCAGTCTTATATGAATGCATAAAATCCATGATTTTTAAACAAGCTTGATTTTAAAAAAAACCTAATTTGTGATCGAAAATTTGCAATCTTGTGGCACACTTACAATTCATTATCTAAAACAAAAGCATCTCGGATTTTTTTAAAGGCTTCAACAAAAAAATAGTAAGAAATACAAATGACAACAAAGTTCCAGACAATAAATTTTGCTACGCCTGACGCGCGTTTCGTCTATTCAAGACTCATCAGAGGCGCTCTACCAAAAATATTGAAAATGCCAAACGCTGTATGAATGTGAAGAGCATAGAACAGTATAACCAAAATCAAAAATACCAAACTGGGGAACCAAATTATTACTAAGATATTCAACCTATGTCTGGGGTAGGAAGAACCTTAGGGTTTAGACAATTTTGAAATGTAGACGGATAATTAAAAGCTTTGATGTAATCTCCAACTCAAAAGTGTTGGTGGCGGAGCGGGCTAACCTCGGGGAATTTAAACTCCACCAGCAGTGCTAACCTTCACGTGTGTTCGAAATACAAATGTCAACAAAGTTCCAGACAATAAATTTTGCTACGCCTGACGCGCGTTTCGTCTATTCAAGACTCATCAGAGGCGCTCTACCAAAAATATTGAAAATGCCAAACGCTGTATGAATGTGAAGAGCATAGAACAGTATAACCAAAATCAAAAATACCAAACTGGGGAACCAAATTATTATTAAGATATTCAACCTATGTCTGGGGTAGGAAGAACATTAGGGTTTAGACAATTTTGAAATTTAGACGGATAATTAAAAGCTAAAAATTAATTAAGAATTAGAACTATACAATGTGTAATAGGACTGAACTGTGGTACAGTACTTTGGAATAGAAACGATCATATTGAAATATGCTGTTCATTTTTTTTTAGAATTAATTATATTAGGGTGTTAAACTAAAAAGAGAATAATTATGTAAAATGACATCTTTAAATAAAATACGTTTAGTCTCTGATTAGTGATCATGAAATTGTAAGATATTATCCGTTTCAATTTACCCTTCTGTACTTTAAAAACTTTTATAAGTTATAGCATGTTTGATTTGTGTACACATAGATTTGTAGTAATAAGTTTTTTGTTGAGGTAATTTTTCAGAATTCCGAAATGCCTTTGTTTAAAATTTGTAAGAAAAAATTGCTACCTGTACCAAAAGTATGATAGTCCATATCATGCGAATTATTTGAAAAGAATATGTGATCTTTTATTTGAATTGATACTTTTCTTTTGGTGGATATCTATAGGTCAAAATGATATTCGGCACTATCTTATCCAGTATACCTGAACTTTGCTGGAGATCACGAATAGTGACTCTATACTTGCTATCTCTGCTGTCAACACGGAAGTCAAAAAACAGTGCTTGATTACTGCCATTATAATACTGTAGATCAATTCTGAGTAATGTATTTCCAGCTTCAGTTAACTGGTGTATCTTCTCATTTCCTTTAAAGATATAAGTCAATTAAAATTAGAATACTGACAGAAAGACAGTCAGAAAGAGCCCCGCGGCAAAATATCTAAGTGTTTTCAAAATCATACAAACTTTGATTATAACCACTAAGGCATGCTACATGGAATGTGTATGAAACTTCAGAGCTGAATTGTTAAAAGCATTTGAAATTTATTGTTCAAAAATTCCAATTCTTAAAATCCGTGATTTTCCATCAAAAATGGAGCATTTTCCATAAATATTTAACAAAATTGCACGAAATTTTCATATGCAAATCATGACATGCTACTTAGCAGCTGTACA
This sequence comes from Arcuatula senhousia, assembly GCA_963971305.1. Taxonomy (NCBI): domain Eukaryota; kingdom Metazoa; phylum Mollusca; class Bivalvia; order Mytilida; family Mytilidae; genus Arcuatula; species Arcuatula senhousia. The sequence continues at coordinate 2,435,873 of OZ020308.1, read as the reverse complement.
AAATTTCAGAACTGCCTTGTTAATAGTTTTTTGAGTTATAGTGTTCACAAAATCAAATATTCTCAAAATCTATGATTTTCAATATATTTCACAGATTTGCACAAAAATTTAAAATGCAAATCATGGCATGCAACTTAGCAACTGTACAAAGTTCAGAACTGTAATTTTAATAGTTTTTGAGTTTTAATGTTCACAAAGTCCAATTCTCAAAATCTGTGATTTTCCATAAAAAATGTAGTTTTCCAAAAATATTTCACATTTTTGCATGAAGTTTTAATATGCAAATTATGACATGCTACTAAGTAGATGTACAGAATTTGAGAACTGTGTTGTTAATAGTTCTTGAGTTTTAGTGTTCACAAGAATTGTTGATTGACTAACAGACGGAAAGACAGACGGACAGAGTGAAAACTATAGGGCGTCCGAATCTTCGATACTGGGCCATTATAACTCAGAAAAGATATGCCCACAGCTATGAAAATAATATTCAAAAAAGAAAATTGCTTCATCGGCTTATTTGTTTCAATTTCAGGGCTTTATGTCACGTTTTGTCATTTGAAAAATATCAAACTATTCAGCACTGAAAAAACAACACCCATAATTCTGTTCTGTGTCTTGTGTGTATTGTGTTGTCTCTTATTTCGTGTTGTTTTCGTTTGTTTTGATGAATTTTGTTCTTAGTTCTGCTTTGTTTAAGGGCATAAAACACACACAGTTTCACCGCACTCTCTCACTCGAAAATATCCAGCACGATTACTTGTTATTGTTGAGTTCCTAGTGGATATAATTAAGGAAGCGTTAGTTTATATAATTATAGCTTTAATAACTCTTTAAACATACCCAACCAAAAATCTCCTTTTAAACTTCCAAACCCGTTTTCATATTCTGTCCAATTTCTGAGGAAACTTTCCGCACCGTTCTTCCTGTTTTGAATTACCTGTTTAAAGAATAACTTTAATTTAATGTATTGAACTAATAGCGTAGTTGTATCACGTGTATTGTGTATTTGCTTGGCCTGTTTTTCTTTTTACCTAAAGAAACACCTAAATGTATAATATTTGAGGAAGAACTTAGATTCATTACATTCAAAAAGTAATTTTAATTTATGGTAACCAAAAAACACATTTGTACGGAGATATTTAAAAAATTACGTATCAGATCTAGGGCTTCTGTATAAAAACTTTGATTTTTTCATTCACAGAATAGCTTAGATTTGTTGTATTCACTGAATCCTTTCGATTTATTGTATCCAAATAATAGCTGATATCTGTTTTATTCAAGACATAAATTAATTGGATCCAACTCTTTTTATGGTAAAAACACTGAAATGACAACGTACGGAGTTGAAGTAACATCATAACACTGCAGGAATATTTAACTCAAGAGAGACCCCTTTCATAATTATTCAAAACAATAAATAAAAAGTTTAATACGAATTTATTTACCCCGGTATATTATAGGTCATGTATTCTCATAATTTATATCAATGGCGGAAATTGTTCTGAACGATTTCGCGTCGTTAAAAATGACTTCAATCATTGGGGCTGCTACAGAAAACGTTCAACAGTGAGCAAGGGACAGTTCTGTACTTACCATTTATTTGCAACTGAAAACTGAAAACAAATCAAATAGTTTTATTTCAGATTGATCCTTATTTTCTGTTAGACAAAATAATTAGGCACTTTTAGCACTAAATATGACAATTTTCTTTAAATTCCATTGGCGTCCTCTACAGAGTAGAATGGCAATGATTCAGTTACCCATAGAGCCAGTAAAAATGACGTAAAGAAATGGCAGATCAATGTCGGTAAAAGACATGATGTGAATCTGCTTTATTATATGAATACTGTATCTTAATACAACGTACATGAAAATGTTTGTAGTCTCCATTTCTTAGCATACAGTACACATCGAACTTAGCAGCTCTAGATGGAGAGATTGTGTATATTCCAGTTCTACACTTGTCTGTAGGTAGTGTGTTACAGTCATGTAGTACTCTTCCGTTCATTTCAACTGAGCCTACAATACATATTTATATATTGATCCAAATACTTTATGCTAAAAACACAGAAGCTACAATGCATTTGATCAAAGCTATGTATAGAAGTAAAAGTAATTCGCCGTAGTATTGTTGAATACACCAGAGACTTCTATTTTAATATGGAAAGATGTAAAAAAAAAAATAATAAATACAAAAGGATTTTAATACAAATCTATTATAAGTTATGCATTATATGAACCTAGAGCAGTTATATGTGAGGTCCAGCCTGTTGCAGTCCAGTTTAAAGACCGAGATGTATCCAAACCAGCAACAGCCTTTCTCGATCAGATAAAGATAACCAGGAGTGATTTGACAGAGGAGCAGTTAGAGACTGGAATCACCCTCACCACCTCATTCCAGGACATCTTCACCAAAGATGACACAGATATAGGCAACACCCATGTAAAACACCGCATCGACGACAAGCCATTTAAACAGAGGTTCCGACGAATACCACCTGCCATGTTCAACGAGGTGAAAGACCATCTACGCCAACTTCTATCGAATGGAACCATCCGACCATCACATAGTCCATGGGCCTCCAACGTGGTCTTGGTTCGCAAGAAGAATGGTAAGCTTCGTTTTTGTGTTGACTACTGCCAGCTGAACTCTGTGACGAAGAAGGACTCTTACAGCCTCCCCAGAGTAGAAGAACTTCTTGATTGCCTGGCAGGGAGTACTTTCTTCAGTACAGTTGACATGAAGAGCGGGTACCATCAGATAGAGATACTAGAGGAGCACAAGGGGAGAACCGTCTTCACTGTGGGTCCCCTAGGATTCTTTGAGTACGAAAGGATGCCATTCGGACTAACGAACAGCCCAGCAACATACCAAAGAATGATGGAGGAATGTCTGGCGGATCTACATCTCAAGATTTGTTGCATCTTTATAGACCATGTCATCATCTTTGGGAGGACTTGGGAGGAGCACCTGGAGAATCTGACACTGGTATTCGAACGACTCCGACAGGGCAACCTGAAGCTTGCTGCGGACAAGTGTTCCTTCTTCAAACGCAAGGTTACCTACGTTGGACATGTCGTCCCAGAACAAGGTGTGGAGATTGATCCAGAGAAGACTGCCAAGGTTGATGATTGGCCCAAGCCTACTAGTCCAGAGGATGTCCGGCGCTTTCTTGGTTTTGTTGGTTACTATCGACGCTTCATCAAGGGATCCAGCTCCATCAGCCGCCCACTGACTGATTTGATGCCACCAACAGGAGGAACCAGCAAGACCAAGAAAACAAAGGAACAGAAACCATGGTCATGGGGTCCAGAACAAGAAGAGACATTTGAGACTCTGAAGCAACACCTTATTACAGCACCCATCCTGGGATACGCCCTGAGTGATGTACCGTATGAGCTACACACGGATGCTTCCGGTACAGCCCTAGGAGCAGGTCTTTACCAGGAACAAGAAGCTGTCAAGAGGGTCATTTCCTATGCCAGTCGAGGACTAACCAAGTCAGAATGCCGCTACCCGCCACACAAATTGGAATTCCTGGCTTTGAAGTGGGCAGTCTGTGACAAGTTCAAAGACTATTTGTACGGCACCAGGTTTACAGTCCTAACAGACAACAACCCTATGACATATGTGTTAACCACTGCGAAACTCGATGCCACGGGACACAGATGGCTTGCTGCACTTGCATCTCTTGAGTTCCAGATTCTCTACCGTCCAGGAAAGAAGAATGGTGATGCTGACGCACTTAGCCGCCTTCCTCAACCTGAAGAAGAATCAGATGACAGAGAGACCGTCTCCATTGAGTCAGTGCAATCCATCTGTAATTCCATCATCCCTCAAGCATACATTGAGAGTTTGGCAATCAACAAGGATACAGTTCAGCACGAAGATCAGTTGACACGGGAAGATTTAGTGGATTGGACAGCCGCACAAGCCGTGGATCCTGTTATCAAGCCCTTTGTGCAGTACGTCATTGATGGACAGAAACCCACTGCTGATTAAGTTGGACCTACACCACTTCTACGCCAGTTCAAGCATCTGAAAGTCAAAGACGGAGTACTGTATAGGGAAGTCATCATCGACAACGACAGGAAATGCCAGCTTGTTTTACCATCTGCTCATATACCTACAGTCCTAGAAGCACTCCATAACGACATGGGTCATCCAGGGAAGGACAGAACGTTATCACTCATGAGGGATAGGTTCTACTGGCCTGGGATGGATAAGGACGTAGAGGAATGGTTGTCACAGTGCAGCAGATGTGTGAAGCGGAAGACTCCACCTAACAGTCAGAGAGCACCACTTGTCAACATCTAAACACAGTTTCCGCTTCAGTTAGTCTGTATGGATTTCCTCAAGCTTGAGCGATCGAAGGGAGGATATGAGAACATCTTGATCATAGTGGACCATTTCACTCGATACGCACAAGCCATTCCAACAAGGAACCAGACAGCCAAGACTACAGCGAAAGCCTTCTTTGATAACTTCATTTGCCACTACGGAATCCCAGAGCGAATCCACAGTGACCAAGGGAAGAACTTTGTTGGAGAAGTCATCAAAGAACTCTGCACATTGACTGGAATGAAGAAGTCAAGGACAACACCCTACCACCCCATGGGAAATGGTATGTGTGAGAGGTTCAATAGGACTCTTCTGAACATGCTAGGAACATTGGAACAACATCAGAAAGCCAACTGGAAAGACCATGTGCTGCCAATCGTACACGCCTACAACTGTACCCGCCATGAGTCAACCGGTGTATCTCCATACTTTTTGAAGTTCGGGAGGAATCCTCGCCTACCAATAGACCTTGCATTTGGACTTCATAAAGATCAGAGGTTACCAGCTACACAGTACGTGAAGAATCTACGTGACAGATTAGCACGAGCATACGAGCTGGCAGCTGAGTCGTCCAAACAGTCACAGGCCAACCAATAAAGCTACTATGACCTACGGTGTAGAGGTGCATCCATCTAGAAAGGAGACCGTGTCCTAGTGAAGATGTTGCCTTTGACGGTACCCACAAGCTAGCTGACACATGGGAGGATTCACCATATGTTGTCCTAGACCAGCCGAATGACAGTATTCCTGTGTTCACAGTTACCAGAGAGGATGGAGAAGGCAGACCTAATACAGTACACAGGAACCTTCTACTACCCATTGGTTTTCTGAAGGATAGTTCTACCCAGACCGACACTAAGACCAAGAACAAGACTACAGCGACCTGCAACCAGACACCAGACAACTCCAGATGAGTCAACTGACGAATCTTCTGAGGAGTCTGATGCTGGATATGTGCTGGATGATACAGTGTACAGAGGACCAGAACCCACTGACGACATCACTGTAGAGGATGAACCAGCACCAGTCATTCCAATTCTACCAGGGGACGCCCTGCCTGAAGACATTCAAGGGTCCGAATTGGAAACAGGAAGCGCTTCCGACATTCCACCTGATCATGCTGATGTTACACCAGATCCACAGGAAGACACACTTGAGACTCAGATCAACACACATTAAGGCTTTGTAAGATTTTACAAGGTTGGTTATTGTTTTCTTTTGTATTTTTATAATTTTCATGGTTTGTATATGTTTATAAGCTGACTAGCTTTCATTTTTATGGTACAAGCCATTTACTTATTTTTGGTAAATATATTCTCAGCAACTTACCTGTGAAATATCTAGAATATGCATTTATGTCAGATTCACATACATGACATTTGTATGACTTAATTTATACAGTTTGTAGTATTTTGAATATTTATTCAAAATGATATAATAGTCTGATTTATTTTAAAGTTGTGCTATACATAGAGATGCAATTTACTCTGTAGTGTGTTACTAATATGATTATTATTACATTTTATTTATAACTGTTGTTATCTAAAACTTATGATTCTTATTTTGTTATATTGTAGGGTTTTTCCTTGTCATCCTTGAATTGACTGTTTTAGAACTACATGAATTGTCAACCATAATATGATGATTTTGATTATATAAAGAACCCTAACCTGAGATTGTCTTTGTTTAATTTGATTATTGTGAAAACCGGCCCAACCCGCACTTTCCACAATACTACAATAGTGTAACTATACCGGGGCGGCGAATATCAATGTTGATGTCACTCGTGTCGAATAACGCTAGGGGAGTAAAATTATTCTTGTTTATTGTTTTTTTTCTACCGAACACATTGCCATCTTGTTTTTACCAATCCGTTCATCGTCCACAATTTCTAGACACTTGTTAAATCATGGCATTGTTCGACATTAAAATTGATATTTGCCACCCCACATTAGTTATATTATAATTACAATTTTCTAACTTTAAGGTGGAGCTCCTATGGTGAGTATTTAATGCAAAACAGATGCGTCAGGCGCAGCAAAATTTGTTGCCTTTTGATTTTTTTGTACTTTTCATTACTTACAATTACATGTAAGTATTAAATCTTATTTAGAATCAATTGACAGATCGTGAGGATGTATGGACTGCTGGCTAAGAAAGCTCTTTAAAGTACATACAATGCATAGCATTTAAGAACGAAGACCAGCAATTTATTTTTTTAGTTGTGCAGTAAAATCATGCTTGTTTATTGTGTGTCTCTCGCCGACCTATAAATGATTTTCTTCCACAAAGCTCTTGGCAATCAATTTTGCAATAAATGAGGACCACCGCGATTTTCTTTAAAAAAAAATGCTTTATTACACATATTTGTGATCCGATGGTCAATTTCAACATGAAAATCAGCAAAATCTGAGACATGTCATGTCCTAGTTATTTTGATGCTTAGGGATAATTGGTCTTTACGATGATAGATAGTTTGGGTTTTTTTAATCTTTTGTACAATATACTTAACTTCTGGTACACAACAGAATCCTACTTCCCAGCTTCTGTTCATTCTACAAAACAAGAACGGCCTTCCTATCATGGTGTAGCCTAGGTTACATTTAAAACTGTATGCCATCCCCAAGTTTCTGGACAAACCAAACTTCTCCGACGGTATAGCATTATCAATGTTAGGAAAAGGGGCACTGCAATCTGTAATATCAATCAATCAATCAATCATTGTTAGTGCAGCATTATTCATTGAGGGGGTATCATTAAATACCATTCCCATGAGTTATTGAGGAAAACTAACTGGTGACAGACAGGTCTGATCAGAGCAAAAGAGATGATCAATGATGAGTTTGCGTACCTGTGGAGTAATTTTGACGAAGTCTCATTTAACAAATAAAGTATCAAAGAAGCTGACATGTCTCTTTATTTTCATAAGGCATTGAAAGCTCTCATTTTATAAATATTATTTAAAAAATCGATATGTACAAAATACATGCTTATATCTAATATTTATATCTAATACTTTTGTATTCACTTACACGAAGCTACACAATCTATCTTATTATTAACCATTTCACATCTGTAGCCTTCGGGGCATTCATGGTCAGCACATTCCCCGCCTAATGACTACAAAACAAATGATACAATTTTATCCAAAAAAATCAATGATCAGGTTTAGTCATCTTTAAACTCCTCGAAGTTAAAAGTGGGTAGTTTTTTGTCCGCAACCCCATCCTGGCAAAAAAAAAACTATTCGGAAATATTTAAGAGTAAATTGTACATTTTAAGATACCTTAAAAGGCTTTTTCAGTGATTTTAATGCTTGAAACATTGTCCAATCTTACTTTGAAAGGATAGTGGAAGCAGGTATTTTATACTTTAATAACATTTTAAGCAATTGGTTGTACAGGAAGTGGCAAACCAGCTTTATTGTGATAAGTCAAGTACAAACCGTCCTTACTTGCTAATACAAATTACAACAAAGTTCCAGACAATAAATTTTGCTACGCCTGACGCGCGTTTCGTCTATTCAAGACTCATCAGAGGCGCTTTACCAAAAATATTGAAAATGCCAAACACTAATGAATATGAAGAGGATAGAACAGTAAAACCAAAAATACCAAACTGGGGAACCAAATTATTACTAAGATAATCAACCTATGTCTGGGGTAGGAAGAACCTTAGGGTTTAGACAATTTTGAAAATTAGACAGATAATTTAAAGCTTTGATGTTTTTATTAAGGTTTAAATTAAGGTTAAAGATTGCTCTGTTCCGGTAGAAAAAAAATTTAAGCTTCATCTCTCTTCTGTGACATTGTTGAATTTAAAATTTCAATGCCAAATATACAACAATTTTAAAATGGCTAATGCTTCAAGAGCAAGAAAAATAGACCAAAAAATATAAAAAAAAAACCTTATCTTTACTTTTCAGAACTATGAAGTCCGAAGTTCACAAAATAATTAGACAACAAATCTAATAATAGGTATATAAAGAAGTAAAGAACTAATATGAAAACAACCTTAGGCCACAATGCTTTATCAGTAAATATACACCCTCTATCTTCAGTCAAACTCGCTGATTTAGTGTTAGTAACGAGCTCACACATTTCCCATTGCTTTCGGAAGTTAATGCCTTCACATTGTTTTATTTTAAAACACTCCTTTACACATTTGATAAGACTTGTGTAAGATTTTCTCAGTAGAACATGTCCAACTTGACATTTGTTCATTTCCAGATTTCCCAAAGTATTCACGATTTTAGGCTTTAAACACTCGTGGTCCGTGACTTTACAAACGTCTTCAAGAAAACAGACAACTGCCGCTGGTAAGAACACAATTAAGGCTACGTATATCAGAACGTTCATGACTCTTGTCTCTTGCAGTTATGATAAACATTCGACTTGCTGAAAGAGTTTATAATGAAGATTATTCATGGAATGACTATTCTTCAACTCATACTTTACATCGTGAAATATTCATGCTTCTGCATCAACTGTACTGTTTTATTATTTATAAAATTTATAGCAAATGTCATGACAATAAATGCAATCTTTTGTCTTGTTTCAAACAATTTTGATATAACATGATATCGTTCTGGTTCAGGTGAAACAAAAGTTATAAAACACCAACGGAACGGAACGGTGTTACGCCAACGGGACTTTCTTTCTTCTATTCAGTCAATATTCCATACAATTCTAATGCATGGCACATTGACACAAACAAAGCAATTCGCCTAGTTGACGTTTTGGCTTAGTCTTTGTGTCGAATACAATTGTCATGTTGTTTTGTGTCAGATCTATAATACAGTACTAAAAAATAGATGTATTTGGGAACATTTATAAAATTACCATATTGTTCATCGTGAAAAATTTATTTCAGCTTGACGATTAAATTTTATTATCTATAAAAGTAATAAAAAAATCTTATGCAATGCATTCATAACTTCTGTCCTGTACAATTTGAGATATAATCGTTCTACTTGTTGTTTTAATTACACCACTGGCAATCTCTCCCTTTTATTAAGTCATAGTGACATGTGATTGTCTATGCTTGCACAGCACATTGACTCAAACAAAGCAGCTCCATGTATGCGTCTCTGGTTGCTACTCTTTATAAAAACTGAACAAGTGTTTGACACAGTTGGTATTTTTTTTATCAATAAAAATATTTTCTAAAAATCCTTGCAGTACACTGTCAGAAACTGCATATACCAATAATATCAAAGAACTTAATAATTTAGGTAAATATTTGTTGCTAGCTGAGAGGGTTAGAAATTCTTGAACCATACTCCAAACCATATATCTATGTATTTATATTTATAATTATTATACTGTATGTTTATTAGCCTATAAGCTGTATTGCATTATTATTACTCCAGAGCTTGCGGGAATAACATCGATTTCCACTACGGGAGCGTCAAGTTTGACACAAAAATTATTATTTCAAGGTTATGTTGCTGAATCTTGGGTTGTTGTCGTCACTCAAAATTTTTTACGGTAGACATCATGCACTCATAGACAAATATGGGATTTTCATCTCTCAGATAAGTGCAAATGTTGGTTTTTCATCTTTCAGATGAGTGCAAATGTTGATTTTATATCTTTCAGATGAGTGCAAATGTTGGTTTTTTTTCATAGGGTTTTGTTTTGTCTTTCTTTACCGGATTAGACACACAGAATTGGAAATTGGCTGTGCGACGAGTGTGCAATAGCAGGCAGGAATCGCTAACACTTCCGGAGCACCTGAGTTAACTGTCATTACGACAAGAGTACGCGTTGCTTATTGATATTTTCAATATTTTATATTTTCAGTAGTTTTTATGTTTCCGTGTTTTGTGCGGTTTTTTTTTGTCCTGTCCTTGTTTGTGTTTACTGTTTTTGTATCTGCCCTTTTGTATTTTGACATTCGGATGCCCATAGGTACCTCTGCTTATTTCATTGCCCTGCTCCATTTGGTTGAATGACATGAATGTTTTAAGTCAAAAATAATCTTTCCTATGCTTTGTTTGTGGCTAATGGCTGTACTCTATAAAATGAAGAAAAGTGTTCCTATGCGGTTGGTCTTTGGAAAACGATGGGATCAGATGTTTGCAATTTTTAAACACGCTCTTTTTAAATGCGGGTGTCCCTAGCCAGGAGTTTTCATTAAAGGTTATGTTTGTATTCGTAAAATTTATTGGCTATTTTGTCAAAAAGAGGTTCTTTCATTGACACTAAGGATTGGGCTAGAACCATATGTTGTTTGTTGTCAATCCAGGGTTTATTGAAAACAGCGAGCAGCAATCGCTGGACACATTGAAGGCTGCTAGCTGTTTTACGCTGTGTATTTTTTAAATTACCATTAATATTGTGGAATGTATTTTTTTTTTCTTTTTTTTTACCAAAATGCTAGCATTAACTTTTACTTTACATATTCACTTAAGCTAAATCTCTGACAGAAAAACTTTATCTGAAATTCATTTCGCAAGACTGTGATTAAAGATATAATCGGGGTTTGGCGTGCCATAAAACCTGGTTTAATCTTCCATTTCTTTAGAAATGCTTGTAAAAAGTCAGGACCATTGCGATATCAATGTCCTTTTTGTGTTGTTTTTTGACATTTAAGATTGATCCTCCAAGTTCGGTATTTCTGATTTTACCATTATTTACATAATAACACAAGTCTTGAAGCTCTAATAGAAGATAATTGGATGTGGAATAAGTATACGCGACACAACCTTAGTAATTTAAATCAAAGCGCCAAAGCGATTAAAGGCAGAGCTAAATCTAAGCACTGAAATAAAGAGAGATCTGTTTTCATCAACTTGAAACATATCAATTTTGTTAGTTTGCTCCGTCCATTTAACATTTGTTAAGAAATCCGTAATTTGGCTCCGCCCACTTGAATATATATGACGTATTGATAAAATTAAAGGTAAAAGATCAACAATGCTTAAGTGTACATCAACTGGTGTATCGATATATGAAATGTAGTCCACATTTAAATCGTATTTATTATAGGGGTATAAAATTGTACCTATTGGTTTAGACAACCTGTATAGCATTTAATACATCTAAACAATAATTATACACGATGAATATTCTATAATTATTATATGATTCTCTGGTAGGAATATTGCCTGACAGATTTATCCTGTCTAGACGATAAAAAACGCGAAAATCAGATAGCTATAATGACTACATAGGGTTTTCCCAAAAATCGTATGTCTTATTTACACATATTGAACATTATTTCTTTTCAAAGAGATTAAAAAAGAAGTGTAAGGAGAAAAAAGGGGAAATAACTGCCAGTACAGATGCAACAAAAAGAGAAGGGCGATGAGGCTCTTTATAGCCTAAAATTAAGGTAATATAAAAGTTTCTATTTCTGGCTACTCTGTCTAGAAGGAAAACATGCCAAAACCTTTAAACTTAAATAGCGATCGAATCGTCACAATGGCAAACCAAGAGAAATGTTTGTCATTTATAAGGTTTGGATCAGAAAACATCGTCCATACAAGAGAAACAAGTTTCTATTTTAGAGAAGGTTTATATCTTACAAATGCTGTAAATTGATGTAAAATGGGGATTTTCTGAATAATGGTCACTTTCATTTCGTTTTCATTACCAAAACAATCATTTAAAAAGAATTAAAAATATATATATAAATCGTTGTTGTTTTTGTATTTATGTCATTTTTGGATATTTGATAAATATTTTCTGAGCATCTGACAACAGTATTCAACGGCTGAGACTAGGGTTCAATATCAGAACAAAATCAGGTCTTACCGTCTTAACTCCTTTAACAGAGAACCAACAATGCAACAGCTCTAAGAAAAATTTCGGTTATTATGGAACTGCGAAACTAAATCTAAACATAATCATAAGATCACTGAACTAATTTACATGCAAAGGAGAAATAAGTCCAACGAAAAGAAAAAGAATGAAACAAAAATATAACATTATTAAGCGATGAGAATTGCAGTTTTGTTTGTTGAATGCGAGAAGCTCAGATTAATTATTATTACATGTAACCATGAGGACTGAATTTCCGGTATGGGAAGGAAGACATGCGCATAGAAAATTTTCAGGATAGAATTAAGAATTATCTGTACGATTTAAGTCTAAACATCTCAGAAAGCAGTCAGTTCCAGCTTTGTATCTAGATTTTTGTACCAATTAATTTTTTGGCCGGATTTCATACATTAAAAACATTGGGTTATGAAATGGTGAATGTCGGGCGGTGGGTTTCGAGCGGAGAAATAATTTTCGTACAGATTTCTCAGCAACTTTTAATCACACATCCGTCATTCGGAATCGCGAGTTTTTGCCTCGTGAAGGAATCGAGAGCTGCTCATGCAGTAGGAGGCGACAAACTCGTGATGAAGGAGTCTCCATAACTTTTAGAAATTTTATTTATTTCACTAAATATCTAGGCTCAAAGAACAAAATGTAAGAAAATAAAACTGTCTCACAAAATTAATACTTTTTCTGTCGTATGCAAAAAGGACCAAATGAAAAAGTTCCACGATTTCGAGAAAAACACTAAGGGCGATGTTCTGCGCATTGCATTCTAGTGTAACAATTTTGTCATTTTATTTTTTAAAGAAGATAAATAATGCAACCATTTTACGAGTTATCTTTAGAATATGTAAAAACACATTTTCAATAACAAAATGTTGTTTCTAATGCTCGTAGCATAGCATGCGCGACCAGTGAAAGACGACCTCGGAATTATGAAGTTATCAAGTCAGAACAAAGAGTGACACACCTTGATTTCTATTTATTTCGGAATATAATGCTGGCCAAACACTTATTCCACATCTCTTTATCGTTTATACATACAACTTTTAAGTATGGTAATAAATTCGATCTCCCTCCGGGCTCTTATGGGGCTCCCGCAGGGTACCCCCCTCAGGTCGCCAGGTCGCTTTTAAAAGGGGTCTGAGGTCGCAAGGTCGCTTTTAAAAGGCATATTTTGGCGGAGGTCGCAGGTCGCTCTTTGGCATAGGTCGATTTTATGTAGTGCAGGTCGGAAGTCGCCCTTAAAAAGCCATCAGGCCACAGGTCGTTTTTAACCCTGCGGGAGCCACTCTTATCCCAGAGAATGATACGCCTCCAAGTGGTGTACTTGTGGAAGAAGTGTACATGTATTTAACGTTGAGTCAAAAAGCATTCTTAACTAGATTCATTAATACAATAAATAAATATTTAAAAATAGAATTGTAATCATTTCCATTGATCGATGGGTTGAAATGTTCGATTTTTTCGATTATTTTCACAAAACTAAATATCCTAAGTAGGAATATCGATTTATTGTTTCATTTTAAGGCGAGAAATTAAAAAAAAATAATAATAACAATATATTGGCAGAATACAACAAAATTGTAATCGGTAGTTTTAGTTTTGAATAAAGTGAAGCTTATCATAAATCAAAGTACCGTTGGTACCGTGTACTTGGAAGTCACATTTGAACGAAGGCAAGCGATTTATGTTGTGGTTTATAACTTTTTCGACAGAAGAAGGCAATTAATGAATTTAAATATATCTTTATTTATGTATGAACCACGCTTTCTTACAACGATATGAAATCGATATAACTACATGTATTCACGTCTGTAGTTCGACATCCCAATGGTCCGACAGCCCATTAGTCCGACAGCCAATTGGTCCGACAATCCAATAGTCCGACAACCCAATACTCCGACAGCCCAATATTCCGACAACATACAAAAATCCAGTCGATCGGAACGATATTGAATATTCTAAAATAATATTTCAGTCATTTCTTATAAATCAATTTCCAACACAATTAAAAAAACATGAAAATCTTACTTTACCATCACAACTAACCGAATAACTAAATTACTCAAACAACTTTACCAATATAAAGCTCAGGGACCTGGTTACATATTGAGAATACTCAAAGAATTAGCAAAAGACATTTTACGGTTTGTTAACAAAACCGTAAAAATGGACCCAAAGCTTACTATCAGAAAGTAATCAGCCCGCAGTTATACTAGTAGATGGAGTAACATCCGATCAATGGAGTCAGTGTAAACACGGGTGTCCCCCAGATTCAGACTCTTCATCTACTTTATCAACGACCTCAGTCTCGTCTTTAATCCATGGCCACAATACGCTTATATTCGCTGATGATACGATTGCATTTATACCTGCCAATATCAAATGCTCAAGATGCGGAAGCAAAACAAGAGGACCTTAATCAGCTAGACCAATAGGAAGAAGACTGGTGCATGACGTAACACCCTGATAAATACACAGCCCGAATTATCATCAATAAAAGAAAACTTAAATTATAGAGCCAATCAATCAAATTCAAGGTCATATTTCAAAACTAGAAGCAGTAAAATTAGCAAAACATCTTGGACTCACCTTCACCAACAAACTACTTTGGCAAAAGCACATAAACAACACATGTAACAAATTTAACAAAACCATCAGCTTCATATGCAGAAATCTGATATCATTAATTGATATGGAAGAAAAGGCATATACTTCACTTGACAGACTCCTAGTTGAATCAGCCAGTACTGTTTTGACCTATATAAACCATGCAATAAAAATAAATTGAGTCTGTACACCAACAGTTACAAAGAAAGATCCAATGTACGCAATATCATACTCAATATAAAGTGATAACCCCTACAAGACCGTAGAAGGGACTCGAAACTCCTCATAATGTATAAAATTGATCGAAGGCTTGTTGTCATACTCAACAGGCTAACATGACACATGAGAACATTAAAAACAAGGAACAACAGAGCATTTCAAATAGAAAACAGCGATAGAGCATTTATTAATATTAATCATATAAATCTTACGGTGATGGAATAGCACATGAATATCCGTTTTCCATATCCTATGAGCTTAATATGGTGTTTTCCAATTTTTAATGCGTATGTTGTTTTATTGTTCAATCTATATAATTTGCTTGAAAGCAATCAGCGACCGTCACAAAAATCATTGCATATATATATAATATACCTTAGGCGACTTTAAAAATGGTTAATATCTATAAATTTACTTTTAGGTGTGTGTCTCGGAAACCTCTGTCCTTGTTTCACTGTTTAACTAATTGACCCAGATTTTCCCTGTTTGATCAGTTACTTTTTAGAAAGTATTACCTGAAGCTTTTATATATTTCTATTTTCATATGTAACCATTTTCATGTGTAAAATGCAATTTTTAAGAGCCGAATTAATACGTTTTCCAAAAATTCAAAGCTTAACAAGCCATTTACCAACAAAATAATTCTATCAGTTTCTCCCGCGTTAAAGTACAGATTGCTTCTTTTTTTGTGTGTTTTTTGTTTTTAGTTTGTTTCAAAGGTAGGGTTCTTTGTGCCTATAAAATCACTCTTGATTATGATATTTCATTTGGATTTCTTGTTTCTATATAAAATTCTAAAATACCAAGAAAAAATAAAGAAGTCAAAAATATATCCTTGTTAATAATATTTCTCGACAGTAGGCCCTAGGGTCAAAAGGAGAAGCACCAATTAAATTGATCAGGCAGAGAAAAAAAATTACAAATACTAGTAATACCAAAGACCTGTACATAAGACTTTTTTTGTACATACAGGTATATGAAAATACAAAGAAACTTCATCTCAATATGCAGCAAATAGTGGAAAAACGTACTAGCATATGGAAAACACTTATAAATATATTTGTCGTAATATATCATTTGCGGAAAGAGAGTTAATTGCCAATCTTCTTAAAGGTAATAACTATAAAGCGTCCAATTGAAGTCAGGATTGTATGCATAGAGGTTTTTTTATGGGTTGTGTTTAAAGTTTTATTAATATATTACCATTGTTTTCGGACTAATGGGCTGTCGGACTATTGGTTTGTCGGACCAATGGGCTGTCGGACTATTGGGTTGTCGAACCAATGGGCTGTCGGACTACTGGGATGTCACCGAAAAGTTTTTTCCTGTAACTTTTATCTGAGAAAATTTCTCCGAAATCATTACTATACTTTACACGTCCTTGACTTCCAAGTAATTAGTAAGATTTACATTCATGGATTATACTATTTTCAGATATCATCTTATGATCATATTTTAATTTTCATTATTTTTGTATAAAATTATAAATTCGACTCTCAATCCATGTTAATTTAAAGCCGTTTTCCTTTGTCTATTTGTCCAGAATGAATTACTTCTTATATAACTTGCGAGTGCTCGGAAACTACAATTTCTTAGCACCAAGCATCTTCGCTAGCCAAGGGTTACGATGCACTATCTCTCATCTTCATGATAGCGGAAACCCTTGGCTAGCGAAGATGAGTACCTGGCTGGTACTTCTTATTTTCGAGTAAGAACATGCATCTTACTTTCAGGTTTATATTACTGTTATGATTGCCATTTTTTCTCTTAAAAGCGTGTCTATGAGAAAACCATGCAAAATCCAAAAATTTGTCCAGATGCAAGAATTTCAAATCTACAAAAGGGATGGGGCAACTAAAAGCATCCCCCTTAAGACTCCTTTTTGCAAATTTTTTTTCCCCAGAAATTCAAGATGGCCGACCTACGGGCCTTATAAGGATAACTGAGTTTCTTGGAAAAATTAGCCATTCTGAACAGTGCTGAATACAACAATTTAACTTTTTAATGGTTTATTTTTTCAATATTTTTTCTCCATTAATCCAAATTTGAAAGAAGAATTTGGAAAGGGTCATATTTCTGCTTCTTAATTCTACAAAAATTTTGAAAATCATCATTTCCATTTCTCAGCACCCATAGGGGGTATATGGGGCATTTGCCAAATTCCTTAAAAAACATCAAAATGTTCCATTTTAAACATAATTGTTTGTGAAAAATAACATTTTTAAATTCAATTTGCCATACTATGCAGAAAATGGATGCATTAAAGTACAAAACAGCAAAAGGAACTGCTTTGCATATGAATTTTGGCATCTCTACAAGTCCACGAATTAGGGACATGTGCCAGTTTTGGCAAGACAGTCCCATATTTTCAACAACTTTTGGTTCAAGTATGAAAGTATTTTTTTCCAATGAAAAACCATTTTTGACAAATGCAAAGACAGTTGGTTACATGAAAAATAACTGTATACACATTGGCAGTGCAGAAATGTACAAAAGAAGATGCAAAAAAGTGATTTTTTTTAAGAATTAAAGCAAAATGAAGAAATTGTCAATTTTAGGTGAACAAAGCAGATTTACTCAAACTCAGGTCAAATTAATTGAATATGTCCCCAAAAGAATGCTTTTTGGTGTTTTGGAATTGATATATACAAAGTAGTATATTATTGTTTTCCTCGAGGCAGATGCATTCAAATAGTGATCTTTGGCCATTTTCGGTTACTGCCAAATTGATCTCCTGGACCATATTTGAATGAGTTTTATAACAATGTTGTTTAATAAAGCAACAATCCTTTTTGTTATTTCTGACGTATGTAAAAATTTTCATCTAGACCAAAAATATTTAAAATATCTGTCAAAGCATAACTTTTTAAAAGTTGGTCAAAAATGGCCAAAAACCTCATTTGGCTAAAAATTAGCTATTTTTCCTTAAAAAGCGAAGTCGGACAATTTTTTGAAAAAAAAGTGTACCAGGGAAAGTAATTTTTTATGCTTCTTTTCACTTGTTCTTTACTTTAAAATATTGTCTCAGATACCCTCAAGAAAAAAATATTTTGTTCGACTTATTTTTTTTCAGAAGGTGGTGGCCCTTTCTAGTCAAATGATGTTTGTTCTCAATTTTGACCATATTTTTTCAAGGAATCTCTCGACAGATTCTTTTTATATTATGTTTTCACGTGCTAACCTTTACATACTTAAGAAAACTTTAAAATAATGTTTATTGAATTGAACAACATTTTTATAAAAATTATACAAATATGGTCCAGGAGCTCATTTTGGCACTTTGTCGAAAATGGCCGAAGACCACTTTTTGAACGCCTGTCTATCGAGAAAAACAATAATATGTCACTTTGTAAATATTAATTCTAAAAGACCAAAAAGGATTCTTTCGGGTACTTATTCAACTTATTTGACCTGAGTTTTAGTAAATCAGCTGTGTTCACCTAAAATTGACAATTTCTTCATTTTTCCAGAATTCTTTAAAAAAAATCACTTATTTGCACCTTTCTTTGTACATTTTCTGCACCGCCATTGTACATATAGTTATATTTATTGTAACTAACTGTTTTTGCATTTGTCAAAAAGGGGTTTTCTTTGGCAAAAAATACTTTCATACTTTTACCAAAAGTTGTTGAAAATATGTGATGGTCTTGCCAAAACTGGGGTATGCCCCAAATTCGTGGACTTGGAGAGATGCCAAAATTCTTATGCAAAGCATTTCCTTTTGCTATTTTGTACTTTAATGTATACATTTTCTGCATATTATAGCAAATTGAATTTAAAAATGTTATTTTTTACAAACAAGTATGTTTAAAATGGAACATTTTGATGTTTTTGAGGAATTTGGAAAATGCCCCATATACCCCCTTCAGGTGCAGGGTAATGGAAATAATGATTTTCAAAATTTTCGTAGAATTAATAAACAGAAATATGACCCTTTCTAAATTCTTCTTTCAAATTTGGATTATTGGAGAAAAATAGAGAAAAATAAACCATTAAAAAGTTAATTTTTTGCGTTCAGCACTGTTCAGTGTGGCAAATTTTTCCACGAAACTCAGCTATCCTGATAAGACCCGTAGGTCAGCCATCTTGAATTTCTCGAAAAAAATATTTTGCGAAAAGGAGTCTTAAGGGGGGTGCTTTTAGTTGTCCCATCCCTTTTGTAGATCGGAAACTCTTGCATCTGGACCAAATTGCATGGTTTTCCCATAGACATGCTCTTATGTAGACGTTAAAACAAGTAATCTCTATTTCTTAACTGAACTATAAACTTTAAGATAAATCAGTTTTTGTCCATCACGAACATCATTCACATACTAAAATTTACGGTACATCATTCTTCACGAGCCAATTTAACGTGACCAAGTATATTTTTATCAATATATCAAAAACAATTTTTTTTTTCAAACATGATGTGCAATATGTTAGAGGAGGCAATGATGTTCATGTAGATACATGTACCTAATTTGTGACTTTTTGGAAAAAATAAACATTAATTCGTAAAACATACTGTCTCTTTAAATTGTACTAAAAAGTGTTATTGAGCACAACCATAGCACAATATTTGCCTTTAATAAATTTGAAGAAACGATTGTGCTTTAATTTACTTCATATTTTTCATGTTTATAATGTTATAATTAATTTTTTTGAGACAGTTTCATTTTCTTTAATATGTTCTGTTACCTTAAAATTGACTTGAATTAACAAAATTTCTAGTAAATTATGGAGACTCCATTACGGGTACGTCGCTTCCTCCTTCCTCCTTCCACGAGCAGCGCTCTATACTTTAACGCCATTATCGATTCCTTCAAGAGAAAAAAAAACTCGCCATATCGAATGGCGGCCGTGAATTACAACCTCTTGATATTTGGTATGCAGTATTACCTTTGGGTTTCATTCCATGGGATTCGATTTTAAATCTGTCGCTCACCTATGCTTCCTGTTTAACGAAAAACGGTCATTTTTGACTTTGAAATATTTGAATGTAATATTGGTCGTCTTGTTGCGGACTCCAATACTCAAGGACCAAAACACTTTATATGCACTGTAAATGAGATCACAAAGTAGGGTTTTTGAACCTTATGATATATCTCGATTTGACAACACTGTTGGAATAGAATTCCCTAGGTATAGGACTTAGGCTCATGTGAAAGCAAATTCGGTATTATAATCATTGCTTGATCCTACAAAAGGTAATAAACTAGATAGAAAAGTCTTAGAAATGAATGTAAAGATTGAATCCTCTTTTCTCAAGAAAGAACATAATTATTTAACAAAATGACATTTTTGTACAAGAGATAATAGGCTTATAGAAGGCACAGGCGTTTGGGTCCAGGATTTTATTCTATTATAAATAACGTGTACATAAAAATTGGAAATAGTATATAGATGAGATATATGAAAATTTTTATAAACACGTTATTTATAATAAAATAAAATCCTGGACCCAAACGCCTGTGATGGAAATCACAGACAAGGCAAAAAAATTGATCACTAGTTGTTACCTCCCTTTTCCCATTATAAAATTATTAAATCTTTGTTCAATATAGCAAAATCAAATTTTATAGAATAAAAAATATGGTTATATATACCTATGGCCAATATGCCTCAAATAATGGAAAGATAAAAAAAACACATTGCATATTTAAAATAATATATATTCATAGACCTGTATATTATAATAAACTTTTTTAAAACTTATAAAAACTAACGAATGTTCTAGAGTCTTAATACAGCTAACAACAAAACTACCGAACTTGCAGGATCAATCTCAAAACGGAAACAGTAAAGACAATGCAAGGCAAGTATACTTGGGAAAATGAAGATTGCAATGGTCCTGACTTAGTATGCGCGCTTCAAAAGAAATTGTGGGTTAAACCAGGTTTTATGATACAAACCCCCGTCTTCCAGTATCCGGTTAGTTGAGATTTGAAGGTCATTATCTCGATACAACAAACAGCCAAAAACCATTTCGTTCAACAGTTTTGACTTTCTCCATTAGTAGCTGATATCGAAGGACACACTTTTTTAAAGACTGTTTAAGACGTATTTTTTTTTCTTTCGTAATCTTATAGATGGTCTACCCTCCCCATGAGACAAATCAATTTCAAGCAAACTGCAGTCTTGGAGAAATGTGAAACAAATCTTTATCTTAATCAGATATAAAGCAACAATGTTAAAAGAACTTGAAAAAGAAATTCACATAAGCATTATAAAACGCATTTTAATTTTTCGTGCGGACGGACGGTGTACGGTGTGCAGATAAGAAATTTCAAAGCTTGCAAAAGAATGAACCTCTGAAAATAACCGGGATTTCATTTTTTCCAAGGAATCCAATGAGTTCTTTAAAATCCACGTATGATTGATTCTACACCAATTATTATAGTGTTACAGTATGATATTTGTCCTTCTTTTGGCTGCAGACAAGATCTTTCTGTGTACGGATTTTTGTGAAGGTAAGGTTTCCAATACAAATATGGTATCTTCAATTGAATAATTTAACAAAGACATCATGTGCTCGTAGACTAAAACCGTATTATTGTCTCTCAGATGAGCACAAATGTTGTTTTGACAAAGAGGGTTAGAAGTTTTGTCCTTTGTCCGAGTTGACATGCACTTACTCGATCGTTGATGACGTGACGATTGTGCTATAGCAAGCAGGTCTGTGCACCTGAATTCACTCTCTTGTTCCTATTTGAGTTTACGTTGATGATTTCAGTTTTGTTGTAATGTGTGTGTTTTCTGTATGCTGTGCGGTTTATCTTATGACTTATGATGATTTGATGTTTACCAATTTGTAATCGTCAATTTATTTGGTACGTCGTTCCTTCTTTGAAATGTGTAAGTGATCATCCAAGTCGATAGTTTTAGATATTATATACTCATATAAAAATCTTTATTGTGATTTGCTTAGACATTGTCACGTGACATGTGATATTTCGCTGGGTCAACCGGTAATCGTTGGGTCGCATGGTAAGGTCACCCTCTCGTGTGAATTTGCACGTGAGCCCACAATTTTTCTTCAACATTGTATTGTTTGTAGAAAAAGGAAAAAGGTTTTAATGTCCGAAAAATTTAATATCAAATTGTTTCATCTTAATATTCGATATAATATAACAGTTATCACCCTAAATGATATGTGGCCCGGCATTTCTTTCCCCTCGAAAAGGAAGGTCATCCTCGGGGCAAACCCTCGGGTGACCTTACTTTCTCCGGGAAAGAAACCACCGGGTCACACAACATTTAGGGTCATAATTGTATATTATTACCTGTTTTATTATACCTGTGGAAGTATTTAACTCCTTGATATACCATAAAATCATTTACTGGACACCAACATAGATAAAACATTTCAATATTTCATCGATTATGACATATTGTGAGAAATGTTTATATCTGAAACTACTGCATAATTGATGATAACCAGGGAATGTCGAGCATAATGTGTATGGTAGAAAGTCTCCTTAAAATATTGAAATGATACAAAGCATTGGAACAACGCTTGTGTCTAAGTTCAACGTGGAGCAAACACTCTAACCCCATTGCAAGTTTAGGAGGGAGACCAGTTCAGGTTAACTGGTGGAGACCGGTTCAGATTAACTGGTGGAGACCGGTTCAGGTTAACTGGTGGAGACCGGTTCAGGTTAACTGGTGGAGACCGGTTCAGGTTAACTGATGGAGACCGGTTCAGGTTAACTGGTGGAGACCGGTTCAGGTTAACTGGTGGAGACCGGTTCAGGTTAACTGATGGAGACCGGTTCAGGTTAACTGGTGGAGACCGGTTCAGGTTAACTGGTGGAGACCGGTTCAGGTTAACTGGTGGAGACCGGTTCAGGTTAACTGGTGGAGACCGGTTCAGGTTAACTGGTGGAGACCAGTTCAGGTTAACTGATGGAGACCGGTTCAGGTTAACTGGTGGAGACCGGTTCAGGTTAACTGGTGGAGACCGGTCCATGTTAATTGGTGGAGACCGGTTCAGGTTAACTGGTGGAGACCGGTTCAGGTTAACTGATGGAGACCGGTTCAGGTTAACTGGTGGAGACCGGTTCAGGTTAACTGGTGGAGACCGGTTCAGGTTAACTGGTGGAGACCGGTTCGGGTTAACTGGTGGAGACCGGTTCAGGTTAACTGGTGGAGACCGGTTCAGGTTAACTGGTGGAGACCGGTCCATGTTAATTGGTGGAGACCGGTTCAGGTTAACTGGTGGAGACCGGTTCAGGTTAACTGATGGAGACCGGTTCAGGTTAACTGGTGGAGACCGGTTCAGGTTAACTGGTGGAGACCGGTTCAGGTTAACTGATGGAGACCGGTTCAGGTTAACTGGTGGAGACCGGTTCAGGTTAACTGATGGAGACCGGTTCAGGTTAACTGGTGGAGACCGGTTCAGGTTAACTGGTGGAGACCGGTTCAGGTTAACTGGTGGAGACCGGTTCAGGTTAACTGATGGAGACCGGTTCAGGTTAACTGGTGGAGACCGGTTCAGGTTAACTGGTGGAGACCGGTCCATGTTAATTGGTGGAGACCGGTTCAGGTTAACTGGTGGAGACCGGTTCAGGTAAACTGGTGGAGACCGGTCCATGTTAATTGGTGGAGACCGGTTCAGGTTAACTGGTGGAGACCGGTTCAGGTTAACTGGTGGAGACCGGTTCAGGTTAACTGATGGAGACCGGTTCAGGTTAACTGGTGGAGACCGGTCCATGTTAATTGGTGGAGACCGGTTCAGGTTAACTGGTTGAGACCGGTTCAGGTTAACTGGTGGAGACCGGTTCAGGTTAACTGGTCAGACCTGTTCCATGAACGTCTGTTTTGACTGTTCGGTTTATGTGGGTTTTTGCTAATTATCGAAAACGCTACACGTGTGCATGGAAGTTATCAAATGCGGGATAATGGGCAAATTACATGTAATCCTGACAATCCTGATAAAGAAATCAAATAAGGTTGCGGGACAATTACATGCTATTTGATACTTTGTGAGTGTCACGTTTGTAACAGAAATTGCTAACGCAGGGTAATGTTGCTCCACGGTTGCTGTCTTCACTGAAGAAATTTTAGACATATATGGGATTTCTATCTCTCAAATGAGTGCAGTTGTTGGTTTAATGCGTTCTCATCTAAATTTAAAAATTCTCATGCAAAACTTTTAGCTGTTGAAGGCAATTTCTTATCAAAATTGAGTAGTTGAACAAAACAAGACAAAAATACCACATGTTCGTAAAAGTTGTAATTTTCTTTCCAAAAGTAGCTATTTTTACCATATTTTATCATATTCTTACCATATTATTAAAGGGTCTTTTAGCGTTTTTCGAAACCTTGGATGCTGGATTGCTAGATTAGGATGCTGGCATACGGACCTGAATTGAAACCAAACTGAATTATATAAGTAATACAGAATCCAGCATACACCAGGTCAGAATGCTAGCATACAGACCTGAAAACCAAAATCATATCAAAATTATAGAATCCAGCATACACCAGGTCGGAATGCTAGCATTTAGATCTGAAAAACAGAAATCATACAAATAATACATAATCCAGCATATACGAAGTCGGAATGCTAGCATTTAGACCTGAAAAACAGAAATCATACAAATAATACAGAATCCAGCATACACCAGGTCGGAATGCTAGCATTTTGACCTGAAAACCCGAAACATGTCGTATATTATAGAATTTAGTATACACCAGGTCGGAATGCTTGCGTTTGGGTCTGGTGACTAAAATAACAGAAGAAAATACATAGTTTGGGCGTTAAACTACTTTTGGTCAAAACGGAGTAGCAAAAGTTTGAGAGTGCAAAATGTATAGACGTTACGTCGGATATTGCTTCCGCATAACGTAACACAATTATAGCGTCGTAAAAAATTAAGAAATTTGGCTATTTTTTATCTTGAAAAAGTATCTCTTTTTGATAGTTTTTAACGAAATAATGCAATCTTTTTTGTCTTGATGATCATGTACATACAAAATACTAGTGTTCAGGGTGTACTTTTAACAAAAATTATAAAATTCTGTTTAAGATCATCATATATAATGACAACTAGTTCTGATGTTTGCATTGACGTTACGCAACAACGCTGAAAACTGAAAGACGGGACATTTCTGCGAGACATTTTCAAATTTGTATATTTTTCGGGATATAAGAGCAAATGATACAATCGACACACCATTCGATTTATGTTTCTTTTTACTTGTAGGCTATATTTTCGATTGTCATTGTAACAATTCTATTTTTTCATAAAACTTTGTCCGTTTTCAGCTTTGTTTCAATTTTGAAGCGATTTTCTACTGGGGGACAAATCTGCGAGACAAGCTTTTTTGACTAATTTTTGGAAAAAGGAGTTTACAACATAAATGAAAATTTGTAATCAAAGAGTTTAAGCTTATTACAAAGTAAATATATAGTCATTGATGCTAAAAAATTGTTATTAATTTGAGAATTGTAAAATGTTTCAGACTATTTTTCAGTTTTGTCGCCGTTGGACAATCAAACCATTTCTGCATTCGTACTAAGATCTTTTAATTTAGAGCTTCGAAAAAGCTAGCATTTTAACAATGTAACAAAGGGAATATATAGAGCCCTAACTTATTCAAAATTTTTATCAATGATTTACCAACCTACTTAGAAAGCTCAGTGGATCCAGTATTTCTTAATGGTAAACCTATTAGCTGTCTTCTGTATGCTGATGATATGATTTTATTATCCACATCAGCTAAAGGTCTTCAAAATAAACTAGACATTCTTCACAAATACTGTAAGGACTGGTGCTTATCACTTAACCCTATTAAAACAAAAATTCTGGTCTTCAACAAGGCAGGCAGACACATTAAACATTCTTTTAAATATAATGAATATGAATTAGAATGTGTACAACAGTATAGGTATTTGGGAATTTATTTTGCAGCCTCTGGCACCTTTTCCTTCGCTCAGAATGAACTTTATAAAAAGTCGCTAAAAGCATACTACAAATTAAGTAAAGAGTTTTTATTCTTAAACCCAAAACTTAAAACAAGCATGCATGTGTTTGATCATACTATCAAACCAATCCTTCTTTATGGTTGTGAAATATGGGGAACATTTAACTGTCACACACCTAAATACAGTAATTGTGATTCTTTACCTTTTGACAAAATATACAACAACTTAATAAGCGAAAAACTACATGTTAAATTCTGCAAACAAATACTTGGCGTCAATAAAAAAGCTACAAATTATGCAGTGCTATCAGAACTCGGTCGCTTCCCGTTGTACTATGACATTGTTAAGTCTATGCTAAATTATTGGCAAAGATTGGAGCACGACATAGATGAATTTCCACTCTTACAAAACGCCTTCTCCCATTCCAAAAAATTACACTATGAAAAGAAATCATCTTGGTATGGGGCGTTAAATATGATAATAAAAAACACACCAAACTTCTGTCTTCAGGGGCAAAATAAGTTAAAAAAACAATGCATAAAAAGTCACGTTCGAGATGCTTTTATAGCAGAATGGAAAAATAAGCGAGAACAAAATAAAGAAGGAAAACTAAGAACATATGTCAAGTTTAAAGACACCTTTGGGTTTGAGAAATACTTAGATAAAGTTAAAAACTTTGAGCGAAGGAGGGGGATGACCAAGCTTAGAATATCATCCCATCATCTCCAAATCGAAAAGGGTAGATACCAGGGTGTCCCTCCAGACCAACGACTATGTCAGAAATGTGACTCTGGCGAGGTTGAAAATGAAATTCATTTTTTATTCAAATGCTCTCGTTATGATCGTACGAATCTGAACAAAATTATCACAGAGAACTGTGTTAACTTCAGTGCACTTGATCTAGAAGCGAAGCTACTTTGGTTACTTTCATGTGAGAATGAAGAGATCTTAACCCAATTATGCACCTTTATTACAGATAATTTAAACTGACCTTGCCCATTTAATTGCTTAATGATAGTAAAACTTCTTTTTTCTCTACATCACTCGTTTCAGTTTCATTTTATTAATTTAATTTCTCTTTGTACTCCAAAGACCTTGATGTTCTGCACCAGACGCGAGGTGGGTTGCTCTCTGTTATAAAATATAACAGAGAACATATCCATACAAGCACCGTCCCTTGGCGTCTGTTGCAGATCTTCAATGTCTCCACGCAACGGTAAAGAAATATTATGCTTCCTTAACCGTTTCTTAATTCCTATAAGTAGTTTGGATTTTAAGGCCTTGTTGTTCTGCACAAGACGTGAGGTGGATTGCTCTATGTTATGAAATTTAACAGAGAACATATCCAAACAAGCACTGTCCCTTGACGTCCTTTGCAGATATTCAATGTCTCCGCTCAATTTTAACCTCATTATCTTGCGATTCTACATCAGTCACGAGGTGGTATACTCTTGTCCATGAAATATGGCTTGAGTTTATCCATAAGCACCGTCCCTTGGTGACTCTTGTAGAATTGTAACTATAGTATATACTTTTAATCCTATATCAAATAAACAGAGGGCACTCAAAATTAAAAAAAAAAAATATATATATATATAGTTATTTACAAATCTCTCGTTCTCTAGACCTTATATTATAAATGAACAACCTCGCCGGGGTCATATATTGGCAAATTAATGATATTTTTTTTTATTTATTTATTTTTTTTTTGTCTATTTGTCTCATTACAGCTCTTCTTATGTCTATGTATGTTTGAAATCATGATTGTTTATAATTGTAATAGCCCCCTGTGGGACCATAATTGGCAAATAAATATCCTATCTCTTATAGATCATATTTACTAAGTTTCAAAAGTCAACACCAACTTTTTGCAGTTTTTCTGGGGCCAAAACATTTTCAGAGAGCAAAAATTGTTACACGGGACAACATAAAATTTGACGTTGTTTTAAAGAATTTTTACAATTTATTTTTAAAAGATCCTTCTTTGGATGTTATTATTCATATCAGACCGTAGCCCTGTATTTGAGCTTTCAGAATTTGTATAGAACTTGTATATTCTGACTTTGGCGTCCCAACAAGTACGCAATAACTAAAAGAAAAACAATATTTTTTCGACAAAGTAGCAATATCCAACGTAACGTCATTATAGCCATTGTGTCAATTTTAGCCTAAAGATGTTAAAATATGCATGCAGTTTTGATAGATTTCTGCTTGATTGTTGTTCAAAAGGCATTGATGAGAATTTATAAATTTAGATGAGAACGCAAATGTTTGTAATAGAGTTTTGTTTTGTCTTCCTTTACCGGATTTGACACAAATTTTGAACCGCTTACTCTTCTGGAGGTCTTGAGTTTACTCTTGTTACGACATGAGTTCGCGTAGTTGATTTCCGTTCGGTTGATATTGTGTTTTGGTTTTTTTTTCGTGCTGTTCTTGTTTGAGTTTACCAGTTTTGCCGTTGCCCTTTCGGACTTTCGACACTCGAATATTGGTGCCTCTTTGCTTCTTTCGAAAGCCATGTAAAGGATTTCTTCAGTCTTCAGTGACCAACTAGCGTAGGAACCACTCGCACTCCGGGGGTTCATAGGGAAATTTATTTTCGTGTAGACTTTATTACAGGATAGAAAATAATGAGATGTGGAATAAGTGTACGCGACACAACCCACAATTAAACGGCAATTTAGAAGAAAAAAAACAATGGACAACCGCCAGCAGCCTTCAACAAGGAGTATGTCTTTTATGCCCTGTGGAGTTAGCAGAACAATTCCCCGTGTTAAAGATGTATGCTCTTTATTTTTTACATATGGTGTACTTGTACTTCTCGTGTGTACACTTTGTTTTTAACCACTATCTAAATTTATGTTAATTCTAAAACCTAAGGTTAAACTCCTTCCATAGTAGTTTTGCCCTTAGCTATATATATTTGGATTTCGTTTGGTTTTATGCAATTTGAACATCTTTTAAATTGTGGATTTCCTTTGTTTTGGGTTCAAGTGCTGCTGATGAGGAATAATTTTCCGAAATGGCCAAACAGCTTATAAAAAAATAATTGCAATTGGAGTTAACATATGTTTTGTGGTCTCATGTTCATCTATTCCATATCCTTTCATTAATTATTCAGTAAAATTGACCTGAAATCACCCTTCCTGGAATATCCACAGCAGATGAAGTCCGGCTTGCCTTTTTTGATTTGAAGCAATTTATAAGGGCATAAGTACAATATGTACTAGTAAAGACTTTTCGTCGTTTTGAAAACCACGAATCTTTTTAGTAATACGTACATAAATGAAGCGATTCGATTGATATTAACAAGGAAACACAATTATTGATAAATTACTGATTAGGATAGTGTCATGACATTCATTGGTTTATGTTAAAATTGAATGCCACAGCTGTTGAATTTATGATATTTACAAAATGTACCTCAACTCACTGTCGTAAAATGTAATCGAAAAACTTTGATATATATAACAACAGAAAATCATTGAAAAAGATTCATTTTAAAGTCATTTTGGGGTCAGGGAAAACGTGTAAAAATAGTGAAAAAAATCAGGGATTTCGTGTAATCCCTTGGAAAAACCAGGGATTACATGTAATCCCCAAGCGATTAAGCGATTACACGTAATCCCTGAATTTCTAGGGATTACGTGTAATGCCTAATTACACACATTCCCTGTAACATACATGTATATTTATATTTAAATACTTTTTTTAAAATATAATAGATATGATATTTTGCATTTACTGTAGTACCAAATGGTGCATAATAATTTCAGCTTCTTACACATGTTGAAAATGGATGAAAACTTCCTATCACAGCTGTCCAACTATAGGTCGTAGAGGTTTTATACATCGCCTTCAATCTTATCATATGGTATAATAGGGTGTATATCTATTTTATACTCCTAGGTCATCTACTTTCTGTTAACCAAATACTAAAGTTTTGAACAGAAGCGGGATATCACTAGTGCGCATTAGCTTACAAAATATTTGTTACAAATTGTTTATATTAAAAAGTTTTAAGGCTTTCACGCAAAGTACTATTTCCGTCTTTTCCTCATTCTCTTTAAATAAGAGATAAGAACCGCCTTGTAATTTTATCCCAGTCATTTAATTCCAAAAAAAATTTGTTACAGAAAACTTGACAAATCGCTACGATGAGTACAAGTGCAATAGAGATAGGCCAACTGCCTCTCTTAACCATGTGTCTTTCTTCTTAACTCTGACGTCATTTTAACTACATTCTCCTGAAACATAGCTTGGTCAACTCGCAAACAGTTTCTAAGGAAACAATATATCATCACGTCCCAGTTCCTCTAAAATTGTTCGTACATGCCGAACTAGGATCTCCTACTTTTACAATGTCTCACCCAAATTAAACGCGTTTTTCTTATCCTCTGGTATCGGTTCTGGTTTTATTGAATCAACCATAGCCTTATCTTGCAGAATAAGCGTATACATGCTCATTCAGCAACATCCCGTAATTTACCATTTTCATAGTACTTTTTTTCCTTTTAATGTGATCTCACTGAAGATTGTTTTACAAAACAAGGGTGCAAAAATAGGCGAAATGAAAGAGTAAGCGTAATAAAACGTGATTATACCTACTAAAACGTGATAAAACGTGAAAAAAAACCTAGCGAAACGTAACATTAAACGTAAAAACGTGCAAAAACCTCATAAAACCTCGTGAAACGTAGTAAATACCTAGGAAAACGTAGTAAAACCTGGTGGTGGGCATTCTGTTACGTTTTACTAGGTTTTCGTTACGCTTTCACTGGGTTTTAACACGTTTTAACGACGTTTTACCACGTTCTACTACGTGTCTGCTACGTTTATTTATTTAGCCGCGTTTCGCCACGTTTGTGTCGTGCAAACGATACAAACGGGGCACCACACGTTTGCGTCCAGGTATCTCTACGTATGTACCCGGTTTCAACTACGTGTCGGTACGTTTCGTTACGTTTATAGCCGTTTCACTACGTTTTAGAAACGTAGTAAAACGGGGTGCCGAAACGTGACAGTGTGACTGGGGCTTTACCAACACAGCAAGTTTTATCATGCAGGGGTTCTTCAAAAATTGGTCGAACATGTTCAAGGTCAAGTAAGGAAAAGACAACTCAGAATTCTTATCGATTAAGATATGACTCGCGGCAGTTTTCATTTTTAATGACAAAATAACATAAAATCACGGATTGTTGATTGGATTTTTTATTTTCAAAATTAAGAAAACATTTAAAATCTCTTTTTGAATTCTAAAACTGAAAAATTTGGTTTTCTGGTTTAAACTTCCATTCAGAGTTGCCAAATTCTAGTATTCTGCCGTTTAGCCTTTGCGTTTTATCGAAAACTGGTAAAACAATCAGATTCTGGGGCGAGTTATTTTGTTTTGGACAACTTATTGAATTTATACGAAATGATTATGTTTTTTTTTTTACAAAATTTCATGTCCATCTTTTGATTTTTACTCTACAAAGACCTATAGCCGACTCACCAATAGACCCATTTCCCATTAGCCTCCATGTAAAGTTAAACCAACAGACAAAGTTCTCAGTTAGCCGAGTGAAGGAGGTGTACTTATACTTTTTTGTTATAAAAACTTAAAAATAAATCAACAATATGGCACTAATGGACTTCCATAGATACCCAAACGAAAAATGAATACTCTACAAACAAACCCAACCATGAATAAAAAGAACTGATTCAGATTTCTACGAACATTTCATGAAGACTTATAGAAAATATCGGCAAAATAAATTATGTAAATAATACCGAGGTCCTAAACGATTTCGAAGTTTTAAAACTACTTTAAGTTGCAATATAAACATTTAAGTTTAAGGAAATATAGTAACCATTAATGAAGTACTATCGATTTCAAAGGGATTGGAATCATAACAAGAGGCTCCCAGGAGCCTGAATCGCTCACCTGGTCTTAATGTGAACCCTTTGAAGACTTTTGTATAACTAAATGAGCTGAATGTTTAAGCAATAAAAAGCTTTTCTCTATCTGCAATAGTTTTCATTCAAAAGCAAAAAACACTATTTTTCACCTTTAAAGGACCAAAACCCCTTAAAGGAGTCATCTGACAACTTTGACCCTAACAAGACTTTTGTAGAGCTAATTAAGCTGAACATTTAAGCAAGCAACATCTTTTCTCTATCTGCAAAAGTTTTCTTTCTTTAGGCCAAAAACACTATTTTTTGCCTGTAAGGGGCCATAACCACTATAAGGGGTCATCTGGCAACTTTGACCCTACGAAGACTTTTGTAGAGCTAAATGAGCTGAACATTTAAGCAAGCAACAACTTTTCTCTATCTGCAATAGTTTTCATTCCATAGGCCAAAAACACTATTTTTTCCCTTTAAGGGGCTGTAACCCCTATAGGGGGTCATCTGACAACTTCGACCATAGGAGACTTTTGTAGAGCTAAATGAGCTCAACATTTAATCAAGCAACAGCTTTTCTCTATCTGCAATAGTTTTCATTCTATAGGCAAAAAAACTCTATTTTTTGCCTTTAAGGGACCATAACCCCTATAAGCGGTCATCTGACAACTTTGACCCTATGAAGACTTTTGTAGAGCTAAATGAGCTCAACATTTAATCAAGCAACAGCTTTTCTCTATCTGCAATAGTTTTCATTCTATAGGCCAAAAACAATATTTTTTGCCTTTAAGGGACCGTAACCCCTATAAGGGGTCATCTGACAACTTTGACCTTATGAAGACTTTTGTAGAGCTAAATGAGCTGAACATTTAAGCAAGCAACAGCTTTTCTCTATCTGCAATAGTTTTCATTCTATAGGCCAAAAACTCTATTTTTTGCCTTTAAGGGGCCAAAACCCATATAAGGGGTCATCTGACAACTTTGACCTTATGGAGACTTTTGTAGAGCTAAATGAGCTGAACATTTAAGCAAGCAACAGCTTCTCTTTATCTGCAATAGTTTTCATTCCATAGGCCAAAAACATGAAAAAATGCTATTTTTCACCTTTAAGGGGCAGTAACTCCCATAAGGGGTCATCTGACAACTTCGACTCAATGGAGACTTTTGTAGAGCTTTTGATGCTGAAGCAGTAGCGTGGCATCAGATTTCATCTATCTCTTATACTTTTTGATTTACAAGCCAAAAACAGTAGTTTGACCCCCCTAGTCTATTTTTAGCAACGGCGGCCATGTTTTTCGACGAATCAAAAATCCCCACATCAGTTCTGTGGGGGATACCCTAAAGTACCACCAGACCAAATTTGGTTTGAATCTGTGCAGCCATTTCAGAGGAGAAGAAGTTTGAAGAAAAGTTAACGACGACGACGACGACGGACGACGACGACGACGGACGACGACGACGGACGCCAAGTGATGGCAATAGCTCACATGGCCTTTGGCCAGGTGAGCTAAAAAGGATTGGCAGTGGTTGGGAGATCCCCTCTTCCCGCAACCCTCCTCGAAACAAGTATGTCTCGCCCGCCGGCACAATCAGAATACATGTACCTAAGTATTCAACTAATCATTAATATATATAATTAATTGATTTTGTTGAGAAAAAAATATACCTGTACACTAACATTACCCCAAAATACCGATGAAAATCAAAGTCACTTAAATGTAAAATCAACATCAAAGGTAAAAAGATGAGGATGCATATTTAACAGTCTAGCACTGATGAATTATAATAAATATATAAATTCTCACTCATTAAAACCTTAACATTGCTATTGCATGTATTGAAGAATGTCAGTCTTTCAACCAGAAGATCAAGGCCAAGGTCAAAAGATGGGGATGCAACTATGCAGCATATTATTTCATACAAAGTTTCATCAAACTAGGACTTATAGTTCTTGAGATATGGAGGTACTCATAAAAGTTAACGCCACTACCGTCGTCGCCAATGCTTCGCAGGCGAGACCAAATAAATATACATATTTTAGAAAATGAATTAAACTAAAATCCCGCTTTTGGCTTCATTTTATTATAAGCGTGACTCATCCCTATCCCCATCCTTTTTTACCGAAAAATGGATGTACTTATTTCAAACTTAGGACCTATTATCAATATTCTTTTATATATACTGATAAATACATGATATAAGGCAAAAATAAAAAATCTAAAATAAAAGTTTTTATTAAATATCTGCTAGTTAAGTCCCGACGTTCTTCTGTGGTTGATTGTCCTCTTAAATGTGTTTTAAATATGATAGGGAAGTCAACAAGCAGTCACGCTGAATAATAAATTAAGTTTAAAATAGTTTTGAATGGAAAATAATATTGTTTAGAATTTAATTCAAGTGTATCGTCTACGGGACTATAAATTGTATTCTTATTTGAATAGTATAAAAATATTGAATAAAATTCAACAAAAAATCGTTAAAATCTTTAACTTGGGCCGAAGAAATAATAGCATTGTAAATTATGTGTACTTAACATACAGTGGAGATTTAAAGTTCAATAAACCGTGGTTTGAATTGTTTTTAAAACTTTTGGTTTAGAAAAAGGGGATACTCTTTCTTAAATCAGGACAGAAAGTTGTTATATTTTACTTTTTTTCAATGATCGGAGACAGTGGCCTTTCTAAAATTAAAGGCGGAGTTCACTTAATCATTAAAAAACAACAAACACTATTATTTCTATATACAAAGCTGTGTTTTCTAGATCTTTATATACAAATAACCGTTATGTATAAGAAAAAGGATTGTTATATTTCCATTCAAGGGGCAAAAAATCAGATACAATGATTATGTATATATAATGCTCGTACACATTCTGTATAACTTAATTCTGTGTTCTCCTTTTCTGTCTGCTTATTTGATACTTTACAGCCAATGCAATATCTGTTTGTTTGTTTTTTCGTCTTTCCTTGCTTTCAAGTTTTTTATATAGCAATATTTTTTCGCAATTGATAGACAATAATGAGATGTGAAATAAGTGTACGCAACACAGCTCACATGACAAGCGGTAGATTGAAAATACATAATGGAAAATCGTCAGCAGCCGTTCGACGTTCTGAAATCGGCCCATGGTCTTAAAAAATGAATATAATTCAAATCCAGTCCTGAAAGATTCAAAGATAGACCCTTTCATAAACAAGGAGCATAAAAAAAGACAAGTACAAACGAAAGCTTTGTCAAATATTCCTGGCTTAGGACAGGCGCTTATAAGTCTTTATTGCATCTGATGATTTTAAAATGTGTGTGGTTAATCTACAAATCTACTCCAAATATAAGTCACCAATTAGTCTGACTGTAAACCTTGCTATTTATTGATACTGGATTTAGCATGTGAACATTTCTTCAGACTATTTGTAGTTTTGAAGCGATAATTTCAACTTGTCAGTTACGTGCCTCCTTTTATCGGGGCAACCATTCACGGTGTCCAACCCCCGTACAGTGCATTCCGGAAGTAGTGCGTTTTTCAATGGTAAACAAGGAAGGAAATTTGAGTGTCGACTAAGAAAACCTTGAATATGAATACATTAAATTGTCCAAAAATACTTTTTGACTATGATTCGTGTAAAGGAAACCTTTTGTAAAATGAATAAATACACAAATACAAGAATCCTTAATTCTTCGTCGTATACTTTTGAAAACGCATTAGGGTCATGATATTTTATTAGAAAACTCGACTGCAAAATCATACATATTTGGTACTACACAAACATTTAATTAATTTTCTGGGTATCAACAGAAACTTTATTAGTATAGTTTTGGAAATCATTCAACAATTTGAGGTAAAACTACATACTTTAAAAGAAAATAGAGATCATAGTTTTTTCTTCACTGTACGGCCCGTTGCAATGATACTGTACGGTTCGTTGCGCGTACTCACTCTGAAACTGTACGGCCCGTTGCACCTTTTTGCGCATGATGCCTGATGAAAAGTATCTTTAAATACGTTTTTAAATCAAAAAAGATAGGAGACTTTGTTTTAATTATTACTAGTTAACATTTCCTAGCCAACTCGTAAAGATGCACTGTAAGATATTGTTAAGCAGTCAAATAAAGACAACAAACAAATAATTAGATGAATAGGCCCCTAACAGCAGAACCCAGCTTATCGTAAGAGGCGACTAAGGGTCTTGGGATTCTGATATCGGGTCAGTGCTCAGTCTCAGAGAGACGGAGTGAGTACCCTAGGTGGCTGAATTTGGTACCGTGGCCCTCGTTCGCGCGGGGTTCGCCTGGTCTATAATACGGGCACCATAACTGCTGACCATAGTAGGCCAACGTGTGTGGAAAGTGCCACACTTCATGCACGTAAATTACCCCTTTGTGGGCCATCAAGCTAGTGCGCCACATAAGCTAAGTTTTTCGCCTCTCTCCCTTTCTGTTCGAAATTAACTGTTCCCATGTTTCCCGCTGACCCCACATTTCTCATCATCATTTCATGTTCATTTTATCATACTTTCTGTTCCATCGCCTATAAATAAATTATATAGCGTTGCTTGGGGGTAAACCACAAATCCACTCACTCATGTGCTCGGGATATAGTAGACATTGACTGTGGCTGTATAATATCAATAAATATCATAATAAAACAAAAAAAAGCAACAACAACAAAAAACTATACGGGAGGATAAACTTCCCATATATTTTTTTCTTTTGAAATTTCCGGTTGTTACATTGAAATTGTTTATAACACCATGATTCTTTCCTTATACTGCATATGGTATCGATATCCTCGGTGCTGGATTTGTCCTACTCTGTTCGAACGTTTTGGTCTTTAGTACTTTTTGTTCAAAACATTTTGGATTTGGGTCTTCCAATGTGTTGATTCGAATGCAGCTGATAAGAGGTTACTCCTTGAAGTATCTTACACAGCATAGCCAAATTACCCGTTTTAGTATTTGTATAAATTGTATTTATGGACGTCAAACTCCTCACAGTTCTAGTTCCCGTCCGTAACGGTCCGTACACTAATCACTGCACCAGGCTCTCAAGGGCTTCTTTTCAATGGCTTCTTTTTGGCCCCTACTCTCTAAATAAAAAACCATGAAAAGTACTCACATTATACCAAAATGCATTGCGCAACCCTATTGTTCACATAATTCTTCTACTTTACTTCACTTTCAAATAGTGCGTACTCATTTAAACTGGTTTTACAACATTGAAATTGAATTAATTATTCTAAGAAAAAAATATTACAGAAAATTTGATGTTTTCATGGCTAACTATAGGAAAATTTTGAAAATTTATTTAACCAAAAAATTTATCAAGAATCTTTACGGAATTTATACAAGCATGTAGCAGTGGGATAATCCCGACCTATTTTTGTCGGGAAGAATAACATAAGCCTACTGCGAAGGAGTTTGTATGGACGTACGACTGGAATAGGTTTTCGGATCTAAAGGTATATGACTGGGTGTATATTTTTAGATTCAAGTATTTTGTGATTAGTAAATTAACAATCAAAGAATTTGAGTAGGTATACTTTCACAGGATCAATACTTGTGCGAATCTTTCTGGATTTAATACGTATAGTATATGAACGGTATACAATATGAGTATGTTATGTACATTTGTATATGAATCGGTAGGGCTTCAGAAAATCAGCAGCAGGTCCGTAAAAAATCAAAAACAAACAAAAATCTATAGGAAAAAAACAAATGAACAAACAAAACAAAACTAGTCGAAGCAGCCACGCTGCATATCCCCGCACTACTTTGGTGTTTGATAGTATAAGGGCAAATAATGAGCATTACTAGTACTATCAAATGTATATGTATTAATATGAGACTTTTCCCTGGTAGTGGGAGTGATAGTAATGTAAAGAATTATGCATGACGAAGGGATGTGCCCTAAGGATACCTATACAGCCCAGCTTCTAGGGGCCATATCAAAATTCCGAAACCTTCGGCAGAATCTACATCCATAGTGCAACTACTGAGCCTGGTACGTGTGGGATTCATACACACAGTAAGACACCAACAACAAAAATATGGAAGCAGTGCAGCGCGGGACTGTAAGGTTTATGCATTTCTATTGTAGCTCCAATAATAAATCAAGCGTTAGTGACATGATACAAAATGTATATGATCTGAACTTGAGATCCCTAGCAAACGGCAGAACACTCCACTGGACAATGCTTTATAAAATATCTAAGGTCAAAAGACTTAACCGGCTCACTAGACACATGACCCGTCTCTCCTACCAAATTCCACAGTTTCGTCTTCAAATCCGTCAACAAACATCCTTTCCCCGAACAATACGAAACTGGAACAACCTTCCTTTGTCCTGGCCCCGGTGCCACAAAACAAAAAATATTCTTTAGTCTGAGAATATTCTCAACATCATTAGTAATTACTCAGAATAACTAGGTTTTTATTGAAGTTTTGTGGCAGTGGGGTCTGAGTGAATCATCTGAGACATTCAAGGCAGCCGTCTCAGCACTTCGACACTAAATTAACGTTTCTTAATTGTACATAGTTTTCTCTTAACTTAAAACTATATCTATAGTTATATTATCTATATAAACCGTCCTATCGCGCTGTCGTCGTATATTTGCGAAATAAGAATAAGTGGACGTAGAAGAGACGGTTTGTTGCGTGCAATGCATTTTGGTGTATGTTTTATTTTTTATTTTTACTATCTTATTTAGAGAGCCAGGAGTCAAAAAGAGGTAATTAAAAAGAAGCATGGAAAACCTGGGACAGTGATTGTTGTACCAAACCCATTTAAGGGATTTGAACTGTCAAACTCCTAAAAGTTCCAATTCCTGGTCAAAAGTCTCGTTCATAAGGTTTACACAGTTATCACACTTCTCTCGTGCAGTTTCTTTTACTCTTCTTCCCGTAACTACTTGAACCGGTTTTAAAATAAAATCGCGCAATAGTTTTATATGTATTTTTTTACGTTTATGAAATAGGCAAAATATGCGCATTATTTAGCAACGAGCCGTACAGTTTGATTTCCATAAAAAGCAACGAGCCGTACAGTATCAAATTATGAGTGCTTGATTTCAAATAATTATAGTGCTTTTATTAACAAACCATCAAGTTTATAATTTAAACAAATAAGACATAAAAGGTCAAACTTTATTTTGCTGTGTTAAATTGTCAATTTTCAATTAAAAAAGGAGTTCAAATTACGTGTTTTTGCTTCAAATTCACCCTTGGACTCGTAAAATGAAAATGCGTTTTTCGAATTTAAAAAATATATTAAAAGATCTATGTACCAGCGGCTAATATAATCAATTGTTTGTGTTTAGGAAGTAACTCTACTGAAAAAATTACAATTCAACTCCCATCTAGATAGAAAAATATGCATTTAAAAACTTTATTTTTTGCAATTCCGTAATTAGTCCGGTCCCGGACCGCACTACTTCCGGAATGCACTGTACGGGGGTTGGACACCGTGTACATTATGCATGAACACATGGCTGATCCATTTCATTCGAATGCAGCTAGGATAGCTGTCAAGGCTGCACCATTTTGGCATATAATACCAAACAATGGCACGGTGTCCAACCCCCGTACAGTGCATTCCGGAAGTAGTGCGGTCCGGGACCGGACTAATTACGGAATTGCAAAAAATAAAGTTTTTAAATGCATATTTTTCTATCTAGATGGGAGTTGAATTGTAATTTTTTCAGTAGAGTTACTTCCTAAACACAAACAATTGATTATATTAGCCGCTGGTACATAGATCTTTTAATATATTTTTTAAATTCGAAAAACGCATTTTCATTTTACGAGTCCAAGGGTGAATTTGAAGCAAAAACACGTAATTTGAACTCCTTTTTTAATTGAAAATTGACAATTTAACACAGCAAAATAAAGTTTGACCTTTTATGTCTTATTTGTTTAAATTATAAACTTGATGGTTTGTTAATAAAAGCACTATAATTATTTGAAATCAAGCACTCATAATTTGATACTGTACGGCTCGTTGCTTTTTATGGAAATCAAACTGTACGGCTCGTTGCTAAATAATGCGCATATTTTGCCTATTTCATAAACGTAAAAAAATACATATAAAACTATTGCGCGATTTTATTTTAAAACCGGTTCAAGTAGTTACGGGAAGAAGAGTAAAAGAAACTGCACGAGAGAAGTGTGATAACTGTGTAAACCTTATGAACGAGACTTTTGACCAGGAATTGGAACTTTTAGGAGTTTGACAGTTCAAATCCCTTAAATGGGTTTGGTACAACAATC
Organism: Arcuatula senhousia; assembly: GCA_963971305.1. Lineage (NCBI taxonomy): Eukaryota > Metazoa > Mollusca > Bivalvia > Mytilida > Mytilidae > Arcuatula > Arcuatula senhousia. The sequence goes on along the minus strand of OZ020308.1, from coordinate 2,395,868 downwards.
ACTGTCCCAGGTTTTCCATGCTTCTTTTTAATTACCTCTTTTTGACTCCTGGCTCTCTAAATAAGATAGTAAAAATAAAAAATAAAACATACACCAAAATGCATTGCACGCAACAAACCGTCTCTTCTACGTCCACTTATTCTTATTTCGCAAATATACGACGACAGCGCGATAGGACGGTTTATATAGATAATATAACTATAGATATAGTTTTAAGTTAAGAGAAAACTATGTACAATTAAGAAACGTTAATTTAGTGTCGAAGTGCTGAGACGGCTGCCTTGAATGTCTCAGATGATTCACTCAGACCCCACTGCCACAAAACTTCAATAAAAACCTAGTTATTCTGAGTAATTACTAATGATGTTGAGAATATTCTCAGACTAAAGAATATTTTTTGTTTTGTGGCACCGGGGCCAGGACAAAGGAAGGTTGTTCCAGTTTCGTATTGTTCGGGGAAAGGATGTTTGTTGACGGATTTGAAGACGAAACTGTGGAATTTGGTAGGAGAGACGGGTCATGTGTCTAGTGAGCCGGTTAAGTCTTTTGACCTTAGATATTTTATAAAGCATTGTCCAGTGGAGTGTTCTGCCGTTTGCTAGGGATCTCAAGTTCAGATCATATATATTTTGTATCATGTCACTAACGCTTGATTTATTATTGGAGCTACAATAGAAATGCATAAACCTTACAGTCCCGCGCTGCACTGCTTCCATATTTTTGTTGTTGGTGTCTTACTGTGTGTATGAATCCCACACGTACCAGGCTCAGTAGTTGCACTATGGATGTAGATTCTGCCGAAGGTTTCGGAATTTTGATATGGCCCCTAGAAGCTGGGCTGTATAGGTATCCTTAGGGCACATCCCTTCGTCATGCATAATTCTTTACATTACTATCACTCCCACTACCAGGGAAAAGTCTCATATTAATACATATACATTTGATAGTACTAGTAATGCTCATTATTTGCCCTTATACTATCAAACACCAAAGTAGTGCGGGGATATGCAGCGTGGCTGCTTCGACTAGTTTTGTTTTGTTTGTTCATTTGTTTTTTTCCTATAGATTTTTGTTTGTTTTTGATTTTTTACGGACCTGCTGCTGATTTTCTGAAGCCCTACCGATTCATATACAAATGTACATAACATACTCATATTGTATACCGTTCATATACTATACGTATTAATCAATTGTCAGAAAATCCAGAAAGATTCGCACAAGTATTGATCCTGTGAAAGTATACCTACTCAAATTCTTCGATTGTTAATTTACTAACCACAAAATACTTGAATCTAAAAATATACACCCAGTCATATACCTTTAGATCCGAAAACCTATTCCAGTCGTACGTCCATACAAACTCCTTCGCAGTAGGCTTATGTTATTCTTCCCGACAAAAATAGGTCGGGATTATCCCACTGCTACATGCTTGTATAAATTCCGTAAAGATTCTTGATAAATTTTTTGGTTAAAATAAATTTTCAAAATTTTCCTATAGTTAGCCATGAAAACATCAAATTTTCTGTAATATTTTTTTCTTAGAATAATTAATTCAATTTCAATGTTGTAAAACCAGTTTAAATGAGTACGCACTATTTGAAAGTGAAGTAAAGTAGAAGAATTATGTGAACAATAGGGTTGCGCAATGCATTTTGGTATAATGTGAGTACTTTTCATGGTTTTTTATTTAGAGAGTAGGGGCCAAAAAGAGGCCATTGAAAAGAAGCCCTTGAGAGCCTGGTGCAGTGATTAGTGTACGGACCGTTACGGACGGGAACTAGAACTGTGAGGAGTTTGACGTCCATAAATACAATTTATACAAATACTAAAACGGGTAATTTGGCTATGCTGTGTAACGATACTTCAAGGAGTAACCTCTTATCAGCTGCATTCGAATCAACACATTGGAAGACCCAAATCCAAAATGTTTTGAACAAAAAGTACTAAAGACCAAAACGTTCGAACAGAGTAGGACAAATCCAGCACCGAGGATATCGATACCATATGCAGTATAAGGAAAGAATCATGGTGTTATAAACAATTTCAATGTAACAACCGGAAATTTCAAAAGAAAAAAATATATGGGAAGTTTATCCTCCCGTATAGTTTTTTGTTGTTGTTGCTTTTTTTTGTTTTATTATGATATTTATTGATATTATACAGCCACAGTCAATGTCTACTATATCCCGAGCACATGAGTGAGTGGATTTGTGGTTTACCCCCAAGCAACGCTATATAATTTATTTATAGGCGATGGAACAGAAAGTATGATAAAATGAACATGAAATGATGATGAGAAATGTGGGGTCAGCGGGAAACATGGGAACAGTTAATTTCGAACAGAAAGGGAGAGAGGCGAAAAACTTAGCTTATGTGGCGCACTAGCTTGATGGCCCACAAAGGGGTAATTTACGTGCATGAAGTGTGGCACTTTCCACACACGTTGGCCTACTATGGTCAGCAGTTATGGTGCCCGTATTATAGACCAGGCGAACCCCGCGCGAACGAGGGCCACGGTACCAAATTCAGCCACCTAGGGTACTCACTCCGTCTCTCTGAGACTGAGCACTGACCCGATATCAGAATCCCAAGACCCTTAGTCGCCTCTTACGATAAGCTGGGTTCTGCTGTTAGGGGCCTATTCATCTAATTATTTGTTTTTTTTTGTTGTTGTCTTTATTTGACTGCTTAACAATATCTTACAGTGCATCTTTACGAGTTGGCTAGGAAATGTTAACTAGTAATAATTAAAACAAAGTCTCCTATCTTTTTTGATTTAAAAACGTATTTAAAGATACTTTTCATCAGGCATCATGCGCAAAAAGGTGCAACGGGCCGTACAGTTTCAGAGTGAGTACGCGCAACGAACCGTACAGTATCATTGCAACGGGCCGTACAGTGAAGAAAAAACTATGATCTCTATTTTCTTTTAAAGTATGTAGTTTTACCTCAAATTGTTGAATGATTTCCAAAACTATACTAATAAAGTTTCTGTTGATACCCAGAAAATTAATTAAATGTTTGTGTAGTACCAAATATGTATGATTTTGCAGTCGAGTTTTCTAATAAAATATCATGACCCTAATGCGTTTTCAAAAGTATACGACGAAGAATTAAGGATTCTTGTATTTGTGTATTTATTCATTTTACAAAAGGTTTCCTTTACACGAATCATAGTCAAAAAGTATTTTTGGACAATTTAATGTATTCATATTCAAGGTTTTCTTAGTCGACACTCAAATTTCCTTCCTTGTTTACCATTAAAAAACGCACTACTTCCGGAATGCACTGTACGGGGGTTGGACACCGTGATGTAGTGTTTAGGAAAAACAAAAGTTGCAGCAAGATGGACACTATTTAGAAAGAAGAGAGGAAAGACATTGAGAGACAAAGAACAGATGAAGGACGAAGAATGGACCTGGGGTTTGGTCTTGAGAATGTCAGCAGATATACAGAAGTCAAGACCACAAACACGTGTTACCAGGACACCAAAGACAAAGTAATGACATTAAATACATTTTCTATGATTATTCTGTTCACGGTGTGTTATCGGCAACACTAGCAAAAGGAAATATCAAGTCCTTAAAATCCTGAAAAATATAAAATGGAGAGGATATTTTTTGGAACTTGAAGAACCGATTTTCCCATTGTCAACTAACTTCATATGTTTAGCTTTTTCGTTATGATTGTTTAACATTTTCCTTTTTTAATTAAATATGTAGACCAGCATTTTTATGCTAATTTGTTCCTTCTTTTTTTTCTCCTGTTATGCGTATTTTTCATTTTGCGTATATTTGTCATTTTGGAATGGCAAACTTAAAATCAACGCTTTCCAAAGTTCAAGTGTCGAACATAAAAATATAATTAAATTTAAAACAATGACCACTGAGAGAAAGAACGTCTTCAGGACATTTTGTATGACAACCTATCAATGTGTATTAATATAGATAGTATCTATTACCTCAAGGATGATTGTTCGTGGAAACCAGTTTTTCTTCTGTATTTTTTTTTTTCAATTGTCTCTAAAATTGACGGAAAAACTTCTAATGCAAAGGTAAAAGAAAATCATTTGGAAAGTTAAAAATTTTATTTTTTTGCATAATTGCTTAACTGTAACTAGCATTGCATTTTTGGTCATAGGGGAATTACAAAACCTTCAAAGTTTAAGGGACATCGGTTATGTTTTCATAAATAATTAATTAATCTTATTGAAGAAAACTAAACAAAAGATAAAGGAAATAAAGAAATGGAACAGTCGCACACGACAGCTTATCCCTTCGCCCGTTACATTAAAATGCAAGTCAAGGTGACCTATATCTTGATGTTAATTACTATCCTGAGATACCCACTTACCAAATATCATTCCACTACCACTTGCGGTTGGTAGAAGAAATATGGGCCTTAATCCGAGTCATTCGTGCAGAAAATGTAGGTCAAGGTGACCTTTATGGTTTGGAACCTGATTACTATCCAGGATGTACCCACTCTCCCAATAACATCTCTTGTAGGTCCTGTGAACTGGACCATAACAAAACTTTAACCAGTCAATCATGCGAAATAATTGTAGGTCAAGGTGACCTAATTTCGGTACAGGTGCATGTAATTATCCAAGATGTACCCACTGGTCATCTCTCTATCACTTGCAGTTGCTCAGAGATTGACTTTAATCAAAATTTTAACAAGACTCATTAATGCGGAAAATGTAGGTCAAGGTGACCAAATTTTGGTACGGCTGATGGTTATTATCCAAGAAGATTTCCCCATAACCCAATTGGTGGGATATGGATGTGTACCAAAACTTCAACTTATGCGGAAAATGTAGGTTAATGTAATCTAACTTGGTACAGATGCTGATTACTATCCAAGATGTACCCACTGACCCAATATCATCTCTATCACTTGTGGTTGCTTGGATATGGATCTAAATCCAAATTTAACCGGAGTCATTCGTCCGGAAAATATAGGTCAAGGTGACCTAATGTTGGTATGGATGCTGACTACCATTAAAGTACTTAGTGACAAAATATCAACCCCTATGATGTTTAGTACCTACGTTATTGACAAAACAAAAACCATTACGTATATACGTACGAACGAACGAACGAACGAACCAAACGCTTTATTCCCTCCCCAACTCAGTTGGACTACGGGATAATAACAAAACTACCGAACAGAAATATCAGTCCTCTGTCGTTAATCAGATTGGCATTTCTTTAACAGATTGTGTCGTGTACCTATTGCAATACCTTTTTATTATTTCACAATCAATGTTAGTACAATAAACTGTTGTTTTAGGTAACAAATGCACTATATATTTTTTTTGTTTTCATGTTAAAATTAATTTATTTTCAAAGAAACACGCTAAGAGCAATTAGCAACGGTTACTCAACTCGTAACGTGTGAACTCATGTGCCCCGGAAGGAAGAGCAATTTCTGCTTGTTGCAACACATCGTCGCTTTGCTAACGATAAATTCAGCGTGTCAACGGGTATAAACAGTTTTTGTCTGAGTTTCTAAAACTGAATCTGTTCACTCTTGGAATCGCTCTGTTTTGTGTTTGATAAAATAAACATAATTGAAAAAATTGATTAATAATTTATTAATCTAAGGGAGCAACCATCTGATCATGGTGAAATTCGAAATGAAGAAGCAGAATCCCTGAAATTAGGAAATAAAATGACAGAACAGTGCTTTTACCGAAAAAGGGCAGGAAGGTGTTTTTGGCTGTAAAATTTATAAGACTACGTTAAATGCACACAGACTCGGACATGTCGGAATAGTACAGGATGGTTTATGAAAAAAGGTAACCTTTAAAAAGAAAAACAAGTGTGGCCGCTAAAAGTATATCTCACCTGCCGTCACCATCACAAAAATCAACTACCTAAGCTTTCATTTCTTGATATAAACTCAAAAAGTGTCTTTATACGCAATATCACATGAGCTATTATACTTTTCAAGCAATTCATCGTCCACAAAAGTCTTAAAAGAAAGTTTTCGGCCTAAAAAAAGACCTAAGTTCACAGAGTCATTGGAGCGTAAAAATGGGGTCAGGATCACACGGCATGGTGACAGTTGCGTAGAACACTAACCTCAACTGTCTGTATACCTAATATCAGATGTCTAGCTATAGTACTTTAAAAGCAATTCATCGTCCACAAAAGTCTTACAAAAAGTAAGACCTAAGTTCACAGAGTCACTGGGGCGTAAAAATTTGGTAAGGGTCACACGGCATGGTAACATTTGTGTAGACTATAACCTCAACTGTCTTTATACTCAATATCAGATGCCTAGCTATTATACTCTTCAAGCAATTCATCTATAAAAGTCTTACAAAAATGTTTACGCAGCCGCCGGAAAGTAATACCCAAGTCTCCGCCTTCCGCGACTATCCGTCGCAGGCGAGACAAAAATGATGTCTGAACTCGGCCTTCAGGGCGGGGTCTTAGATTTTTCCCCAAAAATATTTTGAATTTGATTTTTTTATTCAATATGTTGAAAAAATATTCTTAAAAAGGATGTCTGCTATAATGCGCTATTAATAGAAAAATATAGCGACTTTAAATAGGACGGCAAAATATATACAGTAACTCTATCAACAATTTGTTTAGATCAATATTCTATACCAGAAAACAATTGTGAAAATTGGGACCACTTTCCATCGATGTCAACAAACAGCTATAAAGTTTTGAGTATCATATTATAGTTTTTCAATAGGTATTGTAATAAAGCACTGTACTAATATAACTTAAAATTTAAAGTATAGCGAATCGTTCAAGTTGATAACAATCCCAAGTAAATAACATCTATGCAAATTTTTAGTAAAAAAAATAACCACCTAGCTCCAATGGTAGCCCACTACAGCAAAGTAAAAATTTAAATCTAATATCAAGACTTGAAAAATTATCAAAGTTATTGTCAACACAGTAAATCTTAGATCAGTCTACATATTTTACTAAATCACATTTCTCCATCAGATTTGTTCTTTTCACTTCATTCATATTTTTATCAACCTTTTATCTAACACCGTCAAGAACGATAATTCTGCCTAAAGTTTGTATACTTAACAGTCCCAAGACCTTCTCTTACGTTTTGGCCAATTCTTGATCTTATATAAAATACAATTTTCTTCGATAAAATGGAACTTATGAAGGAAACGAATAACTTCTTATCTCTGTTTTGATACTTAACAGGACCAAACGGAACTCATTTAAAAAAGTTTCCCTAATTTACGTTTACATGAACTCTCAACTCTTTTACCCCCTACCTTACTAAGAGTGAGTTCCTACCTTGCAAAGAAACTTTCAAAAGTATTTTGCCGAAAAACCTATGGAAGACCACTTAACTTGAAAGGGGGGCTTTCCCTTTTTCTTAAAAAAGTATTTTAATCTGATTTATTTTTGTGGACAAAGATGGCAACATACATGAAGACTAAAATATTCTAATAAATTATTTGACCGGGCTCGTCAAGAACTTTTTAGCGCTATTTGCGGGGGGGGGGAATCTGACCATGATAAAAAAATATGTACAAACCCAATATCTATAAGTTAAATGACCCAGTCCTTAAAAAGATCTCAAGTTTCAATTTTTTGTACACTTGGATGGTTAAACTGTATGTGTATTCGGTAGGTTATGTTTTGCTCTCGTGATGCGAGAATAAATTTTAACATTTAAAAAAAAATGTCGATTACGGTTATAGATTTTCTGTTGATTGTTGTTACTAGGCAACCGTATTAACTGGTACTGTGCTTTGAATTTTTAATTCTAATTACCATAAAGTGAATATGATGAAGTATTTGTGAAAGGACATATAAAACGGGTAAACCCCGCTGAAATAGGAATGGGGTGTGACATGTTTGTTTTTAGTGACACGGTTCATAAACTCAAATAGTCCAAATATTTATTACTGTACTGAACAGGCTAGGCCCGTACATATCAACATAATAGCACAAAACATAATTCACTAATTTGGTGTTTTCCCCACAAATATATGTATTTTTGTTTTCGTTGCATACAACTTTGATTAATAAAGAGATCGAAGTAAAGCATTGACACAATTATGTGATCTTTCCTCTTAACACATTTACATGTAAATGCTTAAAAATAAAAATGCAACTCGACTTTTGATAACTACCCTTCTTTCTTGGACTTGGGAATTCCATTTTTCATCTGAGATCAAATATTAAAATCCCACTCTATTTAACAATTCAACTATCAAACCTTCCACAAATTCATCTTTTTAAATCTGTTGACTTTTTTGTCATGGCCTATAATCCAATTATTATGGACAATAATTGCCCCTTCAGTTTTGTTTTTACCAAAATATAAATCACCAGATGGGAATTCCTTCCTCGGCAATCGTTTACACTTGACGTCAGATTTATTTAACAGTGAATTAAAGACGGGCTGGTTAAGCTGTGGCCTTTGAAGAGCCTTATCCCACTTTTCGAGGAATGTAATCGTCCTTTCGTTCGGTTTGAACGCCATAAATCCCGTACATACTACCGTGTTAGTATCTAATGTAATCCACATGTCATAGTCCCCCACCAGAAAGTCCCGAGGGTCAGCCAGCCATACCGTATCGATATCAGAATATAACACTGGCTCCCCAGTCTTTAGAAACTTAAGCAGATGCGAACCCCGCTTACTGACTAGTTGCTTATAAGCTTTTGATTCGTACGACAGTGAGTTTTGAGTTTTGATGTAACTTGGTGGTTTTTCCACTACAAAATCCGGTCTGTTGGCGTATCGTGAATAAGTTGAATCGTCCTCGGCTATGATCACTAGACGTAATGGAAGAGAAAGATTTTTATAATAAAGAAGCCAGTTTTCAAACATGTCATGGAAGCCGGCTGAAACTGTCACCATAACCTTCCATCTATCTTTTTCCGGGAGTGACGATGTAATTAATGTCTCCTTTCTCCCGTCGACAACTTCTACGCGAATATTGTCCGACACATTTATGAATCTCCCCATGTTAGTATTGAGTTGAGGAACTGGGCTTACTCCGTACCATTCACACGGTATAACGTTCTGGACAGTTTGTGGGTGGAATATCCCGATCACCAGAAGCACAACACATACCATAGATATTCTCCTCCATAACGTCCGGTTGTTCATTGCTGGACCGAATAAAAGTCTCTGTTTAGCTACGGATCCTTATGTTTAAATCCCTCCAGACATATATGATCTACAATAGAGATATTCAAAAAGCCTTTATAAATTTACCTTTTTGCTATTGACAATATATTGAACAGAGTTTCTATTTGCACACGGCATATCGTATATCAAACCTGGTCGATGTTTACCTGTACTGTGATTGGAATCTTTACGCTTTGGTGGATTTTCTGGTTTATAGCTTTTGTGACTTTTATAACACGGGGTAATTAGATTGACAAATATTTGAACATAAAATTTGGGTAAAGGGTGTCTACATTTAAAAATAATGGGTCTCTATGTAACATTTATTTCCTGTAAGTTATGTATAGTGATCAGTACTTTAGTTTATTATCGGAACGTCAACTGGCCATATATACTCAATAAAAATTGTATCCATGTATAAAAAAAATCAAAAACGGATTTCGGGTTTAGGAGCATCAAAATTAAAGACAACACAAATTAAACATAAAAATAATGAGGTATAGAATATCATAGAAACATTTTTTTTCTTTTTCCAAAGAAATCGATAACTCTGCCTTTTTATTAAAAATTATAACGAGTTAATACCGTGTGTCTGTGGTTTTTTTTAAATGTCCCTTTTTCTACAAACCTTGGCCATGCAGGGCGGTCAGTTTAATGGTTGAGGAAACCGGAGTACCCGGAGAAAACACCGACATTGGGCAGGTAAATGACAAACCTAATTTCATTCAAGTGGGAAGTCTGGAAACCCGCGCCTTACATCTCTCTGTCACCCAGCCCAACCCCCCCCCCCTTTTTATATCGTGGTTTATAACTCAGTTGGTACAGTTAGTTATGAAGTTGGTAAAGAAGTTGAGAAATAAATAATGAAGTTAACGAAGAATAACTAGGAAATTACCCCCTACTTTAAAAAAAAACAAAACAACAGAAACAAACAAATAATCAAACAAACAAAAACCAAAATGGGATACAAGAAATTATTCTTCCAACGTGTTTTAGTTATTCGAACGTTAGACCTACGTCAGAAGAATGTTTTAGTTGACACATCAATTAATGTTCTTAGTTCTGAGCACTTGATGGACACTAAGCAAAATGGTAACGTTTGTTTAACCTCTATTACGATAGACCCACGCTCTTCTAGCGATAGCCAGCCGGTGCTGCCCCCCCCCCTTTTTCAAAATTTCTTGATCCGCCACTAGTTCGTGTATGAAACTCTTTTTGCTTGAGCTTGATGTTGATGCACAAAGAACCAAGAAAAAGAAACGTACGTTATATATTGGTGTTTTGTCGTATTACAATGTAAAATTTAGTAACGAGAACTCCTATAACCTATTTTACAAGTTATTATATAATTCAAGTAATTCAGGCAAATTTTCTGTCGTCAGGCGGTCTATTTAGGACCAAAGTCAGGCATATTTTTGACAAAATCACAGTGACTTGCTCCCCTCTATCAATATTTTGTTTTGGAGTCAATGTGGTCCAATGTGCGGTACGAGAAAAAAACACAAGGGAGATACTACTTTCACCACCCCCTTTTTTTCAATTCGATTTTCTTGATTTCATACTTTTTCCTATATAATTCGTTTCACAGATGATTTTCCTTTCCAAAACACCCAAATGTGTCTTCATTCATTGAATTTCGGCCTCAAAATCGGGCTTTGTTCGGGCAATTTTGTAAAATTTGGCGATTTGTAGACATTCTCGGGACTTTACAAATAAATGTAACATAACGGCATTAAAATTCATTCGGATTTCTCTCGAGTTTCGAGACTTTTCTTTGGCGTAATGCTTTTCATGTCCAAGTACAATATTGCCCTTACAAAACCCGATTTTGAGGCCGAAATGCAATGAATGAAGACATATTTGGGTGTTTTGGAAAGGAAAATCATCTGTTAAACGAATTATGTAGGAAAAAAGTATGAGATTAATGATTTTTTAAAAGAAAATCGAATTGAAGAAAAGGGGGGGGGTGGTGAAAGTATCTCCCTTGTTTTTTCTTCGTACCGCACATTGACTCTATATCAAAATATTGATAGAGGGGAGCAAGTCCATGTGACAAAATGAAAAAAGAAAATTTCTGTTTAAATGTCCTGCAAACATTTCCTCGTCCGGGCACAGCTTTTTGAATTACCTCACCAAGGAACAGGCAAAATTTTCTGTAACTTTTTAGAAAATTTATTCAAACGTCGGTACACGTTGATTAAAACTTTATATAGTGTGACAGGGCCTTAGGTGCATGTGACAAATTCTGCTACCATACCCCCCCCCCCAAATTCTTACATATTTAGCTCAAGCAGACTACAACCTTTTCACGTTGTGACTGATAATTGACGCATATGGTCTTGGTCTTGTTGTGTCTAGTCTTTTATTCAGAACAAATCCTTACTGAATTTCATGGGCATGAAAGTTAGGTGTGGTTTAATTTGTTTACTACATAATTTTTTATGTTTAGAAATCATTTTAAACTGAAACAAAATTTTAATAACCCGAAAGGCCTTCAGAAACAAGAAATATTTAAAATGCCTATAGTTTTCTTTGATTTAGTAAATATGTGTAAGATAAATCATATATTGCAATTCAACTCTGAAATAACAGAATAATGGGTCACAGTTTTAAGGGGGTTTCCAGAACTTCGATTTTACTCATAATGACCTTTTATTTTCTTATTCATTTCACTTCCAATTGAGTTGAACAGCAAAATAATAATCATCTTAATCAACAAAGAGCATCATATCAAATTAATTGACCAAAATATATTTTTTTTAAATACTGACATATCAAAATTACCTATTTCCGATAAACGTGGCAAATTCATCTTACAAAGTTCTCTAACCCTCGCCCCCCCCTGAAAAAAAAAAGATTTTCATGTAAAAACGAATCTATTAAGGTATCTAAAACAAAGGGCCTTTCTGATTTTTTTTTAAACATAAAATAATTTCCAATTACCCAAAATCATGTTGTAAATAAATCAAACACGCCATACATTTATAGGTACATGTACTTTTAAAATATGGAGTAGTAAATAGGATTGGAATTGAAAAATGGAAAGGTCAGCGACAGAATCAAAGATAATTTTATATCTGTTTGAAGGAAATTATCAAGCTTCAAACATGTACGATTTTAAAGTAGACGTAGCAAATTGAACTTACATTTGTTGCCAATCTAAACTTTTACTTATGGCACGAATCTTACATCTATCAAAGTCTTGGAGTCACCTCTATAATTGTTAGATGACATGCCACGTGAATATAAGTTTAAGAGACCAGTTAGCTCCCTTCAATTGTCGTTTTTCAGTTGACCTACTCGAGTTGACCCTAGTAAAGTAAATTTCTATTAATAGCGAGGTAGGGTCATGTGTACTTTATTTATCAACCTAACAACTACTTGTGTACCTTTTTCAAAAGAATGGGGTACTCTATATATATATATATATATATATAGTTAACACGGTCGTTATACTTGTCCTGCGACAACATGTTTTCTACCGATTTTTCTGCTTGTTTTCTACCGATGATCCTTGTTTTCTACCGATTGTTTTTTTAGAAATATGAAAAATAACGCTTATTTTTAACATTTGAATACATCCTATGGGAGAATATGCAATAAATGATCGTTTATTTGTAAAAGAGCCATTTACTGTTTCATATAACTAACAGGTTTAAGAAATTTGATATGTCCTGGTTTTCTACCGATTAGGTATGTTCTTTACTGTGTTTTCTACAGATGAGTCCTTGATTTCTACCGATGATCTAATTTCATATAACTACACATTATCGTTGTTTCTAAAGGCATACATACACCGTAAATGCTTGTGTTGTACAGTAAAGCTTTATCATACTGTTGTATGGAACGCTATTTAAACCAAAACCTTGGTATCTATAGGATACCTCAGATAATTGGGGTTTTACTGGCAGCTATCTGGGGGTTTTCTGGACAAAACTCTCAATTACATCAGGTACTAAGAGTTATCTTGGTAACTGGTGGTTTGCTGTCAGCTATCACATAGGAACCTAATTAAACCCCTTCTACCTACAGATATTGTAGTCCCGTTCGGGGCCCGGGTGGCGACTAGGCCCGCAGCAGAGCCTAGCTTGTCGAGAGAGGCGACTAAGGGTATTGGGATTCTGACGTTGGGTCAGTGTTCAGCCCACAGAGCGACCAAGTGTGTACCCTAAGTGGCTGAATAGGGTGGCCCTCGTCCACAGGGATTGTTAGGCCTATAATACGGGAACCCTGACGGCCGACCATAGTGGGCCAACGTGTGAGGAGAGTGCCACGCTTCATGCACGTAAAAATCCCTGTAGTGCACCGCATAGACTTAATTTTCAGTCCCTACCCACCTCTCCCCTTTTCCTATGGTTCTTCAAAATTTGCAGTTCCTTTGTTTCCCATCCCAACCCCATGTTTCATTTATCATCCTCATTTCATGTTCATTTTATCATCTTTTAAATGTTCATCGCCTGTAAATAACCTATTTAGCGTTGCACGGGCGTAAAACACAAACTCATTCACTCACTCACTCACATATATTTTAAATTCATGCTATTTTTAAACTCTTTGAAAGCAGAATTTATCAATGTAGAGATGAAAACTATCAATTCCTCAAAAACTAATACAAAGCTCAACTTCCAATAAATTACTTTTGAAAACTCTTAATAGCAAGAGTTTTTGTGGTATCCATGGGATAGCTGAAAGGAAACCCTCAGTTACCTGAAATAACTCTCCATACCTGATGTAATTAAGAGTTTCGCTCTGAAAACCCCCAGATAGTTGCCAGTAAACCCCAAGTTATCTGAGGTATCCTATAGAAAATAAAGAGATGTGGAATAAGTGTACGCGACACAGCCCACAATTAAACGGAAATTTAGAAAAACCACAATGGACAACCGCCAGCAGCCTTCAACGAGGCCATTTGGCACTGCTCGCGGTTCTGCAATTGGCCCATGGTCTAAATAAGATGCATATAATTCAATAGTTACCATGGTTTTGGTTAAAATGGCGTGCCATACTGTTGTATATGTACAGATCAATTTCAGCCCGAGAAATGCGTTCATGCCTCAGCCTCACCAATTCTAGATATAACAGTGAAATCTGGTATATGGAGGATTATTTCCCATTATATATAAAGCACTTCACAAATCTCATATAAGTGGAAGAAATGTTGATATACTATCATTTTCCGATAAGCCAGCTTTTGAGAAAATACACATTTATTTAAATTTTGTAAAAGTGTTCTTGGTGTACGCAAAACAGTTTTTGCTCATGAACCTCCACTTTCTTTTCATCGTCAATATTATGTGTTCAATAAAATATACAGTTTTACAATTTGTCATGAAAGGTCATTTTATATATCACATTATCACATCGGTAGAATGCCAAGACCATCGGTAGAAAACCAGGACACATCTTTAGAAAACCAGGACCATATTTTTTTTAAATGATCGAAAAATCAAAAATACGCCATTTGTAATGAAAAGTGATATGTCTTTAAAAATGTCCGACTATTTAGAACATGGAGCATAATTTTCAGCCCAGTGAATGGTAATTAAAAACAGATATTCATGATTATCTGAAAAAAGGGAAATTGTCTCTTGCTGGAAAAAATAAACAATACCCTTACTGTAATTTTATGTACATACTTAAAACAAAATAATGTAATTTAAATTAGTTTGTTTATAAATGCCATAACAGCCGGGTATCATTGTTTGGAAAAAATCGTCTGCCAGGATTGTTTATTTTATCATCACATTGGTAGAAATCTAGGACATCGGTAGAAAACGAGCAGACACATCGGTAGAAAACATGTTGTCGCAGGACAAGTATAACGACCGTGGTTAAGACAATACGAAAACAATAAAACTTCAAGACTTTTAAATAATAAAACAC
Organism: Arcuatula senhousia; assembly: GCA_963971305.1. Taxonomy (NCBI): domain Eukaryota; kingdom Metazoa; phylum Mollusca; class Bivalvia; order Mytilida; family Mytilidae; genus Arcuatula; species Arcuatula senhousia. The sequence continues at coordinate 2,380,847 of OZ020308.1, read as the reverse complement.
AACATTATTTCTGAACTCCACTTAAATTGTAGAGTTACAAGAGGGTTTTTTGAACTATCTCGTCATTCTAAACCCTTGATCATGAATTTATAGAGAAAGTTGAATGTGATTAAAACGTTTCTCCTTTATTATAGTAACTGAAATGAATAAGTGTTTGAAAAAACTTAGTTCTGATAAAAGTGCTGGTCCAAGATAAGATAAGATTTCTAAATTTCTAATTCAAATTCAAAAATCAGGGGACGAACTAAATGTACGCAACCATAGAGGAATTTCACTGCAAAATTGTAAAGCTAAACTTTGAAGTGCAGTTATGAATTCCAGACTTGTCACTCTTTATGAGAACAAATTTACAGCAACAAAACGTCAGCAATGAGGGTATATATACTTGGTATTGCTTTGCCACCTGTATTTTGAATCAGTTTCAGCTAAATAAAGAAGACCTCGAGTGTCTTGATAAAGTGTATAAAGAAATAAAATTTTAAGTCAAAAACACTTGTAAAAATTTTTTTACTGAAAAATACAATGACGTTTTCGTGGATTAAATCCTTAATTTGATATAACCTCTTAATTATTTCCTGTACAGCAAATAAAAGTCGAACATCAAAACTGCAGTTTATTTAAAAACTCGCAATATCAAAAGTCGAAAAATCCTTACTTTATTTCACATCAGTGACCATAATTCAAAAAAGAAATTAGGAGATAGAAAAATATAGCGCTTGAACAAAGATTTGCAAAATATTGAAAGTATTTGATGACCAGAAATATTTTTTCGGGACTGCCAAATAAATGATAACATACGAATTAATTTCTTTAACATGATGTGCACTAAATATCCACATTTTAGCAGCTTGCCTGTACCAATAAAATTTTATTGATTCTAAATTATGATACAGATATATTGCCCATTTCTATTGATTTCATAAAGCAATCTTATTTGGTCTGTAAGTACATCTTTGGTAGCACCCGATCGAGTGATACTATTTGGTCAGTAGGTACATCTTTGGTAGCACCCGAAGATACTATTTGGTCAGTAGGTACATCTTTGGTAGCACCCGAGTGATACTATTTGGTCAGTAGGTACATCTTTGGTAGCACCCGATGATACTATTTGGTCAGTAGGTACATCTTTGGTAGCACCCGAGTGATACTATTTGGTCAGTAGGTACATCTTTGGTAGCACCCGATGATACTATTTGGTCAGTAGGTACATCTTTGGTAGCACCCGAGTGATACTATTTGGTCAGTAGGTACATCTTTGGTAGCACCTGATGATACTATTTGGTCAGTAGGTACATCTTTGGTAGCACCCGAGTGATACTATTTGGTCAGTAGGTACATCTTTGGTAGCACCTGATCGAGTGATACTATTCGGTCAGTAGGTACATCTTTAGTAGCACCCGATCGAGTGATACTATTTGGTCAGTAGGAACATCTTTGGTAACACCCGATCGAGTGATACTATTTGGTCAGTAGGAACATCTTTGGTAACACCCGATCGAGTGATACTATTTGGTCAGTAGGAACATCTTTGGTAGCACCAGAGTGATACTATTTGGTCAGTAGGTACATCTTTGGTAGCACCCGATGATACTATTTGGTCCAGGGATGGGGTCGATTACTTTGAAATGTAATTGATTACATTACTATTACTTTGCATCTCAAATGTAATTGATTACATTACAATTACAAGCATTTTGCCATGTAATCAATTACAGTAGATTACTTTTGACCATTGTAATCATGATTACCAATGATTACTTATGATTACTCATGTTTATAAAGAAATCCAGTACAAGCCAAATTTGCACATGTACTTAAAGTACAATATATATAAATAAGAGTTATATAAACATATACAATTTATAAGTATTCACATAATTTACAGTGTTTAAGGTAGTTTATTGGAGTTTTCTAATTAAATGTTCTTAGAATTACACTTAATCATCATAAGCATTTGAAATGTATTGTCACTTAGTCTGCATCTGTCTGGCTGAAAGAATTTTCCTGCCACACTAAAAAGTCTCTCAACTGGTGCAGATGTTGCTGGGATGGCAAGGTATACCTTTGCCATATGAGCCAATGTTGGGTATTTTAATGCATTTTCTTTCCAATATGTGAGAGGTTCAGTGTCTATTTCACATGGCTCTAATAAGTATTGTGAAACCTCTATTCTGATACTATCACCTGACATATGTTTTGTTTTGGGCTTAGTTGGTGTCATAAAACTGAACAGACCAGAATTATCACATTTTTGAACTTTCCTGGGAGGAGAATTGCTATCACCAGATTCCTCAATTAAAGGGGTTTGTTTTCTTGCGTGGGCAAGCAGTTTTTCTTCCATCTCAGTGGGATTTTTGGACCATCTCACTTTAAACCTAGGGTCAAGCATTGCTGATAGCAGATATACATCATCTTGCTTATAGACTGAAAGTCTCTTTGAAATAGAAGAAACAAGGGTGGAAACCATTTTGTTATTGTATGTTGTGAATAATTCAGATAGAGTGTGTTCTAATCCAAGAGTCACAGGAACAGCAAGACTTCCAGATACGTTCTTGTCTGTTTGGACCATAATAGTTGCATCTTCAAATGGTTTAAGAAGTAAACATAAATCTGATAGAACATTTCTCTCATAGTCAGTAAGATTGACAGTGTTTAACTTCAATAGCTTTGAATTTGGAATTTCCAAAACAGATCTAATCATTTTAAGTTGACTGTTCCATCTGGTTGCATTGTCAGATTGTAAACGTTTTTCATCTTCTAAAATCTCAGAGGCTGTTATAGATTTTCGAACATATTTCACTATAGTAGCAGCTTTACTTATTACATTCTTTAAATGTGAACTTGCCTCTTTGAGACCATCTTTTACTACAAGTTGTAATGTGTGGGCAAAGCACAAAAATTAAAAAAAAAACAAATAGTAAAAAATTATTGACTGTGCCTATATTTGTTTTTATAACCGATTGTATGGCTTGTATAAACATGTAGGTGACACATATTTTTATGTTTATTGCAATTAACAACTGTCATATCTTATGGCCTGAAGACACTTCTAATTCTTTTAATTAATTAAGGCTTCTCATTCATGTCCTTCAATTATAGAAATTTCTTTCTTGAAATCACAAAATTAATGGTGAAATATTTACATTAGGAAAACATATAATGTTATGTATATATAATTAGTCTCAAAATAACTTTTTTTATTTCACAATATTGATTTCAAAGTTGAAATTTGAATTTCTAAAAATTTAGTAGCTACATGTATGTTATTTAATATTTTATTCAAATTAATACGAAAAGACTAATATCTGTCCATATATTCTTTTTAATTCTTGCAATATCTTATTGAAATCAAGAAGCTTTTAACATAATTATTGTTAAATAAAAAAAAACAAAAGACTCACCTTCAAATGAGTAGCAAAATTGGATGTGCTTTTGATGTTTCCAGAAATGAAGGTGTCTGGACAATGTTTGCATTTTATTTTTATAATTCCAGAATCAGGTGGATTATTAGGAACTTCAAAATGTTTCCACACATAAGACATTATGCTCTCACAAACTTTTGATCAAGAATGAAATATTTATTTGAAAGTGAACAGTTTCATGAGTTTTATTCAATCTAAAATCTTTCCCTGAAGGTTAATATGCCTAAGGGTCTAATCTTGGTAGACAAATTTGTGAATAATGAAAAGCAATCAATATTTCTAAAATGTTTTACTGCAAATCTACCCTACTAACAAATATTTGAATCAGTATTCAAATATTTCATATTTCATAATATCATTTTATGAAGTTTAGAATTATAAGCAGGAAACCTCTCAGTCAGTCTGTAACAATTTCTTCAACAAAAACTTGGGAGTCTTAAAAAGAGTATCTTGAAATAGTTTTTGATAATGTAATCATAAGTAATCATAAAATAATCATGATTACAGCTCTTTTTCATTTTGTAATTGATTACATTACAATTAAAAGTAATCATAAAATGCATGATTACAGATTACTTGCGATTACATATCAAAATGTAATCAATTACAGGATGATTACGATTACAGATTACGATTACCCCATCCCTGATTTGGTCAGTAGGTACATCTTTGGTAGCACCCGATGATACTATTTGGTCAGTAGGTACATCTTTGGTAGCACCCGAGTGATACTATTTGGTCAGTAGGTACATCTTTGGTAGCACCTGATCGAGTGATACTATTCGGTCAGTAGGTACATCTTTAGTAGCACCCGATCGAGTGATACTATTTGGTCAGTAGGAACATCTTTGGTAACACCCGATCGAGTGATACTATTTGGTCAGTAGGAACATCTTTGGTAGCACCAGAGTGATACTATTTGGTCAGTAGGTACATCTTTGGTAGCACCCGATGATACTATTTGGTCAGTAGGTACATCTTTGGTAGCACCCGATGATACTATTTGGTCAGTAGGTACATCTTTGGTAGCACCCGATGATACTATTTGGTCAGTAGGTACATCTTCATCTTTGGTAGCACCCCAGTGATACTATTTGGTCAGTAGGTACATCTTTGGTAGCACCTGATCAAGTGATACTATTCGGTCAGTAGGTACATCTTTAGTAGCACCCGATCGAGTGATACTATTTGGTCAGTAGGAACATCTTTGGTAACACCCGATCGAGTGATACTATTTGGTCAGTAGGAACATCTTTGGTAGCACCAGAGTGAAACTATTTGGTCAGTAGGTACATCTTTGGTAGCACCCAAGTGATGCTTTCTGGTCAGTAGGTACATCTTTAGTAGCACCCGAGTGATACTATTTGGTCAGTAGGTACATCTTTGGTAGCACCTGATCGAGTGATACTATTCGGTCAGTAGGAACATCTTTGGTAACACCCGATCGAGTGATACTATTTTGTCAGTAGGAACATCTTTGGTAGCACCAGAGTGAAACTATTTGGTCAGTATGTACATCTTTGGTAGCACCCGAGTGATGCTTTCTGGTCAGTAGGTACACCTTTGGTACCACCAGAGTGAATCTATTTGGTTAGTAGGTACATCTTTGGTAGCACCCGAGTGATACTATTTGGTCAGTAGGTACATCTTTGGTAGTACCAAAGTGGTACTATTTGGTCAGTATGTACATCTTTGGTAGCACCCGATCGAGCGATTCTATTTTGTCAGTAGGTACATCTTTGGTAGCACCCGATCGAGTGATTCTATTTGGTCAGTATAAACATCTTTGGTAGCACCAGAGTGAAACTATTTGGTCAGTAGGTACATTATTGTACATCTTTGGTAGCCCCCGAGTGAAACTATTTGGTCAGTAAGTACATCTTTGGTAGCACCCAAGTGATACTATCTGGTCATTATGTACATCTTTGGTAACACCCGAGTGAAACTTTTTGGTTAGTAGGTACATCTTTGGTAGCACCCGAGTGATACTATTTGGTTAGTAGGTACATCTTTGGTAGTACCCAAGTGGTACTATTTGGTCAGTAGGTACATCTTTGATAGCACCCAATGGAGTGATACTATTTGGTCAGTAGGTACATCTTTGGTAGCACCCGATCAAGTGATAATATTTTGTCAGTAGGTACATCTTTAGTAGCACCCGAGTGATACTATTTGGTCAGTAGGTACATCTTTGATAGCACCCGAGTGATACTATTTGGTCAGTAGGTACGTCTTTGGTAGCACCAGAGTGATACTATTTGGTCAGTAGGTACATCTTTGGTAGTACCCAAGTGATACTATTTGGTCAGTAGGTACATTTTTGGTAGCACCCAATCGAGTGATACTATTTGGTCAGTAGGTTCATCTTTGGTAGCACCCGATCGAGTGATACTATTTTGATCAGTAGGAACATCTTCGGTAGCATCCGAGTGATACTATTTTGTCAGTAGGTACATCTTTGGTAGTACCCAAGTGATACTATTTGATTAGTAGGTACATTTTGGTAGCAACCGATCGAGTGATACTATTTGGTCAGTAGGTACATCTCTGGTAGCACCCAAGTGATACTATTTGGTCAGTAAGTACATGATTGGTAGCACCCGAGTGATACTGTTTGGTCAGTAGGTACATCTTTGGTGGCACCCGATCGAGTGAAACTATTTGGTCAGAAGGTACATCTTTGGTAGCACCCGATCGAGTGAAACTATCACCCATCGTCCGTACTATACAAATACAAAAACATGTATGTTTTGAAATGTTAAAATTTCATAAAAGATGTTAATTGCCAAATCGTAATTGCAAGACTGAAACCAAGAAGATGATAAATTCAATTTCAAAATTTCAATACTTTTTCTATACCACCCATAATTTCATTATTTTTTTCTGTCAAAAATGAAGAAATTTAAAAGCCGTGTGCTTTTACTTAAACCACCAAGTTTGCCATTTGGAGATTTAAAAGTGGTTTTCAACATCTCAAAAAACAGAATTAAAAACTTAAAGTTATAGTGTAGGTTAACCTTCTTCTCAATAAAAAAATATGGTTTTTTTTAAACAAAGTTATGGAAAGATTGAATATTTGTCCGTTGAATTTCGTATTGGCTGTTATTATTTGTATTTTTTTATTTGTATTCAGTTATATATGCAATGCAAGGATTTAAGTGGAAATAAGGTAATAGAGCGAAAAAACGAGGGACACTATGAAGCCTTTTTGATTTTTTATTAGATTTCATGTAATATTCTAACATCCTTTTTTCTTTCAGATTTATAATTTATAAATATTTTTATCTAACAAAAGGGTTAAAGCGACTTAACCAATTAATCAATGATTTAGAGTTTGTCTGGACAAATTGTTTTCGTGCTCAATTAATAAGCCTCGTGTTAATATAAATGTAACTATTCCAGAAATGTATTTAAAGCTTTGCAAGTGACAAGCAATTGACTATCCACATTGGACCTTCAATATACAGTGTTCAACATGTTGCGATCATATCATGCTTGGCTCGGCGTAGCTTTTTATTAATATTTCAGTCATATCTCCATCTAATTTGTTATTAGCTAGAATATAAACAGAATTTGACCGTAATGATTTCAGGTATAAATCCTATAGCTATTGCCTGAAAATTTCAGTAAATGACAAGGCATTAGATTAATGCCGTGGAAAGAGGCTAAATTCATGATTTCTCTTTTTGTCCCTAGCATATATATACCATTACACGGTGGAATATCCACAAAGGACACAAAGAGACGATGCTACTTGTACCCACCGTAGACCGACTAGGCTACAATCGTAGAAAACTTTATAAAAAGACAAAAGTAAAATATGTATATGTATGCTAAATTTATAAAACAATGAGACGATGCTTGAAGGAGCTTTCCTTTATCATGTTAATGTGTCTAGCGTTCCAGCTTCTAACTTTCCAAGTGTATTTTTGAAACCGTCTTTCATTTCAACAAGATTTGTTAAGTGTGAAATCCATTTTGATGGCGCCACTGCACAGCTTTATTTGGTTTTTTTCCCCTTGAATCTCATTCAAGAGATCCCAATGAGATTTTTGTTTTCTTCATGAAAGGATTCAATATGGAAAGCCGACGTTGAACCCGTAATCACATTTCTTTTTCATTGGTTTCATTGGAAAATTATTAAGTTCAGCAATTTTACAATTTTCCGCAGTTGCAAATATCTCTTTTCCTCAGTCACTGGCCTCCAAAAATTGAGATCATTACCCAGGAATTGGCCATTTTAAGCCCATTTGACGGAAACCATTCATATTCACCATATTTTTACATGGAATTTCAGACAATTAACATATAAGATGCTTATATAGTTAGTTACAAGTGCAAGCGTCCTCTATTATTTGACACACTTAATAACAACAAGTCTTTCTCTATATTAATGACCTACTTTTCCGTCTTACAGGGGACCATATTGGAGCCTTACCGTACCTTGTTCTTTCAAAACACCCGGGCTTACAATTTGCAAGTGTGGGACTTTTATTTTAGATTTGTATTCCTCTTTGATTCAAACTGTTCAATAATTTATATTCAAGACTGAATCTCGATCCTGTAATTTCCTCAATATGTTTGTAATAATGTCCCTTCACAAGGGGCTCACTTGGAAACTTTTAAAAATTTTACCCTAATTGATTAGATTTTTTCCCCGAAAGTTTTAACTTCTGAATCATGCCATTCTCTCTCTTTTGCCATGTGCACTTGCTATTTGTTAATAGTTATTCTATACTGCTGAGGTTAATCAATATATATCTTCGATTCTAAAATTTCGAACTTTTTTTTAATTTTTCCTTAGATTTCAGGACATGACAGTGCCTCTTGGGATTTGTTGTAAGAAGCATCTGACCATTTGTAATTGGTAGGGTTTTCCATAAAGTGTTAAATTATTATTTGTATCATTAGATAACATATATTTGTTTGCTGATTATGCCCATTAGATATAATATTGATAATCTGATATAGTAGGGATGAAATCAATTGCCTTAAAATACAAAATCTGGTCTAGGATACACTCCAGCATAATTGTAAAATCAACTACATTTGTGTCATTGGACGTAAAGCATTGATGTTGGTTTGTCATAGAGGTTTGCTTTGTCCTTCTGTACCAGATTTGACATGCTTAATTGACCATTACCAGTGCAACGGTGTGCTATGGCAAGCAGGAACTGCTTACCCTTCTGGAGCACCTGAGTTCACTCTCGTTACGACTGGAGTTCGATCGCGTTGCTGATTGCCGTTTTTTTTTCTGTGCTTTCTGAAGTATGTTTCTTTGTGCTGTTTTCGTTCGGTTTTTTCCTGGCTTTTATCGGACTTTTGATGCACCATTAATACCTTTGGTTCTTTTATAAATATACCACTTAAAGCCCTGAGGACTCTGTCATATACTATTCTATGCTGCTTTGCTATGTTGGTTGCCTTTGTATCTATGATAAAGTCTTTACTTTGAAGGGGATTAGTCTGGTATCACCGGAACAATTACCAAAAAGGGCAAGTGATGTGAAAAGTCACCTTCAACGATAAAGTCATTCTCTCTAGAGACGACAATTGAACAAAGAAGGGTGTTTCCATGTGTTTCAGATTCATTAACTTGTTTTCTACGGACCACCCCATACCTTCGTAGCTCCAAACTTTTTTGCTTTATCGCCCCACGGTTTTGTTATTATCAGACTTTGTGGTAATAAAATAATAAAGATCAAATGCTTATATGGTAATTTTTACAACAACAAAAAATAAGTAGTACAAAACTTGGCCGTTCACATGGTTCATACATAACCTCATCATGCTTTGTACATAGTATACTACATCGTTAAAGAATAATGAATACATTAGATTGCCTTATATTCCTAAATTTAAAAAAATATATATAGATAAAATAAACTGACAATTTGAATATTCTTTTAAAAATTACGAGCATAGCATTCAACTTACATGTCTGTCTTCAGTTTTATATACATGTAAACCTTGAAGACTACATGTATTATTTTTAACTGTGTGATATAAAAAACACTTAATGTGAACACGATATGATTTTAAGATAGAACTTAAAACTTGAAGTAGCGACCTTGATCTGTTCCCCTTGCATGTTTTACTTCAAAGGGGGCAAAATACTTAGTTTTTTTTGCATTCATTGAAAGAATGAAAATGGGCATTTCGAATTTAAAAAGGGAAATAAAAAGATACATGCATAATATAGCGTTAATATAATCAATCAGTTGTGTATAGAAGTAATTCCACTAAAAGATTTACAAATTATCCATCTAGAGAAATATGATTTTGAAAGATTTATTTTTTTTTTATTCTGTAATTAATCTAGTCTTCCGAAGGGGTAAGTAGTGCTTTCTTGGTCATGTTTGCCGCTTAAGGTGAAAAACCTCTTTCATTCAATTGAAGGCCATCGGTTCTAAGATGATCGATCTTTTATTAGGATATCCATCATACAACATATTGTGTGGCTCCACTATGTAAACAAATTCCTCGTACTGGCTGTTTTTTGTTTGCTCCCATTTACTCTTAATTATGATGTACAGTGTTTCTCGTGTCATCAACACGCCGTTGATGTCATTTGGCCATGGTTGATATCATTTGTTAGTGTGTGAAGAACGCTGATATCAGTAGGGTTACGTGGATTGTACCATGTTACTTAGCCCAGTGTTTCTCATCACCACTAGCAAAGGGTTACGATCCGCTATTTCCCATCATCACTAGCCAAGGGTTACGATCCGCTATTTCCCATCATCACTGGTCAAGGGTAACGATCAGCTATTTCCCATCATCACTAGTCAAGGGTTACGATCCGCTATTTCCCATCATCACTAGACAAGGGTTACGATCCGCTTTTTCCCATCATCACTAGCCAAGGGTTACGATCCGCCATCTCCCATCATCACTAGTCAAGGGTTACGATCCGCCATTTCCCATCATCACTAGCCAAGGGTTACGATCCGCCATTTCCCGTCATCACTAGTCAAGGGTTACGATCCGCCATTTCCCATCATCACTAGCCAAGGGTTACGATCCGCTATCTCCCATCATCACTAGCCAAGGATTACGATCCGCTATTTCCCATCATCACTAGCCAAGGGTTTCGATCCGCTATTTCCCATCATCACTAGCCAAGGGTTACGATCCGCTATTTCCCATCATCACTAGCCAAGGGTTACGATCCGCTGTTTCCCATCATCACTAGTCAAGGGTTACGATCCACTATTTCCCATCATCACTAGTCAAGGCTTGCGATCCGCTATTTCCCATCATCACTAGCCTTCTGATTCTGATTCTAGCCAAGGGTTATGATCCGCTATTTCCCATCATCACTAGTCAAGGGTTACGATCTGCCATTTCCCATCATCACTAGACAAGGGTTACGATCCGCTTTCTCCCATCATCACTAGCCAAGGTTTACGATCCGCTATTTCCCATCATCACTAGCCAAGGGTTTCGATCCGCTATTTCCCATCATCACTGGCCAAGGGTTACGATCCGCTATTTCCCATCATCACTTGTCAAGGTTTACGATCCGCTATTTCCCATCATCACTAGCCAAGGGTTTCGATCCGCTATTTCCCATCATCACTAGCCAAGGGTTACGATCCGCTATTTCCCATCATCACTTGTCAAGGGTTGCGATCCGATATTTCCCATCATCACTAGCCTTCTGATTCTGATTCTGATTCTAGCCAAGGGTTACGATCCGCTATTTCCCATCATCACTAGCCAAGGGTTACGATCTGCCATTTCCCATTATCACTAGCCAAGGGTTACGATCCGCTATTTCCCATCATCACTAGTCAAGGGTTGCGATCCACTTTTTCCCATCATCACTAGTCAAGGGTTACGATCCACTTTTTCCCATCATCATTAGTCAAGGGTTACGATCCGCTATTTCCCATCATCACTAGTCAAGGGTAACGATCCACTATTTCCCATCATCACTAGCCAAGGGTTACGATCCACTTTTTCCCATCATCATTAGTCAAGGGTTACGATCCACTTTTTCCCATCATCACTAGTCAAGGGTTACGATCCACTTTTTCCCATCATCATTAGTCAAGGGTTACGATCCGCTATTTCCCATCATCACTAGTCAAGGGTAACGATCCACTATTTCCCATCATCACTAGTCAAGGGTTACGATCCGCTATTTCCCATCATCACTAACCAAGGGTTACGATCCGCTATTTCCCATCATCACTAGTCAAGGGTTACGATCCGCTATTTCCCATCATCACTAGCCAAGGGTTACGATCCGCTATTTCCCATCATCACTAGCCAAGGGTTACGATCCGCTATTTCCCATCATCACTAGTCAAGGGTTACGATCCGCTATTTCCCATCATCACTAGCCAAGGGTTACGATCCGCTATTTCCCATCATCACTAGTCAAGGGTTACGATCAGCTATTTCCCATCATCACTAGCCAAGGGTTATGATCAGCTATTTCCCATCATCACTAGTCAAGGGTAACGATCCGCTATTTCCCATCATCACTAGTCAAGGGTTACGATCCGCTATTTCCCATCATCACTGGCCAAGGGTTACGATCCACTATTTCCCATCATCACTAGTCAAGGGTTACGATCCGCTATTTCACATCTTCACTAGCCCAGGGTTATGATCCATAGGAGACGAATACCCCAAAGCAATGGTCACCTTGTAGAGTTCGATAGGAGTAGGCCCGAGGCCAGGCCTACAGGGGCCCGATGGCAGGCCTTCAAGCGCCCTATATTTCTTCTAATTCCTATATATCTTTTTAGCAGTGCCCTAGAAACCCTTTTTTGTTAAAATTGACAATTTCCCTATTTAAGAAGCCCTTCAATTTTGTTCTACTCAATTAATTTCATCTTCATCATGCTCATTATCGTGGTAAACATGAACCTAAAAGTAATCCATACTCGCTTCGCTCGGCATCAATATTCCAACAAGTACAATATATTCATTACCTATACCTACATGGTAAATATAAATGTTGTATTTGTATATTTTACAGCTTATCTATATGTTTTTTTTAATGCAAAAAAAAAAGAAATAATATTATGTATGTCGCCCTATTCATTAGGCATATTGCCCTATTTTTTTTCAGAAAAAATGCCCTATCAAAAGCCCTTGCTATTTTCAAACAAAAACCCACTTGAAGGCCTGCAATTGAGCCACTACAAAGGTCACGCTCATGACGCTCACATAGAAGAAAATAGAAGTGGAAAATTGTAACATTAATAGTAACGTTATAAAAAAATTAAGGATAGAGTAAAGCCTATAAGTTTTCTTCATATAAATGAAGAAACAAACCATTAAGCAATAATGCTCAATAGGTGTATACCTGGATTCCAATTTTAGACTGAAAAACACACCATTCCTTTATGAAAACTCAAAACATTACAAAGTATGTGGTAAAGAAACTTGACCATTTTTATAATTTAATTCACTGTATGATATCTATCTTCTTCCTTCCGTCTAATCTTATGGATTACGAGATCGGATGACTTGAAAAGTTTCCGGGTAGCCATTTGAATAAATATTTAGTGGAATTTTCTTTAATGAATGTTTCGGGTGAATTTAAAAAAAAGAATTGTAGTGTAGACTCGTTAGATTCTTTAGATCATAATTTTTTTTTTTTTTTTTTGTAGGGCTTCTTGAGTTGAACAACTGAGTTTTCTCTATCTGCAATAGCTAAACAAGAGGCTCCCAGGAGCATGGATTGCTCACCTGACTAACGTGCCTGAAGAAAAGGCTACATGGCAAAATCTATTTGACATTGAAAGGGTCATGAGTTTAATAAGGGGGTCATCTGACAATAGGGTTTAACTTAATGCAGTATTGATTGTGCAGAGTAATGTTTTAGAATTGAAACCGTTTAATTATTTCTTCGTTCAACATTCTAAGAAGAATAACCACTAAAATGAACCGTATCTTATTACATATTTTATAGATAATGATGTGCTTAATAATATGCAATTTACATTTCTTAAATATCTCATATAGATTTTAAGATGTTGAGCTTAATATATTTTTGCAAGTGCAAAATTCATAAAAGTCAAGATTAAAGGGCAATTACTCTTTCATGGGTTGATGGATCTTCTTCAAAATTTCTGGCTGGTTGATCTTGAGGTGTTGATCACTTTTGTTCTCAATCAGAATTTAAAAATCTGTCACCCTTTTTGAGTTACTAGCAAAAAACTGCCATTTTCCCCAATGTTCTATTTTTAGCTACAGCGACCATTTTTTACAATGAATTAAAAATCCCCACGTCAGTTTTAAGCACCGAATGCTAATTTATAACCATACCAAGTTTGGTTTCAATTGGACTTATGGTGTCAAAAGAGTTAATGTTTTCAGGAATTTCTCATATATCTTATATAGTTTTTTTTTAAGATATTGAGCCTTATAGGTGCAAAATTAGCAAAATTCACAAAAAGGGCAATAACTTCTACATGGGTTGTTGGATCTTCTTTAAAATTTAAATGCTGGTAGATCTTGGGGTGATGATCACTTTTGTTTTCTATCTGTCACCATTTTTGAGGTATTTGCAAAAACTGCAATTTACCCCTTTATTCTATTTTTAGCCACAGCGGCCATGTTTTACGACCAATCAAAAATCCCCACATCAGTTCTATACACCTAATGCTAATAAACTACTGTACCAAGATCTACCAAGTTTAGTTCCAATCAGGCTTAAAGTGTCAGAGGAGTAAACGTTTTCAGTGTAATGAGGGCTCAATTTTAACGCTCTAAGGGCAATAACTTCTAAAAGGAAAGGGCCTTCAACGTTGACCCTGTTCCATATTTTATGATCTTGATGTGTTTAACAATATGCAGTTTTAAAAGTTTCACAAATATCTTGTATAGTTTTCAAGATATTGAGCGAAACAGGTGCAAAATTTGCAAAACATCTACAAAAAGGGCAATAACTCCTATAAGGATTGTTGGATTTTCTTCAAATTTCGGGGTAAGTAGATCTTGAGGTGCTGATAACTTTTTGATATCTGAAGCCGTTTTTGAATTATTTGCAAAAAAACCTGCATTTTACCCCTATGTTCTATTTTTAGCCACGGCGGTCATGTTTTACGATGAATAAAAAATCTCCACATAAGTTCTAAGCACCGAATGCTAATGAACAACCATACCAAGTTTGGTTGCTATTGAACTTATGGTATCAGAGGAGATAAATATTTTAAAAAGTTAACGGACGACGGACGCTTAATGATGACAATAGCTCACATGACCTATTTTGGTCAGCTGAGCTAAAAAGAGATATCAGTTGTCATTTTGAAAGACATAAACCCTTAAAGGTGTTATCTGACAACTTCCATTGGAAAAGTTCATTACTTTTTAAGCTTCTGGAGCTTCATATTTCTAAGCAAACAGCGACTTTTCTCTTTCTGCAATAGTTTTTATTCTAAGATTTTTGGAAAGTAAGACATCAAGTGACAACTATAGCTCACATGTACGGCCTTTCGAGATTTACAAGATTGTAAGGGAAAAAAGAACTGCAAAATCATATTTTCATTATAATAATGGCCCATCAAATTATTTGGACTCAATAAAGAGTTTATTGACTCAATAAAGAGTTTATTGACATATAAATACTGAAAATGCAAACTCCTGTCAGATCTCTGCAATCTAACCTAACTTTAGCCCAAAAGCAATTTTAAGTGTTTTAGTACTTCTCCCGATCTATTGTAACAAGAGGCTCCCAAGAATTCTATGTTCGACCTTCAAATTGCCAAATATCCTATAAGCAGTACAAGGGAATCCAACTACGACGAAATGGAGACTGATGTAGAGCTTAATATTTTATAAAGCTGACGGTTTAAGCAAGCGACAGCTTTTCTCTATCTGCAAAAATTTTCATTCCACATGACAAAAACATAAATTAATGCTATTTTAACTTAAAAGGGTCATTACCCTCATAGGAGTTTTTAAATTATCTGACAACTTCCACCAAATCAAGAATTTTGTAGAGCCTAGTCAGCTGAAGGTTTAACCAAGCAATAGCTTTTCTCTATCAGCAATAGCTTTTCTCTATCAGCAATAGTTTTTCTCTATCAGCAATAGTTTTTTTCTATCAGCAATAGCTTTTCTCTATCAGCAATAGCTTTTCTTTATCAGCAATAGCTTTTCTCTATCAGCAATAGCTTTTCTCTATCAGCAATAGTTTTTTTATGCCTACGAAAGTAGAGGGGCATATAGTGTTCGGGTCTGTTCGTCCGTCCGTCCGTCCGTTCGGATGTCCGTCCCAAATCCCATATTTCCAGATTTGCACTTACTGACAAATGCCACATCAATCATATTGGTATGGTAGGTGCATCTAGCGATGATAAGAACATTGCATGCTTCGGATGCTGGATGTGACCTATATTTTCTGCATGAATGATCATGTACAGAAAAATGGTTAAAGTCTACTCCTTTTTACTGACAAATGCCATAGTAACCAAATTGGTATGGTAGGTGCACCTAGTGATGCTTAGCACAATGCATGCTTCGGATGCTGGATGTGACCTATATTTTCTGCATGGATGTCCACTTATAGAAGAATGGTTAAAGTCCATTCCTTCTTACTGACAAATGCCATAGTAACCAAATTGGTATGGTAGGTGCACCTAGTGATGCCAAGCACAATGCATGCTTCGGATGCTGGATGTGGCCTATATTTTCCGCACGAATGACCACTTATAGAAGAATGGTTCAAGTCCATTTCTCCTTACTGACAAGTGCCATACCAACCAAATAGGTATGGTAGGTGCACCTAGTGATGTTTTGCACAATGCATCCTTTGGATGCTGGATGTGACCTATATTTTCCACATGGATGGCCTCTTAAAGAAGACTGGTTAAAGTCCATTCCCACTTACTGACATGTGCCACATCTACTCTATTGTTATGATAGGTGCACCTTGTGATGCTAAGCACAATGCATGCTTCGGATGCTGGCTGTGACCTATATTTTCCGCATGAATGACCATTTATAGAAGAATGGGAGAAGACCATTCCTTTTTTACTGACATGTGCCACATCAACTATATTGGTATGGTAGGTGCATCTAGTGATGCTTAGCACAATGCATGCTGTGGATGCTGGCAGTGACCTATATTTTCGGCATGAATGACCACTTATAGAAGAATAGTTAAGTTAAAGTCCATTCCTTCTGACTGACAAGTGCTTTAATAGCAACCATGTTGATGCTTTAGTGATTGTGGAAAAAAAAATGTTGTGAGATAGGGCATTATGTCCTTTGGACATATTCTTGTTACTCTATATATACCACAAATCATGAATAATCGCTACTTTGGACCTTTAAAGAGTCTGACAACTTCCATCCACTGGTAACTTTTGTAGAGCTTTCAATTCTGAGGAGCCTCAGATCTTTTATCTGTTATAGTTGCTTAGTTATAAGCCATTGGAAGTGGTTTTACCAAATGTTCTTTTTTACTAATAGTGGCCATGTTTTTAATTGAATTATATTTTTTTTTATTTAAAACACATTTTATTCAACAAAAGTGAATAGGATTGGATAGCAGGCATAGCCTATATACATCCTCTCCTTAAAGGCAACATACAACATGCAGATTGGTGATATATATATACAAACATGATAAACATAAGCAATTGTAACAGATTTCATGAAAAGAAAGATAAATGTCGCGTACACTTATTCCACATCTCATTTTCTTCTATTTGTATCAAAATAAATATATCAAATGTAAATATATATTTTTACTTTGGTATTAGATTTATCTTTTTAAATCAAAAGTCATTATGCTTATTATTTAATTATATCTGACATTTTCAATCAAACTTTGCAATTAGTATGTTAGCCAGAATAGATCTAATTTTAATAGTGCATTTTCCATACCTATAGCTATGAGAATTTATAAATTTATAAAATTATATTATAAATATATCAAGTAAAAATGGATGGAAATGTATGGAAAATGAAAATGATATTGGAAATAATATATTTATATTTTTTTTTAATGAAAAAGAAAAATAATTTAATAAAGTAATGTCTGTCAGTAAAAAATACCCAGCAATTTTACACTGTGAATGCACTACCCAAAACGTTTTGTACCTTTTATAAATTTGTGGACAGCCAGCATGACCTTTATATTATTGTCAAATGAAAGAGAGTCTGTACCAAACAGTAGGTTCTGCAAGTTAAAATCAATTTGAAGTTCCACACAAACACTCTGTAGTGACCGCCTTTGTACTTGATAATGAGGACAAGCTAATAAGTAGTGATGGGTATTTTCAATAATGTCTCCACAGTGTGGGCAATATGGATTGTCTGTCAAGTGATGAAGATGCAAGTGAGCATTCAAGTTGCTAGCTTCACACCTTAACTGGCAATGCCATATATTCTCTCTTCTGTTCCCAACGTTGAAGTACCCTGGTGCACTAGGACTTGCTGAGTTTAGATGTTTTTTGAAAACATAAACAGAAGAGCTATATGCTTGGTTGATGTAGGCAGCTTGTTCCAAATTTTTTTAGTAGAAGATATAAAGCTCTTAGAGTAGGCCATAGTATTACAAACAGGCAAACGCATATTACCTGTATTAATGGGTTGCCTAAGGTTATAGCCATGTATAGAGACAGTAAACGGATGTATAAGATTGGACAAATAAACTGGTGCTAACCCATTCATCATCTTATACATTAGAATGAGTTTATGTTTTTCCCTTCTCTTATGTAATGGTTCCCAACCTAGTTCCTCATACATCTTAGTTTTTGAGGAATTTACTCTAAGTCCTGTAATAATTCTACCTGCTTCGACTTAAACACTTTCAAGAAGTTGTGCTTTGGCTAGAGTGCAATTATCCCATACTATATCTCCATATTCAAGAACTGGTCGTATAAATGAGTAGTAAATATTAATCAAAGCTTTCCGAGAGACCTGGTACTTCAACATTCGTAGCATTTTTAATCTTTCACATGCCTTTTTGTAAATCTTATTAATGTGTGTATTCCATTTTGCATCACTCTGGAAGTCAAGGCCAAGATGTGTATGTACATTGACATCATTCACTTGGCGATCAGGGCCTCAAAAGTACACAGGATGGATCTCAACATTTCTTCGAGAGAATAGCATTGATATTTCATTGATATTTCATTTGTAAAAAATTTCACAAATTGGTTCAGTGGTTTTAGAGGAGAAGACTTTTGAAATTGTTTACAGACATTAAAGGACGCATAGTGTTTGGCATTAGCTCACATGGCTGTGTGCAAGGTGAGCTAAAAAATGTTTTGTTTTTTTTTACCTGAGAAGGGCCATAGCCTCAACAAGGGCCAACTGACAACTTAGAATCAATGGAGCCTTATGTAAATGGTTGATTCTAAAGAACCTAAGACCAATCAGATTTTATATTTCTGATATGGTTTCTGAGTTATAGGCCTAACATTAATTTGTTCAATGTTTAGTAATAGCAGCCGTGTTTTTGGACAGATGAAATATCCATACATTGATTTTGTGCATGATACCATAAGGATCATTTATACTAAGTTTCATTAAATTTTTGAACAATTGTTAACAAAAGACAGACATATGCTAATGAATATAAAATGATATCAATTGAAGGTCACTTGGACCTTTCCTCTAGGAGAACCTTAAGTGTGATACATTTTTTTTTTACTTTAACCCCATATCTTTTAAAAGCTCCTACTAAATCAAAAACAGAGAAAATAATAGAAATTTAATATTAAAACCATAGAGATGGACCATATAACTCAATTAAAGAGTAATATTTACTCAAAGAGAAAAGCCAAAGAAGACAATAAATTGCCAAGCATGATCTTTTTAAACTTGAATAAAGCATAATATACCAACTGTATGAAAATTATGCAAAGGAAAACAAACTTAATTTATTACAATACTGTTTATTTATCACATATATTTGTACAAAATTAAAGGCTTAACAAATGTAAAAGGCTACAAATGCGGTTTGAGAAACCATATACTATGAAGTAACCAAAAAAAAAAACCATTAACATAAACCTGTTGATAAATTCACAGACCCTTATTTAATGTGCAAGCTGGATGAACAGAGGTGTAAATAAAATCTGCTTAGCAAAGACTGGCAGTTACCTTGTACAAAGGAGAAATAATGAACAAAAATATGTTTACAAACAATTCGGACCAGCCTGTCAAATCTTTTAAAATTCATCTAAAATGTGATCATACTCAAGAATAGCTATTCACTTAAACAAAACTATTATTTTCATTTTTATCCTCAACATCCATACTCTCCTTGAATCATGATCAATTTCATTATACTGGTAATGTTTTCTCAATAAAAAAATTATTTAATATAAATTAGTTCTTCATTGAAAAGTTAGTATCTAGTAGTCCTTGATGCTTATGCTTTTCCTCATTCCCATGCATTCTACATCATCAATAAACAGTGTGTTAGATTTGATAGCAATGTCCTCCTCAAGTGCCAACTCGTTACGGATAAGTCCTTTCAATGAATCCTCAGTTTGAGCTAACCTCTCCTGCAACTGAAGTACAGAACTTTCAATTTCTCCAACTTCCTCAATCAATCTGTACTGGACTGGATCCCTGCACAGTTCTACATTTGGTCTCTCAGTTCTGGTGTCCAGTCTGGTCTGGGCCAATTTCATTGGTTGTTCCTTATCACCAATGGCCTTTTGAAGGCGTGAAATATTTTCCTCAATTTCTTTGATTTGGCCAACAACCTAAAAACAAACAACAAATAATGAATTATTAATTACTGTGTAATAAATTGCATTTATTACATAGATTTATATAGACATTCTAGTTATGAACTGTAATCTACTGACTAGTGGCATATTTGTTGTTGGAAGCCCCGTTTCCTTGAAAACAAGAGTAAACACTAAAGTATGTCTCGCCTGCCGGCACCATCAGAAACAATTATTCTTTCTTACTTCCACTATATTTTGAATTTACATGGATTTTCAGTTTCTGAGATCAAAAGATGTTTATAGAACTTAAACATTGCAATTGCAAATATATGCAATAAAAATAATCAAAGTCACTCAACCGGAAAATCAAGGTCAAGGTCAAAAGATGGGGATGCAACTGTGCTAAGCTACTACTGGGGCATATGTATACCAAGTTTCATCAACCTAGGACCTATAGTTCTTGAGATATGGAGGTGCTCGCAAAACTTTTCCATTGCTATTATATGTATTGAAAATTGTCAAAGTCACTCAACCAAAAAATCAAGGTCAAGGTCAAAAGATGGGGATGCAACTGTGGTAAGCTACTACTGGGGCATATGCATACCAAGTTTCATCAACCCAGGACCTATAGTTCTTGAGATATGGAGGTGCTCGCAAAACTTTTCCATTGCTATTATATGTATTGAAAATGGTCAAAGTCACTCAACCGGAAAATCAAGGTCAAGGTCAAAAGATGGGGATGCAGCTGAGCTAAGCTACTAC
This sequence comes from Arcuatula senhousia, assembly GCA_963971305.1. NCBI lineage: Eukaryota > Metazoa > Mollusca > Bivalvia > Mytilida > Mytilidae > Arcuatula > Arcuatula senhousia. Next base: position 2,360,002 of record OZ020308.1, on the reverse strand, counting down.
TGGGGCATATGCATACCAAGTTTCATCAACCTAGGACCTATAGTTCTTGAGATATGGAGGTGCTCGCAAAACTTTTTCATTGCTATTATATGTATTGAAAATTGTCAAAGTCATTCAACCGGAAAATCAAGGTCAAGGTCAAAAGATGGGGATGCAACTGTGCTAAGCTACTACTGGGGCATATGCATACCAAGTTTCATCAACCCAGGACCTATAGTTCTTGAGATATGGAGGTGCTCATAAAACTTTTCCAAAAAGTTAACGCCGCCGTCGCCGCCGTCGCCGCCGTCGCCGCCGCCGCCGCCGCCGCCGCCGGTAAAGTAACACCTATGTCCCGCTCTGCTTCGCAGGCGAGACAAAAAGAAGGTTTTAATAGATTTTTTATGAAAATTTGACTTGGTACCCAACTCCTTTTTTATCAAGAATTCTGAGTAGAACCTTTCCTTTCAAAAATTACTGGATCAGCCCCTGCACTTCCTATATTTTGTACCTCATTTCATCATTTTACATGCATGTATATATAGAAGTAATTTGATTACATGATTTATAGCATAAACAATATTGTATTAAAACAGTATGAACTACAAACCTTGTTTAGATGGTCTTCCATCTTACTCTTGGAATCTTTGGTCTCGTTAATCCTCTTCTGGAAGGCAAAGTTGACCTCACTGCACTGTTTCCTCATGTCATTGGAGGTTTGTTGGAGAATGCCGTCGATGAGGGACCTCAGATCGACAGAACTCTGACGCTCTCTCTCTGCCTTGTTGATATTAGCATCAGAGTAATCCTGCCAGTCCTCTGGGCACACAGAGCTGAAAATATAGAGAAAGAAAATTAGTGAACAAAGACAGAAAAATAAATACTGGTAAATTCGCATCTTAACAAATTGTTTCTCACATATAAAGAGTGAATAAGAGATTCAACAATTAACTTTTCATATTTGCTTAAATTATAATTATAGTGATCAATTGGTGCATAAGTTGACAAAGACAGGAAATAAATGAATTTCCATTTAAAATTGATTCTCAGTCATCAAGATAGAGAATTCAACGAATCTTTTTAAATTAATTTTCCTTGTAAAAATATTGTCTGACTTTGTTATTTAAAGCATTCAATACATTTCTAGGACTCTTCGGTCTCAACAATCCAAAACCTATTTGAAATTCAACTAGTTTTAATTTAACTTAAAGTTCTTACGCATGAAATGCATTTGTTTAAAGCTAAAAGTGAAAATTTTGAATGATTAAAAGAATGGATGTGACATACTTAGCTTCCACTTTAGCTGCTCCTTCCTTGAATCTGAGGCCTGCTGAGATATTCCTAAGTTCAGCACAGTATTTATCAATATCTATTGCTGTAAATTTATCTTTCAAATCCTTATCCAGTTGGAATTTTGCTTTTTTGTTCAACCTGAAAAAAAGATGAGTTATCTCCCATTAGTTACATATTCAAATAATACATACTTAAATTTAAAATCATTTCCTAATTCAACATAGATATATAAAACTTGGTTAAGTCCCATTAAATTCTTCCTTCAAATAAATTATTTTGAGATTTACAATCATACACTTAAATTCCATGATAACACTTTTAAAATAAAAAGCACGCTTCATCAAATTGAAATATTTTAATTATAATGCAATCTTCATTACTTACTTTCGTATACTGATAAATATGTAGTAATTTTTAGAGAAGGGAACATGCTTATTATCAAAGTGCAAATGCAGGTATACATGTATTTTTTTTAATTGTGCAAATAAGGCTGTAAATAAACAACAAAGTTTCAGAAATTCCTGTTCCTGTTTTTTTTTTTTTTTGTAGATTGATGACATTAGTGCATTAACATTTTCGTGACAACACGTCCTATTTTCAGAAGATTGAGTCTTACCTTATTTGTTCAGTGGCTTGTTCTAATGTTCTCCTCAGTAGAGCCTGAACACCTTCAATGGTCTCGACTTCTTTAATGAGCTGCTTCTGGACATCATCATGGACCAGGTCTATACCTGTTCTCTTTTCCCTAAAACAGATTTATACTTTATATTAACATCAATCTACACTGCAATTGGTCTCAAAATGGATTTGTTATAAGTTGTAGGATACCCTTCCATATTAACCTATCCTACATTAATATACCATAACAAAAATAAATTGATTTTAGCATGTAAAAAATTATGAACTAAAACTTATTTCAATTTATTTTACTGTAATAATATGATGAGGGTTGATGAAAAGATGGAAGTTTCCTTTTTCTAAATGGTCAAATCTCAATCCAATATTACCTGTTAGCCAGACACTGCTGTGCTATATGAAGAGGTTCTGCTGTTGCTTCCAGGGCTTTTTCTACTCTGGTTTTAAATGCATTCAAATTGTCTATTTCCACAGATATTGCATTTAATTTGTCATCTAATTCTTTCTTCCAGTAATTGATATCATCTAATCTTTGATCTGTAAGAAAAAAGAAATAAAGTAAACTTTTATATGTTTCAAATATTGTCCCAAAGTAGAAAACAGTTGTGACACAAATGTAAATGCTGTTATAAAAGACTACCTTAAAGTTAAGCTTATTCATTTTGGCTCTTTTTTTTCACAAAATAGTGAAATAATAATTGCTGCAAACAGAATGCAGATTGGATCGTTATTATCAAATTGAAACAATATGTTTCATTGTTTGTTACTGATTGCAATTGTACATTTGTTAAATACAAATTTCTATTTAAGGTATAAATTACCACAAAATGGCAGACAAAAAAATGTGACAAATCAAAATAAATAATACAAGTTCATTATAATTGTTTACTTCACCTCAACAGTAGAGATACTGAAATGCTACATTATTCATGATTGTTAGACATATGTCACAGCTTGATATAGTGCTAATTATTTAATCTGTTGATAGACAAAACCTGTCATGAAACAATTACAAGTAATTTAATTAAGGCCATATAAAAAATATCCTTGATTCTTATCCCCTCCCACTCCATTATTTATAAGCCACCTCAAACAATTGTCATATTAATTGATTTGGGGGAAAATTATCTTAATTCTTTGTCAATCTCCTTTAAAATGACATAAACTTGAATCAAAATGGATAAGAAAATAAAAAAAAATCACCTGCCAATATTAACAGGAAAATTGGATGAGAATCTATATAGGAATTATTTCATAATGGCCTAATAAAGAACATATAATAATAACATTGAATATCTAATTACCAAATTTTTTGTTGACGTCTCTCTGAGTTTTCTCTGTCCTTTTCTCTGTTTCATCAGATAAACGCTTGGACTCTTCAACAAGTCTTTCAGCAGCTGCTCTTTCAACTTCAGCGTTTGCATATTTTGTAAGGTTTGATGTTGTCCAGTCTTGGTGCTGAAACCTTGTTGGTCCTTGAACAATTTTAGCCATTTCTAAAGACAAAGATAAATGTAAATATAAGAAACTTAAACTTAAGACAAATACAGTAGGCAAATCATAGACATGTAAATCAACAAACATGTCTATGGTAAAATAAAGTAATTCAGCATTCATCTGTTTAAACTTAAATATAATATTTGCTTGTTTCAGTGCGGGAGGTACCAAACACTTTTGACAGCATGTGATATGTATACTGGTATCTCTTAATATCTTGGTACATAGCTACTTCTACTTCTACTGGATACAAAACACTGTCTTAATAGACCATTAAAGGCATTATGTTTTGGAACTTAAAGGCAGGGACACTGGCGGTAAGACAAAATAAAGTTAGGAACTGAAAAAGAGTAAGAGTAGATACATGTAGCATAGCTCAACTGTAGAAAATGGATATATTGAAAGGACGACAGTGAATTCCGTATTGTGTTTTCGGTCCATCTACACAGATGAATATTTGGTTGAAATGAATATAAATACCATGGAGAAGTGGGAATGGAGTAATGATGCATGTTGTTAGCTTACTGCAATTGAAAATTACTCATTTACTGATTCTTTTTATCTGTAGTTGATTTCAAAAACAGAGGAAATAATTTTCATTCGAAAGATCTTACCTTCTTTGTGTATGGTGGACCTGGAATATAAACAATCTCAGAAAATAAAGGCTTTTTGTAATATTTACCTTACTTGACAACAACACACAACTTCGATGGTGGACGTAGCAACAAACGTTGCTAACGTTCGATGTCACAAGAAAGTTGATTCGCTGTTACAACGCCAATTTTGATTAGTCGAAAGAGACACACACTTCGTGACCTTTACCTTCAAGGCCGCACCACAAATCACTTCCGGTAACCTGACAGTCAGTCGATGAGCTTCAACTCGAATGAAAACGAACGATTAAATTCGAAAAATCTTTTGAAATGGATAATGACAAGTCCCTATTTCGTTCTCCTTTTCATCGGCCATGTCAACACATGGCAGCATCAGCACAAGCATCCCCACATCGATCGACATCCAATAGTTTGAAGGCAATTTTTGCAGGTAAGCTGAAGCAATCGTATGATTTGTTTACATTTTTTTGGTGTTGCCTGCAGCATTTTTCAAATGATAATGATGATGACACGACGGAAAGTGTAGATTAATTTATTCACTATAAGCTATGTAAATTTTAATGAGGTTTGTTTTTCTACACACGTGGAGATAAAACAAGTTTAGATAAGAAATTTAACCTTTGACCCTGTGTAACTTTTTGCATCAATCTTTAAACTATTTAATATATTATATAGTTCATTACATGTAATTATGTTTTTTTTCAATGTTTTCTGTTTTTTTTTAAATTTTATTGTATAAAATGGATTTAGCAAACAAATAGTAAAACTATAAACATGATAAAATGGTTATGATAGGCATTTTATTGAATTATAATGATTGTTCTATATGTATTTATAAGATAAGTTTGTATATTCAGTACATGGATAAGTAAAATAAATTACAAGATTTAATTCAAAATATCTTCTGAAAATTAATAGAAAAAAGTAAGCCAAAAGCTGCAAATCGAGTTGAAACTGCAATAAACTGGTTGGAAATGCAACAAGTTAAGCATTGACCTATCATGCTCAATAACTTCATTATGTCTAGATGGTTTATTTTCATAAAAAAATGAATATATTACCATGATATTCAAAATATTATATCTTCCATTTATTTTTCTAAATGATTATGCATTTTTACAAAATTAAGCTGTTTAATTTTTTATGACCAATATAGCTCTTATGATAGGTAATCCAAATAATCTGATGTAAAACAATGATAATTCTATTTTTACTTAAAAAAAAAAAAAATGATAATAATGGTATTATGAATCATCACCCAGTGTACCATCTTAATCTTTTAGCAAATAGGATAAAGCAGAATAAAAAATCTTTTAATCTGTAATGATATGACATGTATGATAAGGGATTTATGTTTGAACAATTTATTGTACATGCTCCAACATCCTTTACTTCTATTTTAACATGTTAATGTTATGTGAATATACATCTTTATTATTTTGATTATTAAATTATCGAATTGAACTGTTGATCAAAATATTTGATTTCGGTACATACATGTACACATACAGTAAATTGTTCCCCCTACCATAAACTAAATTTTTCATGGTGCACATTGAATAATCCTCAAAGCTAAAAAAAAATATGCACCATGAAAAATTAAGTTTATGGCTTCTATAAACCAAAAATTTATTACAGTTAATTCTTATAATAGAAGATAAATAGATGTGGAATAAGTGTACGCGACACAACAAACATTAAAGAAACGGCAATTTAAAAAATCACAATGGAAAACAGCCAGAATTCTTCAACATGACCAGAGGTCTCTGCTCGCTGTCTTGCATTGGCCCAATACTTAAAAGACAATACATAAGATTCAAACAAATCCCTAGATTATCAAAGAAAGACCCATTTCTGGACATAAAACAAAAAATAAATAGTAGACAAGGACAAACAAAAGCTTTGACAAGGATTCCTGGCTTAGGACAGGCACACATAAAATGTGGCGGGGTTTAGCTAGTTTTTTTGGGCCCAACCTTCCCCCTATTGTTTATCTTGTACCAAGCACAAACAATAACACACTTTAAAAATCAAATCGATAAACGTTCAATTCACCAAGAGAGAACCTGAGACAAGAGTACAATACGAGAACAACGAAACATATTTTTAAGGAACTCCCTTGAGAACACTCGCAGTTACTGACAGCTAGCTAAGACATGTAAGATGCATTCATTGACTGATGTAAAAAAAATCAAACATATCGATTCTAAATCCAAATATATTTATCGATATATTTGGAGCCAAAATTTGGTAAAAATATATTTTTTTCCTTAAAAATTTTACAAATTCGGTTAATTGATTTGGCATAATGAATATTTACACCTGTTAATCACATTGCATGTGGAGTTTGTGCAAATGCAAAGTGTATAAACTTCATTGTTGCATTCCGGATAAAAAGTTGCTTTACAGTATAAGGTGTGTTTTAAATGATCGTTAATCCTGTAATCCAATCAAATCTTAAAGTTTAAAATTTTACAAGAAAATTTACACAATTTTCTTTCAATGCAAATGCAACTTATCATTTTTTTTTTCAAATTTACTTATTTATTAATGTCCATATGTATGATCCGAGGCAAAATACAAGATCAAAATTGAAAAAAATCCTGAGTGACATGTAAAAAGATCTATATTAATTCCTATGTTTAGAATTTGCAATAGCTCTGTTTCATATTTTCTGCTAACTTATACAATAAAGATTGCAACATAGGTTTGCAAAAACATAATGTTATCTGTTTACATTAAACATATGTTTATCTTATGTTTGGTGCTTACGTAACATATATGCGAATTTTGAAGCATAACTTTATCATGTATGTTTTGATATGACAAAAATATATTTTTGAAAAATATGAAGAAAAATAAATATAATATATTGCTAATGCATAAACTTTGAATGTGTATGTTACCATATGTTTAACATATGTTCATCATATGTTTAACATGTTTTTACAAACATATGTTTAACATATGGACACCAAAGGTAAGGTGGACATATGATAAAAAACATATGTTAAGCATATGACAAATATATGTTTAACACATGTTGCCATTTTTCCCCGTGTAGCTTTAAACTCTGTCAATTACAAAATGAAAAACTGACTATTTAAAATGAAGTGACAATGATGTCACAGAGTTGACATTTATTGAAATTCATGTACATATTTTATAATGTTTTAACATTTGTGTGTTTGTATGATGAATAAAATATTATTTCTACAAATTAAGGTTTAGTTTATAATCATACCTATTGTAATCTTTATCTTTTCCAAATTCTTGTAAGGACTTGGAGATCTTGTCAAAATCATAATGTCCTTAATCCACAAGGATATTGGCAAGTTTATGAAGTTATGCTTATTCATGTTGTCTGGTCTGGAACAAAAACATTTTATGACTTCAAAATTTGCAATGATCCTATGAAATCTGTTAATATACAAAGAAAAATGTCTGTGTTATGCTGCACAATGGTTTTTCCTAGAGCCATTTGAAGTAGCCCAATGTCTATATTTGCTGCTTTGAATATTTATACCTAATTATGGTGTGTTTTCTCATTGAATATGACAGATTGTTCCATTAAAAGCAAAAAAAAACTTCTTGTGAAACAATTTATTTATAAATTTCAGAAATTTTAGTCTAGCCTATTTCCATTAAGGACATAAACATGATAAAAAATAAGAATACTATTTATTAAAATATTTTGTTAATTCATTGTCAATGTACAAAAATGAGAAATAATTTTAAAGTTCAAAATTTATATGAATGCATCCCCAAACTTGTTGCAAAGTTCAGAAATTCCACTTTTTACATCTATGTCTGATTTCGGCAACTAAAATTGAAAAGTGATACAAGAATCAGTTAATTTGCTGGTAGTATATTACAGCGATACAGCGATTCTGTCAGATTTGTAGGAATCTCTTGGGGCAATCAATACTTCAAAACTCTGTAGAGCTAGTTAGTTAAGGAGTTATGTATTGATTAGAGTAATTGAGCTGGCGTGACTGCTAGACTCATGTCAAACTATGAAGGATGGGTGTACAATTTTCTTAGATTTAGTCATGTATATTAATGTAACCATCTAATGGACTTCTTTTGTCAACCTTCGAGACAATAATAGATTTGTTCTTTATGAACAATTCTCTCACAAACTTTGCTAGTACTTCATATTAGTTTTTAGAAAATGACTCTGGTAGTTAAGTTGAAGCATTGAATCGATGTTTACTTAACAGTTTTCTCATTTTGAGCTTCTGAAGGCTTCACTGTTTTATTTTCACTAAAAATTGAACAACTGTCTACAAACTTAATTTGTTCACTGAACACTTCCCTTATAAACTTTACTTTAAAAGTTTATTAAATAATTCTATTATAAACTTTATTTTAATGTTCTAGCAAAAAAATTTCTATTATTTTCACTAACAGTTCTCTCATAAACTTTACTTTAATGTTCACTGAAAAAGTCTCTCATAAACTTCTATTATTTTCACTAACAGTTCTCTCATTAACTTTATTTTAATGTTCACTGAACAGTATTTCTCTCATAAACTTAACTTTAATGTTCACTGAACAATTCTCTTATAAACTTTACTTTAATGTTCACTGAACAATTTTCTCATATTGAGCTTGATTACTTTTTATGTTCACTGAATAGTTCTCTCTCGAACTTGACTTTTATTTTTACAAACAGTTCTCTTATAACATTTACTTTAATTTTCACTTCACAGTTCTCTCTTGAACTTTACTTTAATGTTCACTGAACAATTTTCTCATTTTGAGCTTGATTACTTTTTATTTTATAAATAAGTGAATAATTCTCTCTCAATTTTTAAAACTTATTAATTCTCTTATAAACTTTATTTTAACATGTTTAATGAACACTAAACAATTTTCTCATGGACTTTAATGTTCACTAAACAATTTTCTCATGGACTTTAATGTTCACGTAACAATATTTAATAACTTTGACTTCAATGTCCACAGAACAATTCTTTCAATTATATTCAATGGAAATACTTTACATGTACTTTTATATCATAATTCCTTATCATGTATATACATTTAAACATTGAATGCAATATTTTTGAGTTTTATTGGTATGTAAAAGCGTGGACGTCACCTATTAATAAGCACATTTTTAATGAAGCACGGTAGCACATGTTGAAAATGTGCGTAAAGGTCCACGCTTTAACACACCAAAAAAACTCAAAAATATTGCATTCAATGTATATAATTACAATCTGATAAATGGGGGTGGAAAAGGGGGGATCCCAACACGAAAACACATGCTTCAAAAACGTTGAAAAGGAAGCACGAGTTATAAAAATCGCAAAACACGAAACACGAGAAAAATGAATTCAGATAATCGAAAACACGATATCGCTTTCCTCAAGAAGGCAGAAAACGAAGCAAGGGTAATAAAAATCTCTAAACACGAAACACCGGACAAAAATGGAGCACGTACAACCCCCCAAACACGAAAACATGTAAAATTAAAAAGTTAAAAACGTAGCACGAAAGTAACCCTTTACCACCCTCATAAATATATGAAATATTTGCACAGACAATTACACGAAAGGCATGGTTTATCTTTTTTTATATTACTCTGCGCAAGTTGTTGATAAGGTAGAACGTGCTAGTGAGTTTTATCGAGAAATAAAACTGCATTATTAACCAATCGAAATTGTCATTATGAATTAGAATGTTTTTATGTACGTCTTATAAACTTTTTATTTTTTTTATTTCCAGGCGGAGTAACAGGAGGACTAGAAATTTGTATAACATTCCCCACAGAATATGTTAAAACACAGTTACAATTAGACGAACGAGCTGGTGTAGCTAGGCGTTATAAAGGACCTATAGATTGTGTTAAAGTTACTGTACATGACTATGGGGTTAGGGGACTGTATAGGGGTCTTAGTGTGTTACTGTATGGTTCTATACCTAAGTCAGCTGTAAGGTATGTATGACTGTGGAGTTAGGGGACTATATAGGGGTCTTAGTGTGTTACTGTATGGGTCTATACCTAAGTCAGCTGTAAGGTATGTATGACTATGGGGTTAGGGGACTGTATAGGGGTCTTAGTGTGTTACTGTATGGGTCTATACCTAAGTCAGCTGTAAGGTATGTATGACTGTGGAGTTAAGTGGATTCAGTATAGGGTCTTAGTGTCTTTCAGTATGGTACCGTATAGTGGGTTATTTTCACAGGGTTGTTGTGTCAAAAGATCTTTGAAAAAAATTTTGCGGGTTTTATTTTCGCAGATTATAAATATGTTTGTATATGATTTGCGTAAGTTAGATAATTTCACGGGATTTAGTTTTGTGGTTTCCATCGACCCGCGAAAATTACACCACAACGAGAATAACCCCTATACGGTATTATACCCATATTAAATCAGCTGTTGAATAAGTTTTAGTAATACCATCATGACCATGTATACCCCGTAAAATTTAAGGAAAGGGATTTATAGGAATCTTCTGGTTTGCACAACTCCTTCTATAATGCCTTATGGATTGTCTGTCCGACATCTACTTTCTGTTTGGCAGGACTAGGCGGATATGAAAATCAACTTGAACATGACAAATTATACATCCTTAGTGACTTTCGGGTCTGTCAGACATCTACTTCCTGTTTGGGACTTGGCCAATAGAAAATCTATTGAAAACAACTTGAACATTTCCGTCAAGCTTTTCTCAGAAACAGTAAATGGGTATGATTTGAAACTTGGTAGGGTGGTTCAGTATGACAAATGGTGCCTGGGTGGTGGAGTGGTCTAAGGCCCTGGTTTAAATACCACAATATTGATCACTAGCTGATCACCTCTGAGCTGGTGTCCGAGTCCCATTTGTATTTAACAAAAAAAATGACCTCCCCAACTGTATGTGATGATGATATTGTCAGTTACCTGCCCAAGGTTGGTTGTTTCCTCCACCATTAAACACTGACCGCCCTACATGGCCCAGGTGTGTCGATAAAGGGCGTTAAACACCAACACACACACAGTATGACAAACTGTATGTCCTAACCAATTAACTTTCAGGTCTGTCAGACATCTACTTCCTGTTTGGGACCAGGCCAATATGAAAATCTATGATAATCAACTTGAAAATTTCCGTCAAGCTTTTCCCAGAAACTCACGGTATATGGGTATGATTTGAAACTTTGTAGGATGGTTCAGTATGACAAACTGTACGTCCTTAGCGCCTTTCAGGTCTGTCAGACATCCACTTCCTGTTTGGGGCCCATGGACACAGTCCTTCTTTATTTTTATTTGTTAAATAAAAAATTAAGCCTTGCTGCAACAATTTAGGGAAATTGTCACCTTAACATGCTTAAGAAACAATTGTAATTTAATGTTTCAAGTTACATATTTTTCTATGAATGGATATAATGATCTTTAAATACATCCTGGTTGCTTAACTTCAACTAGATCTTACAAATGTTTATTTCTTTTGTCCTTTTTCAACCTAATTCATTTAAATGTCTAGTGGGTACGAAAATAAATTCTTTGGAAAAATAATATTAAATTCATGGAATTCTTTTGTTTAATCTAGATTTAGGAAGGAAAACCTGAACATGCTGAAAAGAATGAGAATCCAACCTTTTTTCCCTATCTGGAGGGTCATGTCAGCTATTGCCATCACTTGGTGTCCTTTGTCTGTCCCTTATTTTCAAACGTTTTAATTTCTCTGACACATTAAGTCCAAATGCAACCAAACTTGGTACAGATTTATAGGGCATAGGGGATTCAAATTTTATTGTTTTGATTTTTATACGACCGCAAAAAATTTGTGGACGTATAATGGTATGATGCTGTCGTCGTCGTCGTCGTCGTCGTTGTCATTGTCGTCTGTTAACTTTAGTGTATACACAATAACTTTAGTTCTAGTTATCCAAATGCAATGAAATTTGACAATGATATTTCTTACCATTAAAGGATGGATGGGATTGTTTTTGGGAGTCCCCCCTTTTTTCGTTTGGAAATTAAGGGCCAAAAGGGGCCAAAATTGTAACTTTTTTGTTTGTTCTTACAATAACTTTTTCAAAATCTTCTCCTCTGAAACTGCTGAACAGAATTCAATGAAACTTGGTATGATTGATCATTAGGGTGTCCTGCACTATAGTAATGTTTCAATTTCTGATTCGTCAAAAAACATGGCCGCCGTGGCTAAAAATAGACCAGGGGGGTCAGACTACTGTTTTTGGCTTGTAATTCAAAAAGTATAAGGGATAGATGATATCTGATGCCACCCTACTGCTTCAGGATCAAAAGCTCTACAAAAGTCTCCATTTGGTTGAAGTTGTCAGAAGACCCTTTATAGGGGTTACGGCCCCTTAAAGGTGAAAAATAGCATTTTTTCATGTTTTTGCCTCATAGTATGAAAATTATTGCAGATAGCAAAAAGCTGTTGCTTGCTTAATTGTTCAGCTCATTTAGCTCTACAAAAAACTCCACAGGGTCGAAGTTGTCAGATGACCCCTTATAGGGGCTACAGCCCCTAAAATAATGTTTTTTCATGTTTTTGGCCTATGAAATGAAAACTATAGCAGGTAGAGAGAAGCTGTTGCTTGCTTAAATGTTCAGCTCATTTACACAATTAAGAATTAATTTTTGCGACCCACCCTTTTTTCCCCTATTACGTAATTAGGGGCCAAATGGGGCCAAAATCGAAACTTTTTATTTGTGGTCCGATTTAAAAAAATTTTTTTGCAAGTTTATTCTTGTCAGGTAGTGAATCCAAATTTGAGAATTAATATTTGTGACCATCCCCTTTTTCACTTGTTTTGTAATTAGGGGCCAAAAGGGGCCGTAATCAAAACTTTTTTATTTCTGGTTTGTTTTTGAAATTTTTTTTGCAAGTTTATTTTTGTCAAGTAGTGAATCCAAATTTGAGAAATTATTTTTGCAACCCCACCCCTTTTTCACCTGTTACATCAAAAGGGGCCGAAATTGATTTTTTTTAATTCTTGTCCGATTTTGACAATTTTTTTGCAAGAGTAGAATACAAAATTGAAAATTTATATTTTTACCCCCTGGGTCGAAAGTCCACCAGAGAAGCATGTGTCAAAAACCTTTGTCAGTCCACCATGGGCTGCATGTGTCCAGAGCAATAGACTATCCATATTGGGCCTAAAATGTACAGGGTTCAACATGTTGCGGTCGTATCATGCTGCGCTCGGCGAAGCTTTTTATTGATTTGTTAAAAAAACATTGCTGTCCTGGCTGAATATAGAACATATGGATAAATTGGATTTTTTTTAATTACTCAAAAATGGTTACAGAAATCCAATTCTAGCAAGGTAAAAGTTTATCAATACCCCAAGATCTACTGTGGCTGCCCCGAAATTTTCAAGAAAATGTACTTACCCATGTCAGAGTTATTGACCTTTTTCCAGATTTTTTTTCAAAAGTTTGCTCTTTTGAAGCTCAATATATTGAAAACTAAAAAGATGTTTGAAATATTTAAGTTGCATATTGTTCAGCACTTTAAGAACCATATAGTTGTAACAGGGTCATAGTTGTAGGACTGTTTCTTATAGGAGTTCTTCCCCTTAGACTACCCTATCCTTGCTATAAATATTCAGGCATTTAAGTCACGTGAGCAATTCAGGTTCCTGGGAGTCTCTTGTTTTCAGTCTAAGTCATTCAAGTTTAAAGATTGCACTTTCTTATTTAGAGAAACTGAAGTAAATAAATCTTAAAATGAAAGAATATTTCAGATTTCTTACTTATCATTAGATTTTTGTTTTTTGGTCTGTGAAGAAAAAAATCTATAGTTGATAGAACTTTCTTTCCTTGTGATTTTTCTTGTCAAAAGTACCAACTTTTTTATGAAAATCTGTTCTTTGTTCAAGGAAGGAAGACAAGAGATAAGGTTTTGGGTTCTTTATTAGATAAGGTTTTCGGTTCATTATAAGATAAGGTTTTCGGTTCATTATAGAAGTTGGTTAGGATCGTAAATTACTAGTTAATACCAATCAAACAGCTTGTTTTCTATTTCCGTTGAACAAAATCAATCCTATCGTCTCTGTTCCGGATTGATTTTAAGAACATTGTCGTTTATCGTGTAGGTTTTATAAAAGTTGTCCTTTAGCATTGAATGCTTTCTTTTTTAGGACCAGATCAATAGCACCAGCCTAATACAGTGCAATGAAGCCTATAATTAAAACTTTCTTATTTGGCTAATTATAGAAGTTTGATACAAGATAATTAGAACTAAGACTTATTGATTGCATATGGAAAACATAAGTGAAAAGAAATGTCAATTCTGTTCCATCTTAGTTTAGACACCATCATAACTTTTCTAGCTTATAAAAATATTTACGGTAAAGGTTTTGATTATTCTTGGTGTGTTGCAGCAAGCAGGAACTACTAACCCTTCCAGAGCACCTGAGTTCACTCTTGTTATGACCTAAGTTTGTGTTGTTGATTTTTATTCAGTTGTTTTTGTGTGTTTTATGTTGTCTGTTTCTTATTGCTGTTCTCACATGTGTTTCTTATATCTTCATGATCAGAAAAATTCTTTATAAAACCTTAAACATTGCAAGAAAACATATAAATTTATACATGGTTTACATGTATATTAGAAAATTCTAAATTTATGGTATATTCTTCTGTTTTAAGTTTTTTTGAATGTTTATTAACTAATTGTAGTTTAAAGCCCCCTTGCCTGAAATACCTAAGAAAAAAAGAAAAAAAATGACCACAAAAAAGTTCAAGCCCCTTTATGTTAAGTAAAACAAGTACTGTTCATGAAAATTTAATACCTTGCAAATGCTTTTAAATCTTAATTTTTATTTTAATATTTGGGAAATATCCCTTTTAACATGAACTGTAAAAGACAATAATTAACATACCACTTGACAAAACTTGTCTTTTATTTTGTAGATTTGGTGCATTTGAGGAATTCAAAAGTTGGTATGCAGTGAATGGTGTTTTAACTCCAGACAAAAGATTGCTATGTGGGCTAGGTAATATTTGTCTCTCCACCATGTGTAGCAGGACATTTTTATACCCCAGCTTCGAAGAAGAAGGGGGTATACTGTTTTACCCTTGTGTCCGTCCGTCTGTAACATAATTTCCGTCACAGTTTTCTCAGCAACTACATGATGCAGAGGTCTGATATTTTGGGTATAGCTTTCTCCTATAGTATAGGTACCATATGGTGTATACCGATTTCATCCTCTTAGGTCAACTACTTCCTTTTAACCGAATACTTAGGTTTTTACGCATAGTGTACATACATTCAAACTTTTCGTCACAGTTTTGTCAGCAACTGCTAGAGATAGAGGTCTGATATTTGGCATATAGCTTTCTCCTATAGTACCATATGGTGTATACCAATTTCATGCTCCTAGGTCAACTACTTCCTGTTTACCGAATACTTTGTATTTTACACATAGTGTACATACATTCAAAATTTTTGTCACAGTTTTCTCATCAACTACTAGAGATATAGGTATGATATTTTGCATATAGCTTTATCCTACAGTTCCATATGGTGTGTAGTGATTTTATGTTCCTAGGTCAGCTACTTCCTGTTTACCAAATACTTCGATTTTTGTACATAGTGAACAAGAATGCAAAATTTTCGTCAAAATTTTAAATTTTCTCAGCAACTACAAGAGATAAAGGTCTGATATTTTGCATATAGCTTTATCCTATACTCCCATATGGTGTTTGAGGATTTTATGTTCCTAAGTCAACTATTTCCTGTTTACCGAGTATTTAAACTTGTATGCATGGCATAATTTTTTGCGGAGCTGGGGTATCACTAGTGAGCATTAGCTCACAGATTTACTTGTTGGTGCTGTTTTGGTGTCTGTTCTTGTGAGCATCTGACACACTCTTCTAATCACTCTCATAAGTAATGGATTTTTATTTTAATTATACAAAGATTTGGAGAAGTAGAAATTTCTGTAGGAGTTATGCCCCTTTGACCATAAAATCAATGCGTTGTTGGTGGGGAACCTAATTATTACTGTTAAGCTTTTGGCCCCAATTACAAAAGTAGACATATTACTGTTTATTTATTTTATCTATACGCAAAAATGTTGAATATTTATTATGTATAGAGATCACAAATTTACAACCATCTTTATGTTCAGTTGAAGACTGAAGTTGCATACATACTTTTAGCACACGTTTCAATTTATTTATTTTACCTGCATCGCCGAAGGCAAAAGCAGGTCTAGTAATCGGGTCACTCCGTCCGTCTGTCCGTCCGTCACGCTATGGGGTGCCTGTCTTGTGTAATCTGAATCTCAAAAACCAAACACTAGATCTTTCTGAAATTTTACACAGTGATTACAGATATATTGAAGATGTGCACCTCCCCTTTTGGGGTCATTATATAATTTCGTTTAGAAATAAGGGGCCCAAAAGGGGCCAAAGAAGCGACTTTTTAATTTTTTTCCACAATTACTTTTGTTCTGGTTGACCAAATGCTATGAAACTTTACAGTAATGCTACTTACCATAAAAGGAAGAGTTGGGCTGATTTTGGGTGTCCCCTCTTTTTTCGTTTAGAAATTAGAGGCCCAAAGGGGTCCAAAAAAGTGACTTTTTAAATTTTTTCCACAATAACTTTTGTTCTGGTTGACCAAATGCTATGAAACTTTACAGTAATGTTACTTACCATAAAAGGAAGGGTTGGGCTGATTTTGGGTGTCCCCACTTTTTATACCCCCGCTTCGAAGGAGAGGGGAGTATACTGTACTCGCTTCGAAGAAGAGGGGGGTATACTGTTTTACCCTTGTCCGTCCGTCCGTCTGTTCGTCCGTCCGTCCGTCCGTAACAAAACTTCCGTCGCAGTTTTCTAAGCAACTACATGAGATAGAGTTCTGATATTTTATATACAGCTTTATCCTATAGTACCATATGGTGTATACCGATTTTATGCTCCTAGGTAGTCTACCTCCTGTTTACCGAATACTTAGGATTTACACATAATGGACATAAATTCAAAATTTCCGTCACAGTTTCCCAAGCAACTACATGAGATACAGGTCTGATATTTTGTATACAGCTTTATCCTATAGTACCATATGGTGTATACCGATTTTATGCTCCTAGGTAGTCTACTTCCTGTTTACCGAATACTTAGGTTTTTACACATAATGGACATGAATGCAAAATTTCTGTCACAGTTTCCAAAGCAACTAAATCAGATAGGGTTCTGATATTTTGTAAACAGCTTTATTTTATAGTCCCATATGGTGTATAGCGATTTTATGCTCCTAGGTAGTCTACTTCCTGTTTACCGAAAATACTTAGGTTTTTACACATAATGGACATGAATGCAAAATTTCCGTCACAGTTTCCCAAGCAACTACATGAGATACAGGTCTGATATTTTGTATACAGCTTTATCCTATAGTACCATATGCTGTATACCGATTTTATGCTCCTAGGTAGTCTACTTCCTGTTTACCGAATACTTAGGTTTTTACACATAATGGACATGAATGCAAAATTTCTGTCACAGTTTCCAAAGCAACTACATCAGATAGGGTTCTGATATTTTGTAACCAGCTTTATTTTATAGTCCCATATGGTGTATAGCGATTTTATGTTCCTAGGTCAACTACTTCCTGTTTACCGAGTATTTTTAACTTGTATGCATGGCTTAGTTTGGGGAGCGGGGGTATCACTAGTGAGCATTAGCTCACAGATTTACTTGTTTTCGTTTAGAAACTAAGGGCCCTAAAGGGGCCAAAAAAGCAACTTTTTTATTTGTTTCCACAATAACTTGTTTTGGTTGACCAAATGCTATGAAACTTTACAGTAGTGTTACTCACCATAAATTAAAGGGTGGGGATGATTTTGGGTGTCCCCTCTCTTGTGGTTTAGGAACGAGGGGCCCAAAAGGGGCAAAAATGTGACATTTTTGGCCGGATTTCACGGAGTGAAAAATCCGGGTTATAAAATGGTGAATGTCGGGCGGGCGGGTGGGCGGCGGGCGGGCGGGCGGGGAAGAAATTTTCATAACAGTTTTCTCAGCAACTACTTATCACAGCCACTTGATATTTGGTATACAGGAGCAGGATGGGGTCCCATAAAGTGGGATGCAATTTCATGTCTGTCCCTCACCTACTTCCTGTTTACCGACTTAGTAAATTTTTGACAATAATGTCCAATAGTAGAAAATTTTCGTAACAGTTTTCTCAGCAACTATAAATCACAGCCACTTGATATTTGGTATACAGCAGCAGGGTGGGATGCAATTTCATGTCTGTCACTGACCTACTTCCTGTTTACCGACTTAATAAATTTTTGACAATAATGTCCAATAGTAGAAAATTTTCGTAACAGTTTTCTCAGCAACTATAAATCACAGCCACTTGATATTTGGTATACAGCAGCAGGGTGGGGTCCCATAACGTGGGATGCAATTTCATGTCTGTCGCTCACCTACTTCCTGTTTACCGACCTAATAAATTTTTGACAATAATGTCCAATAGTAGAAAATTTTCGTAACAGTTTTCTCAGCAACTATAAATCACAGCCACTTGATATTTGGTATACAGTATTAGGGTGAGGTCCCATAACGTGGGATGCGATTTCAGGTCTGTCCCTTATCTACTTCCTGTTTACCGACTTAGTTAATTTTTGACAATAGTGTCCAATAGAAGAAAATTTCGTAACAGTTTTCTTAGCAACTACCAATCACAGCCTCTTGATATTTGGTATGCAGCATCAACATGGGCTCCCATAAAGTGGGATGTGATTTCAGGTCTGTCGCTCACCTACTTCTTGTTTAACGAAATCCGGCCATTTCTGTCTTTGACCCATTTTTTTATTTATGGTCCGATTAAGAAATTAAGTTAATTTTGGTCATATATTGGATACAAAATGAAAGATACGATTTTTTCTTGACCCACCTTTTCTGTTTAGCAATAAGGGGACCAAAAGGAGTCTATTTTTACAATATTGGGTGGCATGTGACAAATATGCTTTGTAAGTCCACCATAGGATGTAAGTGTCAAAATATTTTGACTGTCCATATTGGGCCCAGAACATACAGGGTTCAACATTTTGCCGTGCGACACAGGGCCAGACATCGATTGGTCTTGTTTTAAATGATATATTAAGATTAAACTATATGTACTTTAAGTGACATACAGATAATATTGAAAAGCATTAAGTGACCAAGAAAATTGATATTGGAGTCTTAGAAAATAAGCATTATCCAATTAATGATTATTTTAAATTAGTGTTGCTTTCATTTGATTATTGATTGAAGAATCAATTAAGATACAGCTGTACAAACATGCTGCCTGTTCTAATTCAATAGGTATCAATTTATTTTTATATAGCTCTAAACTGTTATATCATTCATTTTACTTATTTTCTTAAAAAATATGAATATACAAGTAACCTTAGTCATTTCTGAGAATATTGGTCTACCAAATTATTTTAAAGCTAATGATATCACTGATTGTGCAAATAAAGATTATAATTTATGCCCAAGCTGTACATCAAAAGGATTTTATAGGCCATGTAGGTTTTAGATAAATGCATATATGCTAATAACTATTTATATCATTTTACAGGTGCTGGTGTAAGCGAGGCCATTTTAGCTGTCACCCCTATGGAAACATTAAAAGTCAAATTCATCAACGATCAGACCTCAGCCAATCCTAAATTTAAAGGTTTTTTCCATGGTGTAAGGGAGATAATCAGAACTCAAGGTATTTATAGTTTACACAAGTAATAAGAATGTTCAAGTATTAGATAACATAAGAATGAATTAAAGGAACACACCTTTTTATGCCCCATCTACGAAAGAAGGGGGAATGTTAGGGTACATTCTTCTGTCCATTGGTTCGTCTGTCCGTTTGTCCATCTGTCCCAAATCAGGTTGAAGTGAGTTTACCATGAAGGAAGTTTGGTATCATCATGAAACTTCATGAAACTTTGTACACATTTACATCAGGGTATTAGCAAACAAAAACCATCATAAAATTTTACCTGTTTCATCAACTTCATTGTTGATTGATTACAAAAAGGGGGGATTTTATACTTAAGTTTACCAACAGGTTGATGATACTTTACCATGAAGGAAGTGCGGTATCATCATGAAACTTAATACACATATAAATCATGATATAAACAAACAAAACACATCATTAAATTGTACCTGTATCAGCAACTTCATGGTTTATTGATCACAGACAATGATTAAGTTATACTTAAGTTTACATTGTACCTAAAGATTGAAGTTACTTTACCATGAAGGAAGTATTTATAGGATAATAAATTGGGTCGAGGGAATAACCAAAATATGATCACCAGTAGGTGAACGTATCTTATTTTAATTATTCTGCGCACAAGTAAAATCTGAGTGCGTTCCTGTATGAGTGATCATAATTTGGTTATTAACGAGACCTAATTGATTATCATATTTATTTCATAGATAAAATGCTGATATTTATTCATTTTTTAGGTCACCTGACCCGAAGGGTCAAGTGAGCCATTGTCATCGCCATGCATCAATCCGTCGTCTGTCTGTTACTTTTTCAAAAATCTTCTTCTCTGAAACTACTGAAGGGAATTTTTCAAAACTTGGTAAAAGTATTTATCAGGGCATGAAGTAAAAAATTGTGTTCGGCTTTATGATTTGTCAGCAAACATGGCCACTGTTACTAAAAATTGAAATGGGGTAAAATCACATTCATAGGCTTATAACTTGAAAACTAGATCAGATAGCAAAAATCTAAAGGATCTCAGGCTCTTTGGAATCAAAAGCTCTACAAAAGTATCCATTGAGTCGAAGTTGTCAGATGACCCCTTTTAGGGATTATGACCCTTTAAAGATAAAAAATAGTGATTTTCCGTGTTTTTAGATTGAAAACTATTGCAGTTAGAGAAAAGCTGTTGCTTTCTAGAATGTTCAGCTCATCTAGCTTTACCAAAGTATTCAAGGGTGTAGTTGTCAGATGACCCCTACAGCCCCTTAAAGGCAAAAAAATAGTGTTTTTAGCCTATAGAATGAAAACTATTGCAGATAGAGAAAAGCTGTTGCTTGCTTAAATGTTCAGTTCATTTAGCTCTAAAAAAGCTTCCATAAGGTCAAAGTTGACAGATGACCCCTTATAGGCATTACAGCCCCTTAAAGGTAAAAAAATAGCATGTTTCTGGGGGGGGGCCTACAAAATGAAAAATATTGCAGATAGAGAAAAGATGTTGCTTGCTTAAATGTTCAGCTCATTTAGATCTTTAAAAGTCTCCATAGGGTCAAATTTGTCAGATAACCCCAGTTATTTCAGACTTCTTCGTTTCAATCCTACCTGAAATAACAAGAAAATTTAGCTTTGTCCAACCTTGTGAATAAAATAGAGTAATAATAAGGTAGAAATCATTTATTCATCATAGAATTATACTAATGGAATCAACTTCATGTTTTGACAATTTGGGGGAAAAATATTTGATGTGAGATGGGGCATTATTTCCATTGGACATATTCTTGTTTTATTGATGATTTGTAAGTAAACAGCATGAACAATAAAAAAGTAAGCAAAATGCACACACTGTAAGAAACAAGCACCAATCACTGGACATTTTGATGGCTGCTGGCTGTTTCTTTCGCGGATTTTTAAATTGCCAACTGACTCCTGAAGGTTGTGTCCTCTATACTTTTAACAAGTTAGGATTGGGTATTATGTTGTATGAAAGGACAAACTTGATCATGCAGTTCTGCTTCATAAGATGATGTTTTGTACACATGTTGTAAATCCTATGAATTTTTATTTCTATTTTTCAGGAATTAGAGGAACATATCAAGGATTAACACCTACAATAATAAAACAAGGCAGTAATCAAGCAATTAGATTTTTTGTTGTGGAAACTTTAAAAGACTTATACAGGGGAGGCGACCCTAATAAAAGTGTCCCCCTTTTATTAACTGGACTGTTTGGTGGAATAGCAGGTGCTTGCTCTGTGTTTGGTAATACACCAGTAGATGTTATCAAAACTAGATTACAGGTAAGGTATAATACGTCTTAAGGTTAATTTTGAAAATATTAGTTAAGCCAAAACTTATCAAGGTCAGATGCAGAATTTTTAAAAGTGGATGTGTGGGATTGGAATCCAACTCAATTATGCTTCAAATCTGCATGAGAATAACAATGAATAGGGTGCTTCAACACTTGGATCCCCCTTTTCTGTTTGACCAAGCTTAATATGTTTTGTTAAAGATGATTTTCATATAATATCACAAGGCTAAAACAGTTGTTACTTATGACAACAATACAAACACATGCACCCAAAAACAAAACAAAAGCTAATTTGAACTCAACATCGAAACTTACTTTGAAAAGGGAGTAAACTCAGATGCTCTGTTAGGATATAACAGTTCCTGTTAGTTATAACACACCTGTCATTTCATGGAGGTAAAATCTGACAAAAACTCTATGATAAACTCACATCTAAGAGATAGAATCCAAGCTAGAAAATGACAAAGTCATAAGACATTCTAATGTATACAAACAAAAAGAACAAAACTTGTTTGTTTGTATGATATTTATAACATTTATACATGTGCTTTTAGGGATTGGATGCCCATAAATATAAGAATACTTTAGATTGTGCGGTCAAGATATTCAAACATGAAGGACCATCAGCGTAAGTAGACACAACTTGTTTCAGATATCAAAATATATAAAGTCAAGTCTATGTAATATTTGTACCTCCGCTTTAAAGAAGAGGGGGAGAATACTGTTTAAATTATGTCCGTCTTTGGTTACGTAGTTCTTTAGTTCCTAAAGTGGGGGTATCACTAGTGAGCTTTGTCCAACAGATTTCTTGCTTTTCCAAATACATGATTTTGTTTAGAATAGCATGTATCAGTAAGAAAAGAAATTGTGTCAATTATCTCCCTTGAAAAGTTGATTAACTTTATTTGTGCTAATACTTTGCTTTGAGGTAATAAGTTACTCTTATGGATTTAGTTTAATTAAGGTCTGAATTTTTGTTTATCTCAAAGAATACTTAGTTTGTGCCTTTACTCTGAATTAAACCTACTGTTCAGTTATTTTTTTTTGTTGATGGTTGGAATTTTCCTAAAGGTTAAGCTACTCTAGATTTCTACAACCAATGTCACTTTCATAGTATTTAATATCAAATCAAAATTGAAATGTAAATATGTTACAGCAAAATAATTTGACACTTAGGTTTTTATTTATGTGTTTTTGTTTGTTTACTACTTTATTTAATTGTTACTATTTCAGGTTTTACAAAGGAACTGTTCCCCGACTCAGTCGAGTGTGTTTAGATGTAGCAATAACATTTATGATTTACGACAGTCTGAAAGCCTTTATAGACAAACTATGGCCGTCCCATTAATGAAGAGGATAAAAATTAGGGTATATAGGTTCAATAAACAGGAGCTTACTTATTAGAAGTGGTAGTGAATATAGTATATATATTTATATAATGAATTATGTACATGTAGGTCTAAAGGCCTAATATTATGTGTGCTTGTAATTTTATTCCTCGGGCAATTGAAATTGAATAAAAGCCTGTTATGGGTAGTTTATTTTTTTCTTGCTTTTATGATAAAGATTCTTTTTAAACAAGCAAAGTAGGCATTTAATAAAAGGGTACCTTAAACACACATTCTGCTATGTCTTGATACTTATTGGGGGTATATAGCACTTGCCATGCTTTGTCTCTTGTTTTATACTAGTACATGTACATGTATCTCTTTTGTTCAAAGTTTGTATAATAATATAACCAGTTACTATTAGGGTTTACAATTGTCCTTGGTTAAGTAGGAAAGTATTCTTTTTATTTGTAATAAACAGACAGTCGACTTTTGAAATAGAATTATTAACCAATTTGGCTTCCTATATTTTTTTCATTTTATATCTTCCTCAAGAAAAACGATGCGTAAACATTCCAAAGATATATATAATCAGTATTTTTACATAGTCTGTAGTTTTTAGGTGTATTTTAATAAATTGTTATGGATAAATCTTCTTGTCTCTTATTAGTTAAATGTCAAATCAATATTTATGAATATTTTGTATATGTGTTAGAAATGTGAGAATGTATGCAGCAAATAGTTAAATATAATTTAAAAATGTATATTTTACTTATTTATTAGGGGTATTTTTCTAGAAATTTGTCTACACTGCAATTGGCACTCCCAAAGGGAGACAATCAAATAAACACAAGTGATAAGCCCAGTCTGTTATTGGATAAAATTTTGTCGCAGCAACCTACTCCTGTTTAATTGTTAAATCATGAAAAACCAGACTTTTTATGTGTAGCATTCATTCATTTTGATATATAGTTTTTTCAGTTCTATTTGGTGCAGTTTTATACCACAAGAGATAGAAAATGTTATTTCAGGTTTAGCTATGCAAATATGTTGTGCAATTTTAAGGATTGGTGAAATCTTTATTCAAATTTATGTGCAGTTTAATTTTTGTTAGCCATGTTTGATTTTACATTAAGTTCTTTACATGTGTTTTTTAAACTACATTAGTGCTTTGTTTGTGTTAAGTATTATTAACTGGTGTTATGAAATACATTTGTACCATTAAAATACAGAGGACTATTTTCATTTTATGTATTCAGTAACAATTCAACAGAAAAGAATTAAAATTATCCAGGTTTTCCATCTTTATTATTTCTCATTTAATTTTAGAAAATGGAGAGTTTTTAAACTACTTAACTTTACTTCTTTAGATACAGTTTGATAAAAACAAAACTAAAACGATTTAGAATTTTTCAGTTTTTACTTAGGAAGTTGAAAAAATTTGAAAAGACACACCATTTGTTAATGATGATAATAAAATTATGTTACATAAAATTTAAACACTAACATGAACAGTTTTGCATGAAACTATCTTCACAAGACTAGACATTTTATGCTGAATTTTTGTTTTGTTTGAAAATTGCTGAAATAATGTTTGCAATAGTGTATTGATAGAGGTACACTACAATTAATCAGCTTCATTTCCTACCTTAAAGTGCTCCATTTGGAACCTTGTCATAACCATCTTCATTCCAACAATTATTGCAGCTGTACTTAAAAAGGTCTGTATTCAATCATGTCACCATGAAAACAGGAGAAATCAAAATCATGAAAATAACCCTTTACCATCCCCTTAAAACTATGCTACATTAAGATGATGAATAAGGACTAATATTTTTGATGATATATAAGATAGTTTAAATTTTTGTTCTAAGGTAAGGACTGAAGAATTTTATAAATCTATGTTGTACAAAATTTAAAATGTGCCATTCTAGTTTATAATATTAGCTATAAGTAATTAGAAGGTGCTTAGTGAATATTTCTTCCATTGTCTAACTATAGAAAAGAATAAGAACCTTATTTAGATTTTTGTTAGCCTGATTTTAGGTCTGTTGTTCACCTACTTCCTGTTTAAGACCATTTTTAAATTTAAATAAAATATTTGAATAATATCTTAAACCAAAGCGATTGTAAGAAAATGATTTTTTTATGGCAGGTCAAACCTGAAACTGCAGTCGACTGATTATCTTGTTTCATATAATAATGAGGCTCTTATTCTTTTCATTTATTTTTTGTATCATGGTAAAACCAATCATTTGTAGAATTAGATATAGAATATATTATTATTAATATATATTTGTGATTTTTTATTTATTTTTTTGTTGATTTTGTATTATTGCTCATGACGTTATTATGATATTAGAAATGTATGAGGTTGCAATTTTTATAGAAATGAAAAATTATTACACTATGGGTCTTTTTTAAATAAACTGTAAAACATACTTTTATTCTTTTTGTATTTATTATCCTTTCTACATTCTATAGTTTGAATAGAGTCGGAAGTTTTATCAACAATGACACATATTTGTGGAATGTTGAAATGGACTATAAAGTGTCCTGCCATGCATTCATCACAATTTTTTGGATGTATCTCCTTTGAAACCACTGTCAGAGCAGATTATGACTCAATTTACAAAGAAAGTTTTGTCATAATTATGTTGTTGACTTTATTTTACAATTCTCATAGGTTTAATGGTATTGTTTGACTTTATGCATGTAAGGAACACTTTATGATAGCAAATCCAATGTTTTGGTGTGTTTGCAGGAGTGATTTTCACTTTTAACATGTACATATTAGCTCTGAGCTTTTAAGCTTAAAGGAAAGTTTTTTTGAGGCAACTCTTCTAAATCAGTAACTGCTGAACAATTTTAGATTCTACAAATTTTATACGAGCTATAGGACCTAATGCAAAGGAGCGTTTTATGAAGACAACTCCTCTAAATAAGTAACTGCTGAACAGTTACTCAGTCACTAACCTAGTCCTCTTCATCTCTGGTGAGACATCAGGCATCATTCAACCATTTGGCAAAAAAAACTGATGAACAGATTTAATTAAATTTTGTAGATATTGATGTTGTTTACTCAGTAGCCTATGTGGTGCACTGTGTTGGGAAAAATGTCACGTTCCAAGCACATTTAAGAACCCTGCTGCAGGTCTCAGTAAGAGTAGGACCCGTAGGACCCCATGTAGGAGGCTAAATTTCCCGTCCCTACCAATCACTCCTTTTTCCAGTGGCAGTCAAAACTCTTCTTCCCGATTGGCCTTGTGTCTCCATTTCCTCCACTTCATCATCATTTCATGTTAATTGTATCACCACTTTCATGTTCATCTCCCGGATATAGCCGAAATCATGCTTCTTGGGAGTAAAGCAATAACTAACTAACTACAAAAGTCTACGTTGGAGAAATTAGAGTTAATGCCCCTATAAGACCAAAACTATTTGTTTTGCTTTAATTTAGGTTATATTGATCTTGGTGAGACAATTCAATACACAATACATACAAAACAATCACAATCAATTTATAAAATATTATTTATTTTCTTCATATTATTTATTAAATAACAACACATACACATAATAAAAATTCCATAAAGAAATGGAAATAAATATCACAGACAGTTATCTCCCCCTAATCTTATACTGTAGATTCTGTGCCACTGAATTTTATATCATAATCATGTGGAGACATAAGTTTTCAGATAAATGCAAGATCATTAATTTCATGGTTAACCCAAGAGCATCAAGTGGTGTTATGTGAAGATCTTTCCAACAAATAAGTCTAGAAATAGATACATAGGAACAAATTTCTGGAATTCTCCACCAAGGTTTAATAATATCTGAATGAAATAAAAAGCTTTGCTTGAAACAGCTTGTGAAATATCTTCTGCATTAGTAAAGTTTTTGAAATAGTTCCACAAAAAAGGTTTAACAGTGCCTTAGATAATTATAAGCCTTTGAATGTCTATGCGGGCAGGACATGTTTGACGACGTGGGCAGCCTCTACTACAGTCTGTGGCACTGGTCTCTGAACTCTGGGATCTGTTACAGGAACATTTAACCTGAAAAAAATATAAAAATAAGTTAACTTCTAAACAAGGTGAATTATTAGAAGCATTTGAAGTATGGCTTCTACACTGACTGATTGTAATTGTTTAATCATGATCAGAATGCAAAGGGTTGATTTCTTTAAAACAGGAAGTAAGTGAGCCACAGACCTGAAATCAAATCCCATGTTATGGGACCCCACTTTGATGTTGTATACCAAATATCAAGTTGTTGTGATTAGTAGCTATAGTTGCTGAGAAAACTGTTACCATAATTTCTTCCCCGCCAGCAAGCCTCCCATCCAACATTCACCATTTTATCACCCAGATTTTTCACGTGGTGAAATCCACCAAAAATGATAATGTCACATGACTTTATGAAATCTGATGGGTCAACCAGTAATCATTTGATTCAAAGGTCTTAAGATCATAAGAATAAATCTTGAATTTTCAGTATTTGCTATTTTAGTTTGTCTTGTGTCTCTTTGATATAATATAACAATAATCATCCTTATTGTTATTCGATTCAACAGTTTCTCAAAGTATGGTAACTATTGATCATTAGCTGATCACTTCTTAGATGGTGTTCGAGTCCCGCTTGTAATTTTCAAATATGGGACTTTCCCAACTGTGTGTGATTAGGTTTGTCAGTTATCTGACCAAGGTTGGTTCAAACTGACTGCCTTGTACGGCTCACACACACATACACTTGTATGAACTTTTTTCGTGGGTGGAGGAACTGCTGAGTCACATACACAATAATACATACTTGACGTTTGTTTTGTTGTTGACTATGAACAATGGATTGTTTTGGCTGATGATTTCATCATTAACAGAGATTCCATCCAGATATTGTTTCAGTAGATTTCGTAGCTGTTGGTTCTCGTGGACTAATCCCATTTTCTCCTTGTCTAGTGCCAGCTTGTCAAGGAATACTTTGTTAAATCTCTTCCAGAAATTCTCCAGAGAGCCATACTCATGCATGACCTACAATGTACACCATAAAAGTCATTTAATGATTTATGTAATCTTGTCCATAACAAAAGTCCTTTAGTAAGACATGTGATTTATTCTATACATTTCAAGACAGTGAATATATGGTCAAAAGTTAAAGAAATCACTCCTGACATTAAAATAGTATCATACAACTCAAATTAAGCTTCCATCTATAAGGTCACAATGACAAAATAAGATAAGATGAAGATTCTGTGAAGTTTTCAATAACGCAATCAACGATGAAGGAGTAATATTTGCAGATTAAAACATGCATTATGTGTGTATGGAGGGCATATATTTTTACAGGTGGACATCATGTCAACAGTTAAATCAATGAAATGTAAAAAATATATATAAAATTGTTTTGTTCTTAAGTAAAAATCTGTCATTTTATACCTGAGCAAGAGGTTCATAGCCTGGTTCTAACATGGCTGTCTGTACATCATCTTGTTCTTCCTGTGTCAGAGACGATGCATAGAACGGCAGAACTTTTTCTTCCTCCGTTTCTAACTTCCTACACATTTCTGCTAACTTCAATATTACTGTTATCTACAATCAAAGTTATCAAAACTTTTAATGAATCAACTAATAACATGATGAGCATATTAACACATGAATAGCTAGACAGCTAAAAGATTAATTTGAAAAGAGGCATTGCCCAAAAACATGTTTAGACAAGAAGAAAAGAAAATATCAATACCATGGGATGGCATACTGTGGTTTCATTATTATTCGTGGAGTATCAATTTTCGTGGTTTTCTTGGGTAGCTTTGACCAACCAAATTTGATACCCAATGAAAAGGAAAATTAACATTGGTTTGTATGAAGCAAATTTCAGACCCACAAATTCAAAGAATCCATGAAACTAATCATTTTTCTCCAAACCACAAAAATAGCCACAAAATAAATGAATCCACAGTAATTTGGATCAATGTGTTAGTATTTCCCACTGAATTCAGGATGTGCAAACTTTTTAGAGAACTTCTGAAAAATTCCTAAAGAGTGAAAAACAATCTTTCTTCCATCACATTTTGAGTCTTTTGCAATTCTAAAGACTCCCTGCATTAAAGAGCTTATCTATGCTTCCTTATATGAGGAATAAACTTTTTTACTAGAAACCATGTGAGCTGCTGCAAGCTCACATATAAATACCCCTGCTTTCTATGTGTTGGGTCATCATGGACTTAAATGATGCAAGGAAAATATTGGCAGTTCAACATAAATAGTATATATCTAGAAAAGATTCCCTAGATTCAAAACTGGCTACCAAAATGCTACATCCATATAACCAGATAGTATACCTTTTCTTTCTGTTTATTTAATTCTTTTATTGTAGCATTGCTTTCTAATGTCATTTTTGTTAATTTGTCTCTTTCTTTTTCTCTCAATCTGTTCATTTGTGCCTTTAGATCTTGGAAGTGAGCTAGCATCTTTTCTCTTTCCTGTAGAAAAACATTCAGAATAATCACAAATGTAATTTTTAAAGTATAAAAACCAACATATGTAAACCAGTCATATAATAAATTACAAGATTTGTTGAATTTTTTTTCAAGTTTTAAGAAAGAACACTCCTTTCTATAATCAATTTCTTTTAAATGATGTAAACTCTTGTATTTGACAAATATTGTAAAAGAGAGTTTCTTTTATGATTACAGTGATATCATAAGTGCATGGAAAAAAAACCTCACATCATTTTTGGTAGTTATGAACCATTGTGGAAAATAAAAATCTAGAAAATATCACCTTACCTCTTTTAATTGTTTATTTCTCTCTTCACATTCCTTTGCATTTGCAGCCATTTTACTTTTCAATTGTGAAATATTATCCTAGAAATAGATTACAAGCAATGTTATACTACAGTATTCAAAAACAATCCGATGATACAAATTTAAAACTGTGTTTTTAAATTCCCTTGAAAATATGTAAACTGTGTTGTTAGTTGGTTTCTTTTTCTTTTTCAAATGATGAGAGTAAGCAGCGTAGTAGTTAACACGATTGGCTAGATTAACACCAAGGTTAGATGTTGGATCCCTGTAAAGGGTGAAAATTTCATGGACCAATTTTCTGACTCTCTCTTGGCACTATTTGCAAGACTGGTCGCAAGAAACGATAAGGAAAAATTGGTCGTCCTGGCCATGTTAGTTTCTGGGTGTTTTTTAAGGGGAGGTCAGTTTTTTTTTACTGTTATTTCTATATCTTATCTAAAATATAAATAACAAACATTTTATCAAAACTGTTAAAACATTTTTTTTTAAATAAATTCTAAACATACCCATAATTTATTTATTCTTCTCATTTGTGAGTCTATTTCTTGGGCAGCATGGTCATCTCTACGTTTATAATCTTCAAATTCTGACTTGCGACTATTTGTTGATGCTATATATGCTTTCAAGGCTGAATCGAATTGTTTCCACAGTGTGTCTATTTTATCAAACAGTGTAACACGTAAACCATGCTTCTCTTCCATATCCTAAAAAGAAAACAAGCACATGCATAATAACTTATATTAACATTTACTAAATGATGTGATAAAGTTTTTTTCATTGCATTTTATTAATAAAATTTTAATTTGCAAACCATATGTTATTAGAAAATGCTCAAGAGTCAACAATTTCAGGCAGTATATAAAAAATATGAGAAAGTTAAATCTTGAAGATTTTTTAAAAATTAAATGTGAGAATAAATTGGACAAAAGAGCAGACAAGATAGCTAAGTGGTAAAGATTATTAAGTTCCATATAATTAAGTTATATATTTGTAGCTTTTGACATAATTTGACCATAAATGTTGGTAGTCTCAACTTTGCACATAAAATTTTTAATGAAATGTAGAATAAATGAATATGACACAAAATCCATTAGAAACAACACTGAAACACTCTAGAAAATCTATATGCGATATTACCAATACTTCATTAATACCTTATTTTTAATTTCATCACACAGACTTTCAAATTCAGCTCTGGCTTCACTTTCTCTCTCTTGGAAGTTTTGGTCCATTGCAAACATAATATCAGCAATATCGTTCATTTCAATGTTATGTTGTTCAATCATTAAACCTCTCTCTGTATCGAACTCTTCCTGAATGATGGCTAATTCTTCCTCGTAATCCAACTGTAGTTTATCTAATCTCACTCTCTGTATATCTATATAAAGGAGAATAGAAAATCTATAAGTCATGCTTTTTTCTAAATCTAGCTGCTAACTTTGTTTCTGTCTAATAAAACTTTTGACATTTGAATGTTCCATTGGCAAATCTTTTAAATAAGACTTAGGAGCATCATTTTATTTTCTGTTCCTACCAAAATTTGTTTACATGATTTTCAAAGATCCTGAATGGTTGATGGTAAATATAGGAGATATGGTATTTACATGCATGTATTGGGTAATACATGTATCAAAATTTCTCCAAAGAATACACTAACTTAAATGTTTAAAAGCAGTAAATAAAAACAATAATTTCATGGTTTTAAAAAGGTCTAAGTTTAAAATTTTCCCTAAAAACCTTTCTGGTTTCAACCAAATAAAAAATGTGTACCATTTGATGTCCTTACCAAACAGATTATCTACAGCCTGTAAATGACTTCTAAGTGCCATAGCATACTGTTCCTCAGCCTCTTGTAAATCTTTGGCCAGGGATTTAATGGTGGCGTCTTTCCTGTCTACAATTCTCTCGAATGTTTGACTCAATATTTCTATTTCTTTCCTGAGTTCCTTTGACTTGGCCTCTCTCATTATGTTCCTCCATTGATGGTTCAGTTTGTTCAGATTGTACTTTGTAGCCCTTTCTTCTTTTGCTAGTTTATCCTGTAAAAGTAAGTATCTCGATCTTTTATTTACTGAATTGCAAAGCTAAATAAGGAAATGGAATAATTGTAATTGTGTTGCATAAAATTCACTTACAATACTGTATATTCATTCTTTGTGGGGAACAATTTCATGGTATTTCCCAAAACAGATATTTTGTTGTTCATTATGTAGTTAACACAAATATCTTGAGTTTTATTTATAAGGTTGACCACGAAAATTGGTTTCACCGTTTCACTTAAAAATGAAAAATGAAACTACAGCAAGTAAAATATTATTGTATAGTACTTGTATTCTTTTGAAAGATTGTGTTTATCATTGTGCCAAAAAATTCATGTCATTCTGATTTTATCCAAATTTGTTTTGCAGGCCAACAATTCAACCTTTGAAACTGAGATGGTTTGGGTAATGATAAACTACGCCATGTACATGGCTTTAACTATTTATTATAAAATAAATTTAATTTACCTTTAAGAACTGTGTTAGCATGTCTTCTTTTTTCTTCTTCATCTCCTCTTCTTGTAGTCTTTTCTGTTCTTCGTATGCTATCCTTTCACTTTCTGTCATTTTAGCCAGTTTTCCTGACTTCTTCCCTCCCTTTTTCTTAGGCATTTTGAGAGTTCTTTACCTTATTAATAAACTACAGAAGAAGAAAAAATCAGTTATAAATACATTTTTATTAATCCTACCAAGGTTGTTGAAGGAAGTCCTAGAGACCAATAAACTCTATAAGCCTCAAAAGCTTTCAGTACCAAACATAACTTCTAATGAGTAAAATTATGCCCAGTGTGATTTGCTTTAGGCGTTGGTTTTTTATGAGTGATTGGTCTGCATTGTTGCTCTGCCCATTCAAAGATGTCAAAGGAGCTACATTATTATATTTATACGCTCCCAAAGGGAAATGTCAATATTTTAGTTGTATTATGAGCTGAATTTTCCTTCAACGTCCAGTTTTGCACGCCTTTCTTCCCAAACTTTCATCGCTTTTTGACGCTTGTTCTTTTGAAATTTGTTCGTCATGAAGCGCCCAAGTGACCCACAAGAAAAGCTAGCATGGTTATATTTTTGAACCTGAATTGTTACTAATTCATCGCATTTAAACGGTTTCAAAATTGATTTCAGCTTGTAAAATATTTATTGATACGTTTTTACTTCGGGATCGTCACAGGTTGAACCTGCCTCATTTTATGATGAAAATAAATTACCGTACTCTGCATAAAAAAAATTCTGACCAGAATAAAAAAAAACATGCCCGCTTAAAGTTACATAGTCAGTCCCTAAAGCAATACATTTTTTCTAATATGCGAGCGTAGCGAAGCTCACTATTGTAGAGAGTCTGCCAAATTGCACGAGACTCAAAATACTATGGAAGAAAAATCGTTCTGTCACCGGAAACATTCGATTTTCGGAAGTTTTCGAAAATGTCTGCGCGTGATGAAAAATTGCGGGAAATAGTAATACATCGTCCCAAATTATCTCGTCCCAGGCATTATTCGAAATTATCAATGGAATAGATTATATTTTTGTATCTACGCGAGCTTTTAAGGCAATGTCTTTCTCATATTACTTTAATAACCTTTAACTGTCAAGAAAGATTCTGATGAGAGATATTGTTTACAGGAGGCTCAAGCTGTGCACATTCTTTTTGAAATGGGCATGGCCATGCTATCAAAAATGATTACGAACGTGCACCGTTTGACAGAAAATCTAAGTTTTCTGTTGTGCAAACCGAAATGTTTAAACTATAAATTTGAATATCTTTTATTGGGCACAAATGCTGACGAATTTATTTGTAAACAAACCTTAATCGAAAAATTCTGAAGATATTTTCTTGTCGTCACTAGTAACGGAAGTAGGAAGTGCAAACATAAAAGTTTACCAACACCGGTGGAGATTAGTACAACATCCGGTTGTGATCGTCAATCTTTTTTAACTGTGTAAAATTTGGCAATAAAAAGAACAAACCACCCCTTTTTGCATGAATATACATTTTTTTACAAACTTTTGGAAAAGCGCTTTTAATTTTTTATCTAAAAAGAAAATTAGTTTCTCAACCAAATCAAAATGAAGACTTCTACGTGACTGGGCATTCCTTCTCTTCTTCTTCTTCTTCTCTCTTTACGGAAAACATTCAACAGGTTGAATATTACTTTCCGGCGCATGCCCTAGGCCTATACGTAAATTTGACAATAAAATAGAAATAGTTACATTTTTGTTTAATAAATATTTATTTATTTATTACATTTTTCATTTTTTTTATTACGTTGTTGAGTATTTTACTATTTTTTTGTTTATTATTTAAGGTATAAGATAAAAACAAAGAAATTATATTAGAGGTTATAAGTGTTAAGGAGGAACTCATGATTCAGTTTCTCCTTAAACTGTTCAACATTGTCTGATTTAACTATGTTAACAGGTAAGAGGTTCCAATCTTTTATAGTTCTGTTAAAGAAAGAGAATTTTAAACTATTTTTGTTGCAGTGGAGAGGTCGGTAGGTATGTGTGTGGGTTGCCCTAGTTGAGGATTGATTTGGTATAAGGATGTCTGTATATGGAATTGCTATAAGGTTGTTTGTAATTTTATAAAACATTGTGAGTCTGGTTTTTAATCGTCGTTCTTTTAATGAAGGCCAGTTTAGATCTTGTAACATTTCTGAGACACTGCTGGTATTGTGATATCTATTACATGTATATCTGGCAGCTCTTCTTTGAATTTTTTCAAGTTTGTTTTCATTATCCTTTGTAAAGGGGTCCCAGACTGAGCTGCAGTATTCCAATTTAGGTCTTACAAGTGATTGGTATGCACGGTTTTTGATGCTTTTGGAGTTGACTTTGATGTTTCGCCTAATGAAAGAGAGTGTTCTATTTGCCTTTGCAGCTGTCTGTGTTATGTGATTGTTCCATTTTAGGTCTGAGGATATAGTGACACCGAGGTATTTTGCTGATTGAACTGATTCCAAAATGTGGCCATGTAAATTATAATAAAAGTGTTCAAGGTTACGTTTAGTGCTTACTCGGAGGATGTTACATTTATCAGGGTGGAAAGCCATGAGCCAATCTTGCTCCCACCTAGCTGCTGCTTCAAGGTCTTCTTGTAATTTTAAACAATCCAACTGAGATGTTATAGGGCGGTAGATAATGCTGTCATCTGCAAATAACCTAATTTTGCTGTGCTTGATATATTCTGGCAAGTCATTAATATAAATTAGAAAGAGTGTTGGCCCCAGGACAGTTCCTTGGGGCACTCCTGATGTGACTGGTATTTTCTCTGATTGTGTGTTTTCAAGAATAACAGTTTGAGTTCGGTTCGACAAAAATGAGTTTACCCAATTTGTAATTTGGTCCGAGATGCCATAGTGTTTAAGTTTATAAAGTAGTCTTTTATGGGGAACCTTATCGAATGCTTTGGCAAAATCCATTATTATCATATCTGTCTGAATGTTGTTGTTGTTGTTTTGTGCGAGTTCGTGGTAAAGAGATAGTACTTGTGATTCGCAAGATCTTTTTGAGCGAAACCCATGTTGTAGATCAAAAAGGATATTGTTTGTTTCAAGATGTTGCATTATGTTACTGGTAATTATATGTTCTAGCAATTTGCATGAGATGCATGTGAGAGATATTGGGCGGTAGTTGCCAGGGTTGTGTTTATCACCTTTTTTGAACACTGGTGTTACTTGAGCGTGGTTCCAATCTGATGGTACATTGCCAGAGGATAGAGATTTTTCAAAAATGATCTTTAATATTTCTGCTGATATATGTGCCTTTTCTCTTAGTATTTTTCCTGTGATATTATCTGGACCTGCAGCTTTGGTTGGATCAATTGATTTGAGCAGTTTAAGAATACCTTCATATGTAATAGAGATGTTTTCCATTACTGGATATTTACTTGTGCCTTTTATAGGGATGGGAATATTTGCTTCAGAAGTAAATGCTGACTGAAACTGTTGGTTTAGAATGTTAGATTTTTCAGTTGCAGCAGTGTGGAGTTTACCTTCACTACGTAATGGTGCCACGCCCGCATTGTCACTTTTCTGTGATTTGATGTATGAGAAAAGTTTCTTTGGTTGCTTACTGAATTTAAGGTTGTCAGGTTCTGGTATTTCAATGTCAAAGATGATATTTTCTACATATTGCCAGTAAGAGTTCCTAAGTTCTTTTTTGGAGAGTAGCCTTTGTCTTTTTATAAGCAGGTGTGTATTTACTGTTAGCTTTCTTCTTCTTATAAAGCTTGTTTTTTCTTGTTTTTCTTGTTTTTCCTTAACCTTTTATGAATTTTATAAAGCAATATATTCGGATAAATTTCATAGAAAATAAAAAAAGATATTTAGAAAAATAATACAACTTCTTCCAGTCATAATTATAATTAACAAAGCAGTGATATTTTCTACACTTTTTTAGAATCTATATACAAGTCTATGTCTGAAATAAACTTAATTTGGATTAATCATTAATAGAGATTTTCATATTACATGTTACACCAATCCGTTTGATTTATTTAAATTAAAAAAAAAAAAATTTTGCCTACGAACCCTCCTGTCAGTATTCTATATGTTGTTTGACAGTTTCAACCACTTGGCTGTCTGTGGCATCTCTGATGAGTCATAATTCAATGTTCGCGTTGGATGATGGTATGGCTAATGTCATTTTGATTTCCGAGAATTACTTTGACTTTAAATAAGTTTCTTTTCTTCTTTGGTAATCAAATTCGAAATCGAAAAGAAATAGCAACATACATGTTCTCTATATCTGATTTAACATAGAAATTCAGCAAATTCATATAGAACAAGTGAAAAGGACCTTATTATTATGGAAGAAGAAAGTAGGTTTTATCATCCATGATATCCCTTGTAACATGCATTACTGTAAACTCATGGAGCATATTGTAGAATCATGCTGATAAGCCCTCTCCAAAATTGTTTCCCCAAAAGAATTATCCTGTGACACCCAAGATATCGAATTAATAGACAACATTTAACGTTACTTAAGGGGGGTTTGCTCCTCTATCTTTACGTTTTGGTCAGCACCATCAAGATTAATGGCGATCGCAATCTGAGAAAAGTAGTACTCTAGCATATCATTCTAGATGAAACACTTACCGCTTAACCCTTAATTGCAATGGAATTTCGCTCATCTTTTTATGGTATATAGTGACTGAGTATTTTAGCAACCTGTTTGATATATAATTTGTTGCTCACTTTATATAGATATCAACGTTTCTTTTTCCACTCGACAATTTACCAATTCATAACATGTAGTAAATCTATTGTTGTAAAACTACCGTTTCGTTACCCCTCCTTTCTCCTCAACCCCCACATGAAATAGTAAAGCCCCCCCCCCCCCCAAAAAAAAAATAGGAAAGAAAATCTAATGTAGAAATTCCATCAAATATTTTCAATTAATTTCATAAACAATAATAGTTCATATTATACATGTATAATTTTATGAGGATATAAATGTTTTTATTTTTCTCACTTTTGGAATTTAGTATTTTAAGTAGAAATAAATAACTCCTTATGATATTTAATAAGATGTTCGATTGTTTCAAACCGATAATACACCCTTCATTATATAGGTCTGTATTGGGTAAATATCGCATCATAAACGAGGTTTAACATTTAAATTGGGTGTCAATTGGTCAAGATTTACGATCATCAAATTTTATGTCTTTTAGAGAGATCATTAAAACAAGACTTAAAAGTTGTTCGAGAGAAAAACTAATGCTATCATGGCTTTGTGGGGTGCTCTACCCCTTGTACTAATAGGAACAATTTGGAACCCAATTATCATAAGTCAACATCTATGCGCCAATTTCAAAGGAACATTAAACATAAATGATCATAAATTGAATTTAGTAATGTGAATAATTTCAAAATGATTAATCATGAACAAGGCTCCAATAAGTTGGATACAGTTGTTATCTAAAATGTCGCTGTAACTACAAAAAATAACTGAGGAAAAGTATGGCTATACAAAGTTTTTCAAGAGTTGCACAACTCCGCTTCAACGAGTCGAATGGCACGGAGACAACTAGGAACACAGCTTACAACTTCCAAAACATTTACACACACCATTATGAGACCTTATTGTATGGGTATGTGTGGCCCTGTCTTGGGATCCTTGTACTCATCCTGAATGTTCTGATGATCACCATCTTCATTCGGACCAGAATGAGTAGTACTACCCACATGTATCTGGCCGCCATCACCACAATGGACACGCTAACACTCATTTTCCCGTCGTTCATATATTTCCACATGTTCGTTGTGTTAGACATTGAGGACTATCTGCCGTACGAGCTTTGCCGAGTATGGATTTATTTCACCGACGTTTTCCCGGTTACATTTCACGCTGGCGCTATTTTGCTGACTGTTTGTCTTGCCGGCCAGAGATGTCTTTGTGCCGCTTACCCTCTGTCTGTTGCTCGCTGGTTCACAAAAAAAGTTACAATTTCGACTATTGCAGTTTGTATCATTATCCCGGTAATTTTTCAGTTTTCTGAATTCATTGTTTACACTTTCAATAAAGTGGACGTTTTTATTGGGAACCAGAGCATTCAGGGATGTTCAATAAAGGTAGGAAATCTCGATTCGACCGACGTGAGAGATTATCAAATAACACATTTTATCGTCAGAGTGGTCGTGTTCGAAATTATCCCGTGTATCATACTCATTGTCATGGATATAGTAATGCTAAGGAAGGTCCATCTTGCTAACCGTTGGAGAAAACAAACTAGCTCCAAGCGGACGAACAGACGTCGCTCTAGCTCCACGACATCAACGTCTACCCGACTTACTATCTTGACTGTTTGGATTGTTGGAGTTTTTCTCCTTGTAGAACTCCCTGTGGTTGTCATCCTATCGATATACGCCGCTGGGATGTTGCTTTCCCGTACCATCGTGCCCTTGAATTCCTTATACACAGCTGCCGTGTTTTCAAACTTTCTGGTTTTACTCAGTTTTCCTCTGAACTTTTTCATCTATATCTTTTGCTCCAAGTCTTTTAGATTGGAGGCCAAGAGACTTCTGACCTTTGGACTGTTGAAGAGGAAACAAACGTCCAAAGGTTCATTCGATTCAATACTTCAAAGAACAATTTCATCACAGGTGGATCACAACAATCAAGCATTCCAAGGAGAGCCTAAAACCAAATGACTGTGGCTTTATTTTTAGTGATGTTTGCTTCTCATGTAGACTATTTTTTATCTACTATTACTAAACTTTTTTTGATATTTTTACAAGACTTGTTTGGAATAACTTTGTTTCAGTTTTACATACGCGAACTGCTCATGCTTTTGAATAATAATATTTAATGAATCATGTCAAGGTTTTGCTTTCTGACATTGATGCTGTAAATAAGTACTGTTTTAAATATTTGCCGAAATTAGTATAGATTTAGAGTATAAATTGCAAAATTAAAGGAAACTCAGTATTTTCACTTGGAATTCTAGTTTGTCATTTCTTTTCATTACTGAAAACAATCATATCAGAAAAGAAATTGATCGTAAATTTAACACAGCTCGTAAAAAATGCAGTTTGAGTTAACATGTGTGTTAAAGTTTCATATTTATTTACTCCATATCCTTTCATAAATTATTTGTAGAAACAATACTTACTGACAAAAATCTAAAAGTTGCCAGTAAACATTTTAGTAGTTTCATAGACCTGTAACATACAGGTCTATGGTAGTTTTAAAAAGAAATCTTAAATCAAAGTTATCAAAACACATATGCACACAAAAACAACCATTTTTTTGTTTATTTAAATCTTTTTCAGATTATGCATTAATTTCAAATGAATAATATGCTCGTTGGAAAACTTTT
This sequence comes from Arcuatula senhousia, assembly GCA_963971305.1. NCBI lineage: Eukaryota > Metazoa > Mollusca > Bivalvia > Mytilida > Mytilidae > Arcuatula > Arcuatula senhousia. The sequence continues at coordinate 2,320,002 of OZ020308.1, read as the reverse complement.
AACATATATGGACCTTTGATTAAGGCCAACGAACAGTCGGTGTAACGTCAATTTTTTTTCACAGCTTTTAAAGGAAAATAAGGATCTTCTGATATTCAATGTTCATATGTTCAATTTCACCATACTACACTGTGTAAATTCATCATCATAATATATTTTGTTCATATTTATGTACCATATTCATAAATAAATATTTATTTCAAAAAATAATTGTCATATGTTTCCAGAAGTACACTTGCCGTTGGTACATTCAGGGATTCATTAAAACTAACTTTTTTTAGCTCACCTGATCATGTGAGCTATTGTCATCGTAAAGCGTCCGTCGTCCGTCCGTCTGTCGTCCGTCGTCCGTTAACTTTTCTTCAAAGATCTTATTCTCTGAAACCACTGAAGGGATTGCATTGATACTTGGTAAACATGATCTTTAGGATGTCCTCTACCAAGTTTGTGAATTATATACATGTCGACCAACCAACATGGCCGCCGTTGCTAAAAATAGAACAGGGGGGTCAGACCATTGTTTTTGGCTTATAACTCAAAAAGTATAAGAGATAGAGAAAATCTGAAGCAACCTTCCTTGTTCAGCATCAAAAGCTCTACGAAACTCTTCATTGAATCGAAGTTGTGAAAGACTCCTTATAGGAGTTATTGCCCTTTAATCATCAAAATTGACCATTTTTGCAGTTTTTGGACTATATCTTGAAAACCGTTAGAGCTAGAGGAAAAGTTAGCATTGCAGAGTTGTTAAGCTTATTGGGATCTACAAAAATGATTTCAGGGGCTAAATTGTCAGATCAGCCGTTTAAGAGTTATTCCCCTTTAACTGTTTTTTTTCCATTAATTTACACTGATTTTCAAAAATCTTCTTCTCTAAAACCACTGAAGGGATTGTATCGATACTTGGTATAGATGATCTTTAGGATGTCCTCTACCAAGTTTGTGAATTATATACACGTCGACCAACCAACATGGCCGCCGTTGCTAAAAATAGAACAGGGGGGTCAGACCATTGTTTTTGGCTTATAACTCAAAAATTATAAGAGATAGAGAAAATCCGAAGCAACCATCCTTGTTCGGCATCAAAAGCTCTACGAAACTCATCATTGAGTCGAAGTTGTGAAACGACTCCTTATAGGAGTTATTGCCCTTTAATCATCAAAATTGACCATTTTTGCAGTTTTTGGACTTTATCTTGAAAACCGTTAGAGCTAGAGGAAAAGTTAGCATTGCAGAATTGTTAAGCTCATTCAGATCTACAACATTGATTTCAGAGTCAAAATTGTCAGATCAGCCATTGAAGAGTTGTTCCCCTTTAACTTTTTTTTCCATTAATTTACACTGATTTTCAAAAATCTTCTTCTCTGAAACCACTGAAGAGATTGCTTTGAAACTTGGTTCACTTGATCTTTAGGATGTCCTCTACCATTTTTGTGAATTTTATACATGTGGACCAACCAACATGGCCGCCATTGCTAAAAATAGAACAAGGGGTCAGACCATTGTTTTTGGCTTATAACTCGAAAAGTATAAGAAATAGAGAAAATCTGAAGCAAATTTGCTTGTTCAGCATCAAAAGGTCCTTACAGGAGTTATTGCCCTTTAACTGTTTTCTCTATTAGTTTAAACTGATTTCCAAAAATCTTCTCTGAAACCACTGAAAGGATTGTTTTGCAACTTTGTATACTTGAAAGTTTGTGAAATTTATTCAAACTTTGGCATAAGAGATCAGGTGAGCGATTCAGGTTCCTTGGAGCCTCTAGTTTAGTTTTCTTATTTCCAGTTACATTATAGCTTGGTTTCGTTTCACCGTATTAGATAGTTGTTTTTGGACCACGAAGACGTTTTTTTTTTTCATTATTTAAGTACTACTTTTTCTAAGAATCAGACAGATACCATTAATAGGGTGGCACATCAATAATAAATACACAAAAAAATTTCAACAGAATTAGGTAAAGCAACCCCAGTAAAAGTTGGTTTTTCAGTCTATCTTGGGTTTAGGAGATATTACCAGTCAAAATTTAGTTACATTGTATTGTGAAAAGTACGGGAAAATTTTCCGCCATATTTTTTTCCTATATAACCAGTCAAAAAATATCTAGGCACCAAATACATATTAAAAACTGCATTGGGTTTGTTTTTATGGTAAATTGAATGCATCTATACCCCAAAATCTGAAATTGGAAATTATCGAGGTGCCACCCCCTGCCTGATCCTTATGTGGATAAGTACTTAACATTAGTTTTTCTTAATGGCTTGTTGTACCATATTGGCCCTTCACTATCTTGTTGAAAGTTTAGAATAGATTTAAAAATATTTGAACAAATAATAAGTTATAATCACTTTATTTTCAAAATTATCATTGGTAAAGGTAAATGGCAAATTCTAAAATATGGTATGCAATGGCAAATGCTAATATCAAAATATTTTAAATAATGAAAATGATAAAATGGTAAAATATGGTCTGGTCACTATTGAAATGGTAAAAATAACTGTAACTGAAAAATATATAAAGTCCAACCCTACCACACTGTTATGCCTCCTCAACACATTGATATTTAAGAATAGCATAAAGATGAAGTTGATATTTTAGGTTCCGGAAAAAAAGCTGTTTTGTTTCTGGGATACAGCATAAAGAGTGTATGTGCTTAACTTTTGTCATTGTGCTGCAGATCTTTTTTGTCAGTGAAGAGCCCCAATGTTACAGTTTTATCAAAGGCAGTATTTGTACCAAATCTAAGTACAGTATATGGTAATCTTGCTTGACTTGAAGCTATTGATATAATGCTCAGCTTTAATGTGTACCCTCATCTACTTTAATTTTGTGTACCCTTCAGCTAAAGCGGCCTAGAAGTCTTGTTTTGTTAAAATATTTGTCAGGCAGAGTAAATATTTTGTTTGAAATTTTGTGATTTATCTTCATGAATACCCAGTACACCTTTTATTAATGTCATTTTATTAAGAATATGTACTTTATTATAATGCAGTCTCATAGGTCAAGCTATTTCATATTTGTACAATGGTCAACATTTTGGGTTACATCTGGAAATTATCAGAGGGAAGGACACTTATAAACAAATCCAATAAGAGAAATTCAATGTTTATTTCTCAGTCACTAAAATACAATATTCACATCATGAATAAAAATTCAACACAATAAAATAAAAAATAAATCTGAAAAATATGACTTTGTAGAAAAGAAGTAGACAAAATTTGATAGCAAAGATAAGATAGTTCAGAGTAACCAAGTTAACAATATACATGGAGGAGATGGATCATGAAAGCTGAAAAATGAAATACATGTACTGATATGAAAGAATTATGATGTCCCTAGACCCAATTGTATCTAATTGGTGGTTGACCATATCATTATATTTTGACGATGGATATACAGAAAACCACAGAAAATTTTAGAATGGCTGGTGCCATTTTTAAATTTTTTTCCAATGCAACTTCAAAAATTCAAAAGAAATGTTATTGAAAAATTGTGCATGTATGGTGGGAGTAGATAAGAAATTGCCTTCCAAACCTCTCGTGTAATAAATTCTAATTCCCTTGTATACTAAACCTTTGAGAAGCAGACTGGATCTAAATAAAGATGCAAAAGTTATTAAAAAAATTTACACAACAAAGTCCGAGAATAACAATGCAGGCAAGCGATAAGGTGTTCATTGAAAAATCTTTTAAGACAAGAATTTTCAAGCACAGTGGACATCACAGCTTATCATTTGAAACATAAACTGACATTAAAACAGTGGTTTTCCTGATCAAACTAGATACCAGGGAGATGATAGCCATCTCCAAGGGCCCCGCTACCGGCCTCATATTTCAGTCACTGGTAACAATTTGTCAAACAAATGAATACCTAAACTTGATCAGTTTATTATCTACAAGGAACAATAAAAAAGTGTAGAAAATAAAATTGCAATGGATTTTCTAACTTCAAAGTGCAATAGCTCCCATAAAATTTTTATTAAATTTTCAAATTTCAAAGGGCCATAACTCCCATAAAAAATTGTGGACCAGCACGAAACTCAAACTTGATCTGTAACTCATCAAGGTAAACTCACATACCAAAAATCAGTTCATTATCTATAAGCGTTTAGAAAAAAAGTGCGGAAAACTGAAATTTTAATGAATTTTCAAAGTTCAAAGGGCCATAACTCCCATAAAAATTTGAGGACCGGCACCAAACCCAAACTTGATCTGCAACTCATCAAGGTAAACTCACATACCAAAAATCAATTCATTATCTATAAGTGTTTAGAAAAAAAGTGCGGAAAACTGAAATTTTAGTGAATTTTCTAAGTTCAAAGGGCCATAACTCCCATAAAAATTTGTGGACCGGCACATAACTCGAACTTGATCTGTAACTCATCAAGGTAAACTCACATACCAAAAATCAGTTCATTATCTATAAGCGTTTAGAAAAAAAGTGCGGAAAACTGAAATTTTAGTGAATTTTCAAAGTTCAAAGGGCCATAACTCCCATAAAAAATTGTGGACTGGCACGAAACTCAAACTTGATCTGCAACTCATCAAGGTAAACTCACATACCAAAAATCAATTCATTATCTATAAGTGTTTAGAAAAAAAGTGCGGAAAACTGAAATTTTAGTGAATTTTCTAAGTTCAAAGGGCCATAACTCCCATAAAAATTTGTGGACCGGCACATAACTCGAACTTGATCTGTAACTCATCAAGGTAAACTCACATACCAAAAATCAGTTCATTATCTATAAGCGTTTAGAAAAAAAGTGCGGAAAACTGAAATTTTAGTGAATTTTCAAAGTTCAAAGGGCCATAACTCCCATAAAAAATTGTGGACTGGCACGAAACTCAAACTTGATCTGCAACTCATCAAGGTAAACTCACATACCAAAAATCAGTTCATTATCTATAAGCATTTAGAAAAAAAGTCCGGAAAACTGAATTTGTTACGGACGGACGGACGCACGGACGGACGGACAGACTGATTACTATAGGGCGTCCGCAACTTGTTGCGGGGGCCCTAATTAATATTTAAATGGGATCTTATCAAATTTTACCAACAAAATGTTAAGTGAAAGACACATAACTAGGCAAATATTTCAGGTGGGAAGGAGCATCAAGATTTTCTGAAAAGTATAATTCTAATATAAAAGTAATATGCCCTAAAAGCTGAGTAAATCTAAAAACCTATTCATGGACAAAAATATGCTCGCTGAGGAAATACCATGTCAATGACACAGGCAACTTCAAAGAATTTATTTCTACATCTGGAATCTTAAAACTAAACAATCATTTATACAACAAGTAAATTAAGAAAATATATATTCAACAGAGACATTTATAGACAGATTAAAAACCTATTGCTGTAACTAGATACCACAAAATGATTAAACTGCTCATACATGTAAAGTTATAAAAATACAAGTTTACTTACATATACAATATATAATAAATATTGACAACCCTGTTAAAAGTCGATGGCCTATCTCACTGCAATTTTAAAACATTATAACTAAAACCATATCTTTTATAAAAATAAAATAAATATCTTTACATAAACAACAACCAAATACAACTTACTAAATCCTTATACACAAACTAGCAACAACCAAATACAACTTACTAAATCCTTATACACAAACTAGCAACAACAAAATAATGATAACAAATGAAATCAAAATGACAACAAAGTTCCAGACAATAAATTTGCTATGCCTGATGCATGTTTCGTCTATTTAAAACTCATCAGAGGCACTCTATCTAGATAAAAGGCCTTGCCCCTGGTAGAGCTAGAAAAACAAAGAGTTACATGTACATGTCAATACTTATATAAAAACATAAATGTGTGGTTTCATTATTACTTGTGGGGGTATCAATTTTCGGATTTCATTCCATGAAATTTGATAACCCACAAAAAGGAAATTTAACATTGACCTGTAAGCTGCTGACTTAAGAATGAAGAATTTAAGAATCCGAAAACTGACCCTTTTTAATCAAACCCCAAAAAATTTGTTTCCATGAAAATAAATGAATCCACAGTAACTACGTGGTAAAGAGAATGAAGATCATTCTTGGAATACATACACAGTTTACGTTGTCTCCATTTTAATTGTAAATATATCTATGATAAGTAAATGGTCATGTTAATCAAAAAATGTCTTCTTGTAGATATTTGAACAATAAAGAAATATTCTGTACTTGATTAAAAGTAATAATTGGTCATTTATGATATAACTAGTGTCATGACTAGAAAATATGACTGTTTCCTTGGTCAATACTGTACAAGTAATTTTACTACATAGGCATGGTCCACATCAGCATGAAAATAAAGAAATAACCATACATTTCCTTTATAAAATTTAAAGAAAGCTGAAACTAGAATACTGAATTAGTCAAGAAGAGCCCCTTCAGCAAAAATGTTTTCCAAAAAATATTCAACTTATTTTCATGAAATTTGAAATGTGATTTCATAAATAGAATAATTGTGTAGAAAATTTCAAATATGTATTCCTTATAGTTTTTGAGTTTAAATTTCACAAAAATTATTGATGGACAGACAGACAGACAGACATGGTGAAAACTATAAGGCTTCTGTATCCTTGATGAGGGGCCCTAATAAATGACCCCTTCATGTAAATACCTGACTTATACATGTAATTATACATCATGAAATTTTGCCACAGCAAAACTTTATCCACTATAAAATACGAATGTTTTATCTAATCTAATTTGAAAAAAAATACTACACATGATTAAAACTAAACTATAAAAAATCTACAACATAACAACAGACTAGTTGTCAAAGACAATAACATCACAAAATGTGTATACACATGTAACTAATAAACAAAGTAATATGTTGAGGACACATGTACTCAATGGATTCAATTATCACTGGTCATATGATGGGGATGTCAACTTTCAAGACAGAACATTTAGAACTTAAAAACACTTTCTCTAATTTTCATACGATATATCAACCTCTCAACCTGTTGTGGAAAAATATTTCTCACTGCTAGAGAAAATTTTGTTCTCAGCGTAATTGCACATGCAATAGATGACCAACCTATTTGCAATTTTTTACCTTTAGACATTAGAGAGAAACCTTCTAAAACTAAATTCTCAATGATTATGGAATATCTTACATCTGATATTTTAATCGCTCGGCATGCCTCGCCATAAAAGTAATCAAATTGATTTCCCTTGCTGTTAGAAATTCCATAATCAACTCGATCGCATTATAGAAGCTAAATTTCTCCCTTAGGCTTATTTCCGAGTAACAAATGGATATGTAAGGAAAACATTAAATGCATGTAAAAGTGGGGTTGAAAATAAAAACAAAACCAGTGATCAAAAAACAAACTCAACTTAATCTATAAAGTATTTGATAAAATAATTTTATATTGTAACTCAATTTTTCAATGAAAGGATTTTAAATGGAACTACATGTAAATAAAGGTCAACAGTGAAACAAAAACATTTAAATGAGTTGACTTCAGTGACAACAGTAACCTCCCTTGTTTGTCATGATTACTATGTATGATAAATGTTCATAACCAATTTAACTTGAAGGTGGGGCTAAGCTTTTTTTTTTTAAATCATCTCTTCAATGTATTTTTTGTTGTTGAGAAAAAAATTTGGGCATCAAAGTTGAAAAAAATAATTCTTTCAAAGGATTTCTGCCAAACAAAATAGTACTAATTTTAAAGAAAAAAGTTTTGTCACATTATGTCAACAATTAAAAAAAAACATTGGTTGTGCTCTGGGCTGAAAATTTTTTGACAAGGTGAAAAAACTGAAGGCAAAAAGCACCCACTTCAAGTTAAATGGTCTGTCCCTAACTGCTATCTATGTTGCATTTTACATCAACAGTATAATTTCAACATTCAAAGTCGTGCTTCAATAGTGCAGTGGAATTTCTTCCTTGTAATCGATACAAAGAGAATATTAACCATTTCAGGGAAACTTCTGGCTTTGACTATCTTGTTTTCTTTCACAAGCTGAGCTCATTTATTTCTTCCTAAATCTTACAGCTCTCATTTATTATTTTTGACACTTTTGACTAATAAACTAAACATGCTTTCTTTATTCTTCATTAAGTTTTTCGGTGAATCGAACTCCATGACTTTTCCTTTATCAAGAACAATAACTCTGTCATAGTTCATGATTGTTGATATACGATGCTACAAAGAAAAAAAAAGATTTTATCAAAATGTCACATCTTTAAAACATCAACTGAAATTTCTACTTTGTCTTTATCTACACATGCAAATCCCACACACGAAAGGAGCCCTGGATGTTCTCCACATTGGGGCATGCAATGGGGGACAATAAATCATTTTATGTAATTATTTCTGTATAAGACTTGACTACACCTTTACAGAATTGTTTTTCTCATTTTGTTTTGAAATTAGAATGTGTGTTTGAATGTTTCATGGAATTCTATCAAGGCAGTGTCTGCGCGTCCACGCCGCGTGGATGAATAGACCACAGGCTGCGCGTCCACGCTTCCGATATAACGAGTAATTAAGGATTTTTTTCCGGACAATTTCCGTTATTTCGTAATTTTTATAAACTTCCCAATGCGTAGAGCAATAAAGTAATTAATATTTAAACATACAAATGTATTTTAATATTCACTGATATACAATTTAAGTTATAAATAAGTGAAAATTAGCGAAAACTGCTAGAATTTCGTAATTGTTTTTATTAATCTTTATATATCATCAAAGGGAATGCAGTGTAAACAATAATTCTTTTGGAATTCGAAAAAAAATATAAAGAATGATATAAAAACGTAATTTTGGTCTAAAAGAAACCAGAAAACTCTAACTGAACCGTTTTAATGCATACTGCATAAAAATAATTGCAGTGAAGATATATTAAAATCGTATACATGTAACAGTTAAGCTATCAGTCGGACACGGAAAGAATCTTTCCACGGGAATTTTAAGCTTACGGCATACACTACTACTGAGAAAATTAAACGTGTTTTCATTTTCTCAGACTACTACATATACTTATGATAGAACGAGGACTTGCTCACATCTATCAATATTATGCCAGGATTCAAATGATGAAAGTTGGTACTAAAAATCTATAGCTTGAACAATCAGTCTCTATCAATATTTGATATATTTTAAGAGTCAATGTGCATACGAAAAAAAAAACATTTTGTTGGGTTTTGTTTTGTTTTCTGTTAGGACGTTGCTGGGATGTCCGAAATTCTGCATTCTGTTGTTATTTTTTGCCGAATAATCTCCTTTTTTCTAAAGATTTTGACTACTTGTTCTCGTTATTAAAGTTTATATAAATTAGAACTTTCATTTACTGAACTTCCATTCATTGTAGTATGAAATTGAATTCTTTGTCATTATTTGTACCTGGAAATGTCAAAGTTCCGTGACATTAGATGCAAAATGTGCATGCCGAAATGCAAATACCCGAAGCGTGGACGCGCAGCCTGTAGTCTATTCGTCCACGCGGCGTGGACGTGCAGACACTTCCTTCTATCAAAGCTTTAAAAAGATACTCCATGGAAGCAATGTCATAGGGAATCTAGAATGGTGGTCTTCCATGAAAGACATATGTTGCTTGCATCTTAAAATATTTAGTAAACAGAAAGTCTGTATTACATGGAAGACATAAGTTGCCTGCATCTTTAACTATTTGGTAAACAGGAAGTAGATGAGTTATGGGTACAAAACAATTTCAAAACTGCTTTACACCATAAAGTGCTATAAAAGATAAGTTTAGGCCAAATATTAAGAGGTTGTGACATGTAGTTGCCAAAAAAAAACTGCAAAAGAAGTTTTTGTGACACCACAGGACACAAGACTAAGCATGACAACAGATTGTGTCAAAAAGACTCCTGTATGTAGCTTTGTAACACATTGCGGGCTGCATAAAAATGATGGACGGATGAAAAGACCAATTTTAAAATTAATTGGTTTTGCAAAAGAGATGGTGTATAAACAAGAGGCTCCCAAGAGCCTGAATTGCTCACCTGAACTACACAGGTACATTTATTTGTAGATATTATTGTCCTTAACAACATGCGATATAAATTTCTGAAATATCTTGATTAGTTTTGAAGATATTGGGCTTAATAAGTGTAAATTTGGCAAAAATTAGGAAAAAGAACAATAACTCCCACTACAGCAGTGAGATCTTTTCAAAAATTTCAGGACAGGTAGGTCTTAATATGCTGATCACTTTTGATTCTTGCTTAATTTTGATATCTGAAACCATTTTTGAGTTACTAGCAAAAAAATACAATTTACCCCTTTGTTCTATTTTTAGCCATGGCGGCCATGTTTTTTACAAATAAAAAATCTGAACAATAGACAGCATATAACCTATTAAACAAGTGTGACATGTTAAGATGCAGTTGGTTTTACCTTGTCAAACAAGTTAATCTTTGAAATTTAGGGGAAAAGTAATGAAAAATGGTAAATTTTGTTGTTTAAAGGGCCATAACTCCTAAAAGATATGGTTCTACAGCTTTGACCTTATTACATGAAATGTAGATCTTGATGTGCTAAATCATATGCAATTTAAATTTTTGAAATCTCTTGTATAGTTTTCAAGATACAGGGCTAAATAAGTGAAAAAATTTGAAAAAATCCAGAAAAAGGGCAATAACTCCTATGTCGATTGTTGGATCTTCTTGAATATTTCAAAGCAGGTAGATCTTGAGATGCTGATCACTTTTGTCTCCCATCAGAATTTTGATATCTGTAACTATTTTTGAGTAATTAGCAAAAAACTGCAATTTACCCCTATGTTCTATTTTTAGCAATGGCGGCCATATTTTTTGACGAATCAAAAATCTGAACGATAGAATTGTAGCGTTTATGCTATTCAACAACTGTGCCAAGTTTGGTTGAAGTTGGATGTATGGTGTCAGACAAGTTAATCTATGAAATTAAGGGGAAAAGTAATGAAAAATAGTAAATTTTTATGCTTTAAGGGCCATAACTCCTAAAAGAAATGGTTCTACAGCTTTGACCTTATTACATGAAATGTAGATCTTGATGTGCTAAATCATATGCAATTTGAATTTTTAAAATATCTTGTATAGTTTTTAAGATATAGGGCTAAATAAGTGCAAAATTTTGAAAAAAATCCAGAAAAAGGGCAATAACTCCTACATCGGTTGTTGGATCTTCTTGAAAATTTCTGGGCAGGTAGATCTTGATGTGCTGATTACTTTTACCCGATTCCAGAATTTTGATATCTGGTACGGTTTTTGAGTTATTAGCAAAAAACTACAATTTACCCCTATGTTCTATTTTTAGCCATGGCGGCCATGTTTTTTTACGAATCAAAAATCCGAACGATAGTTTTGTACACATAATGCTACTTAACAACTGTACCTAGTTTGGTTGCAATTGGACTTATGGTGTCTGACAAGTTGAAGTTTGAAAAATTGTTAACAGACGACGACAGACGACTACGACGACGGATGCCAAGTGATGGTATAAGCTCCCATGGACCTTTGGTCCAGGTGAGCTAAAAAATAGGGTCCCATCAAGTCTACAAATACTTACAGCTATAGTTATAACAGTTTTATTTTTAAAAGCTGAGAAGATAACATGTTGTAGCTGATTATCTGTAGCTAAGTCTATAGAGGCAGTGGCTTCATCTAGGACTAGGATTTTATTGTTACGTAGGAAGGCTCTGGCTAAACAAAACAACTGAAATGGATAATAAATAACATTAATAACAACATGGCTTTATCTAGGACTAGGTTCTGAAGAGAACAAGTAAAATGATGTTAATCTTAACATGGATTTATCGAAGATTTATATCATTTTTCAGGAAGGCTCAGATTAATATGAGTTGATTTTGTGGTGTAAAGACCAGACCTGGGCGACACAAAACCTAAAAAATACTTAAGTCTGAGAATATTCTTATTTTCCATGACAACTCCAATCAAAACTTTATAATTTGATGATGTCACAATGAGTTGAGAATATTCTCAGACTTAAGTATTTTTTAAAGTTTTGTGGCCCCGGAGCCAGATATATATGGTTGCTAAAGACTTTGATGCCCATTGCTTTTATGATTGAGTCGTTAAAGGCATATTGTCTACGGCAAACTCATTTTTTTACCCCTCAATTTTTTGTTGTCAATTAGACCGAAATGCAATAAAATGAATATTGAAAAACAAATTTGCTACAAATTTTGCCTCAAAAGTAGTTTATTTTGATCAAAATAGCTCGAAAATATTGATTGATATTTTATTTACCTGCATAACGTCACATTGACACAGATTTAGACTGAGTAGTTTTCATGCGGACACTAATCTGAATCTCGGGTTTTGTCCCCGAATAAATTGATATGTTGAAAAAATACCAATATTTTTTCGTGTTTACCTTTTAAATCACATTTTAAACGTAATACAGGCAATAATTGTAAGTTTTATTCATTAAGTAGCTCTAATATTCAGTTGCCGTTTTAATTTTCTTCGGAGCTAAAACTTTGAGAAACAGATTATGCACCACGTGCAAGAACTATGGAAGTTTTCAATCAAAGAAAGTATAGTGCGCATGCTTACAGCTCATCTACATCTCATGAATATGAATTTTTGTAAAGCTTTACAAATATTATTTATTTTTCAATTTTTGAAGTAATAAAGTACCATAGTGGTATTTTGAAAGTTTGTATCTTTCTAAATAAACAAAACGAATAGTCTGATGACAATTTTTTGGTTTTACAAAAAAAATATTTTTTCGTAGACAATATGCCTTTAAAATACACATATAAAATGCAATAAGTGAAATGGGACAATTACTCAAGTAGTAAGCTGAGATGAGAGTTCTTAATTATTTATTTAATGTTAACCTACCTGTTTTTGTCCTACACTAAAATTTTCTCCACCTTCCGTAACATCAGAATCTGAAGAAAAATGGAATCATAAAATTACATTGATAATAAGAATATGTCAAAAAGACATAATGCTCCATTTTGCAACATATGGGACGGATGGACGAACAAAATGTCAAACAGATGGAAGAACGGACCTGACCCAGATGCTTTATGCCACCCCCTTACTGTTGTAGATGGAGCATAAAAATTGTGGATACAAAGAAAACATGGATGCATGACAGAAAAGCACAATACATACACATTTACATTGTAACCATCAAGCAAAGAAAAAACACATTTATCCCAAATTATAGGTAAATGGGGAACAATATAAAAATTCACCAGCAAACAATGAATGAAGCCATATACAGATTTGAAAGTAGCAGCTGGCGAGAATGTGAAGACTATCTTTAGAAACAAATAAAAGGTTTTGCTTTTAACTCTGTCTCAATTGATTCACTTTTTTTCATTATTAAAAATTGATGGTAAAACATTAAAACATTTTTATGTAATTTTTTACATGTTAGATATGCTATTTTTTCCCTTCAATGTGAACTTGAGCTGAGAGAGCTTGCACAATCCCTAACTGAGGCTAACCTAATAATGAGTGAAAAATAAATCAATATAAAATAAGTTGCAAGTTTAGTACATATACAATAATAGTACACTGACTCGACATAAAATTTTTATACGGATGAGGCTTAGAAACAGGAAAACGCGAGGGTCTCCCGAGCGTTTTCTTGTTTCGAGCCGAATTCGTATAAATACAATTTTATGTTGAGTCAGTGTACTATTATTGTGTTTATACTGCAATATTTTGTATTTTCTTTGGAGTATTCTTTATTTAAAAAAAACACAAATAAAAAAATCGAAAAATGATCCTACCTCGGGCCCCTCTCCTAATATGGTCATAACACCTGTGTCGCCAGGTAAGGGGCACACTGTATAACATGGAATGGTTTATGTACTATGACACAAATGTTCATGGTCTAAAGTAAATTAATGTAATGAAATTTGAAAAAAAAATAGAATAAAAATAATATATTTATACTGAAGCATAAATTTAAAATTAAAAATTGAATGCTACCGTTTTTTTAACTAATATGCGCCTTACATGTAAGAATGCAGCTTAATATCATTATGCTAGAAAAGCTTAATGCTTATGTAAATCCCTCTCCAGCTAGCAGTTTGCAAGTGTGACCTTTGCAGCGGCCCCCCATTGAGCCTACTCTTATCGAACTCTACAAAGGGGTCTTTAACGTGCATGGGGTATTGCTCTCCACATACACGGGACAACCTTTTTTCGTCCCTTCCGAAGGACTAGCATCGTTCCTTGAGACCATCCTCGCAAATGGTGTCAAGAGAGAGTCGGAAAATTGGTTCATGAAATTTTCACCCCGGACGAGGATCGAACCACGAACCTTTATCATCAAATACATTCGGCGTTAAAAATATTAAGATTACATATTTTTATCATAAGTATTTTAAATTCGGGTATTCAATTCAACGCATTAATATTTACACCTGTCAATCAAAAAGCACGTGGAGTCCGTGCAACTGCAAACTCAACTAGCTCTCTCTATATATGTTGTTTACCGGTTTATACGGATTTGATAGTAGTTGCCTACATAAATTGGGCATATTTAATTACATGATAGAACATCCAATTATTTCCCACCCATTTTTTAAGTTTATAATTTTAATTTCACCTAACAAATACTTTTCTTGAATTTATTTATACGGGAATAAACGGTTAATTTAATTTTGCCGATTTCAAAATTTCAAGGAGTAACCTCTCATCAACAGCATTCACGTCAAAACATTGGAAGATCAATAACCAAAACTATGAAAATGCATTTGTACAAGTACTAGTAATCAATACCAAAATGTTCGAACAGGAAAGCCAAATCAAGGACCACGGATATCTGTATTCTAATTCCTTGCTTCTGTCCTGACTTCTCAATCCGAGTTGCATGAAAATTTTCACATACTATCCTTTTTAAAATTATATATTAAATAATTGGTGATTTATGTGGTTTTAATCGTCATTCCGGACCATGAAAATTCTTTAACAGCATTAGGAACAAATTCGTAGAGATCTCTGCTAGAGCGAATAACCCGCTTTCGATCTGTGCTCACTAATACCAATATTCATTTCCCCACTCATACGAAAGGTTTCTTTTATTTATACATATTTATTAGAGTTTTGATTTAATTCTTTAATGTAGCTGATGTGTCCTAGAATGCAACCCCCCATAAAAAAAATAAAAAAACAAAAAAACACTGTGTTTGGATAGAGGTTGTACTGCTAATTTTGTGATTTACAAATTATCAAGTTCCATAAAAAAATAATATAATAAGGTATCCCTTATAAAGGGGCTTGTGTGGCGGAATCTTCATGCTTGAATACCACACTATCGGTAATTAGCCAATTACCAATAAAATTCTTCTTTTCTAAATATTTGTACCATACTATATTCGACCTTGTTTTACAGCATGCCTCGGAAAGGGGGCGTGTACTAAAAGTGATATAACTGTCACTGACCGTATATATCACATATCGATATACGGTCACTGTAATTTGACTGCTCAAATAGACCGATTGCAGTATAAAGACTTTTATGGTGGCATGGTCCTAAAAATTCTTAGCTACATCAATATAATGATACAAGCAATAGTCATAACATCCCAAAGTGTTAAATGTCACTTTATGTTAGTATTAACCTAGTTGACTATATATAAGTATTTACCTAGCTGATCTGGTAAAGCAGTTATAACATCTTTCATTTGAACAGTATCTAATGCTGACCATAACTTATCATCTGGCAGTGTGTTGGAGGGGTCTAAATTATACCTGAAACATAAAATAAGGTAGAATATCTAATGCTGACCACAACTTATCATCTGGCAGTGTGTTGGAGGGGTCTAAATTATACCTGAAACATAAAATAAGGTAGAATATCTAATGCTGACCACAACTTATCATCTGGCAGTGTGTTGGAGGGGTCTAAATTGTACCTGAAATATAAATAAGTCATAGAGTATAGTACCTTAAGCATAAGGAAATATAAAATTAAAAATGAAAGAATATGGAATATGTGCCAGAAAGACACGATCCACATATTGAAATATTGAATTCAAAATATATTTAACGAGGAAAGGTGTCAAGCTGACACTCATGCCCCGCTGGCAAATATCAGTGAACCAGAACAAAACTCAAACTTGATCTGTAACTCATCATGGTAGATCGGCATACCAAAAATCTTTATGCAAGGATGTCGAAAAAAAGTGCAGAAAACTTAAGTGTGATGGATGGACTTAGGGACAAACGGACCGAAAAACTACGAAGCATACAAATTGATTAAAAAATTGTGAAGCATAATGATTCAGTTATTAGGTACTAATGTTTGATTGTAAACATGACAGACCCCAGCAAAAGCAACTGAAGTTTATAGGGTTTCTTAAGTGGTACTGTTTTCTTAAGAGGGCTATTTAAATATATTTATATAATTACCTGACAGACCCAGCAAATAAAACAGGATCCTGAGGGATTATTGCTATCTGGGACCTGAGAATCTCTAGTGGTACCCTGGCGATGTCTTTTCCATCGATAGATATCTTTCCAGCCATGATCTCAATCATGCGAAACAGACTGAGTGTTACAGAAGATTTGCCACTTCCTGTTCTACCACATAAACCAACCTGTAACAAATAACGTTACTTAAGTCTCCATTTCTACATTATGGAACAAACCTTGTGTTAAAAGTTCCATGAAAACAATCAGGTGCTTAAGTAGGAGTTGCAGATAAGAGATGGGTACCTCCATGTTGTCTAATGGATATGTCAAATCCGTAAATTCCATCCAATTGACCAATAAATTTCTTGTACTTTTTGTCATTGAAGAAAACCTTCAAAATTGCATTTGGCTACCTTGTTCAAACTTTTTGGCTTGTTGAGTCCTTTTCACCTTCCAATGTTTTGATTCAAATGCTGCTGATGAGAGGTTACTCCTTGAAATATCAATATACAGCATAACCAAATTAACCATTTTAACACCCGTTTATGTACTTGAATTTTTTCCATCAGATAAAATTTTAAAATAAAAGGTGCAGATCTCCATATTATTTAAGATTTTATGGAATAAAAAATTTTGATTTCCTATTTTCTACTCAATATCTAATTCAAACTTACCTTTTCCCCTGCATTGATCTGAAACGACGCATCAGTGACGACAGGGTCAAGGTTCGCATCATATCTTAGACTTATCTTGTCAAAGGTTATCTCCCCTTTCTCTGGCCATTCATCTTCCACAATCAGATTACCTATTTACAAAAAAAAAATTGTACTCCAAATATTTATAGTACAGCTCATTAAAGACTAGAATGGCCATCTTCCATGGAAAATGTATGTCACCTGCGTCTTAAAATATTCCATAAAAAGGAAGTACACAAAATAGTACTAATATTGAATGAAGCTACATGCCAAATGTCAAGAGGCTGTGAAGGTAATTTTTGTGACACAGCAGGCCCTGACACCACAAAACATGAAAAAATTACTTAGGTCTGAGAATATTCTCAACCCATTGTTACGTCATCAATTTAGATAGTTTTGATTGGAGTCACCGTGGAAAATAAGAATATTCTGAGACTTAAGGATGGTCACTCCTGAACTTTTTTATATCAAACTTTTTACAATTTGTGGTGTAAATGATTAATAGTTGTCCACTTTATCAAATGACAAAAAGTAAACCATAGGTCTGTGTGCTCGTTTCCGAGATATATGACATCAAAAATTTTTGCGGGAAATTAGACTCCTCTAGATTTTACATTACTTTAACATTATGACATTTTTGGCCTTAAAAACCATGAAGTTGTATTTAGAATTTCAAAATATTTTATGCAGTTGTTTTTTACGGTCTATATAATAAGAAAATGTCAAAAAAAGTAGGTGTCAGTGTGCAAAATTTTTCTTCAGTAATTAAAGGTAAAGTCTAGAGGAGTTCCAAATTTTGACTGATATTCTGAAACATGAAGAGTGACCATCCTTAAGTATTTTTTAAGTTTTGTAGTGACCAAGCCAGGACGACTTGGCAAGATGATGGATAGTGTCAAAGTGACCTTTATATATATTACTTTGAAACAACTTGCAGGTGACATAATATTTGAAATTATATTTATAGCATTGGGAAAAAAACTAGGTCTTAGGTACTACTGAAACGATCACTTGTAGCTACTTGTGTGACTCTATTAGCAATTTTACTTCAAATCAAAACAAGAGGCTCCCAAGAGCCTGAATCGCTCACCTGATTTACACAGATACATGGGCGGATTTCAAAAAATGTCCAATTTTGTGTCCACGATGTACAGTGATGTTAAAATTAGATATTGCGTATATTTTTAAGTGTCATTGTTTTCGTTGTACTTTTAAGTTGGGAAAGCAATAAGGTAAAGTTCAATATGTAATCAGAAAATCTTAAAAATTGAAACAAAATGACACAAAATATTCTCCAAGATCGTGTCCATATGAATAATTTCAGTCATCTTTTTATAATTCCAACCAATTTTGATCAATTTTTAAAGTATTTAATGTTGGATATATGCTGACTTACATTCATAGTTTAAAACAAACGTCTTTACTTTAAGCTAGTCTCTCCTTAAACGTCGTTATAAGCAATTTAGTGTGTGTCCATGAAAAACATGTCCACTTCGCAACAACAACAATAATTGATGAAAATCAAATCTTTCATGTATCTTGATTTTAATATTTTTATTTTTCGTTATAAATAACGCCACTAAAATTTATATGGCGGCAAAAACATATCCGAGGATGCCGTTTTTGTGTATGTTTGAAGGCAGTTAGTGTGACCTTTCACTGTAATATTTTTGGTTTTGTCCACTTCGCAACGGGAATTTTTTGGAAAAATTTGAGTAGAAAGGCACCAAATTCTTCGATATTTATAAAGAAAACCAAATGATCTGACCAAATTAAGAAAAAAAATATTAGTATGGCATTCAAATAAAACAAAAAGTTGACTTATGTTTAAATATGTCCACTTTGCAACGGTCCACTGTGAAACGTTTCGTTGCGAAGTGGACAAATATCGTTGCACAGTGGACACATTTCGTTGCATAGGGGACAGTGCGTTGCGAAGTGGACAATTGGCACAAAAACTTGAATTTCACAGAAAAAGATCATAAGCAGCACATAATAATGTATTTCACAGCCTATTCTAATCAATTTTGTAATCGTTTAAATGAACCAAACAATTTACAGAGCGCCTCAAAGTCTAAAAAAAACTGAAGTTTGTGAAATAATGTCCACTTCACAACATACGTATGTCCACTATGCAACGTGCCTCACTTTTTAAAATTATATCGAAAAACTATTATTTAAAAGCATATCTTTTTTCATTGGTCCTTTATAGATTGATTTTAAGAATCATTTAACTTTATTAGAACTATATTAAAACTATATGCCTCAAATTGCTTTCAGTCTAAAGTTACATTTTTCTTAACATTTCAAAAATCACGCCTTTGAATAATTGTTTTAGTTTATTTTTTGCACTAAAATTTTCAAATTTAACAGTCGTATTGCATGCGTTGTGCTGAATTTTACATATAATGTCAAGAAATTCTATTTAAGATGCAAATTGTTAAAAAAATAATATCTTAAAATATTGTTGCGAAGTGGACTTTTTCGTAACCCATGTTCCAAGTTGTGTAAATTTTATCCACATTACACTTGGATTTAAGGTTGCATATTTTGTATTCTGTCACTATAAAGGTTGAAGAAAATATAGTTCAAATTAAAAGGATAATTCATCAACATTGCATTTTTTTATTTTGCCATGTTAAAAAGTGGACATTTTTTGAAAACGTCCCACATATATTTGTAGATATTATTGTGCTTAACCATATGCGATTTAAATTTCTGAAATATCTTGGTTAGTTTTTAAGATATTGGGCTTAATAAGTGCAAATTTGGCGAAAATTAGGAAAAAGAACAATAACTCCCACATCAGCAGTCAGATCATTTTTGAAATTTCAGGACAGGTAAATCTTAACATGCTGATCACTTTTGATTCTTACACAATTTTGATATCTGAAACCATTTTTGAGTTATTAGCAAAAAAATGCAATTTATCCCTATGTTCTATTTTTAGCCATGGTGGCCATGTTTTTTTACGAATAAAAAATCTGACAACAGAGTTGTAGCAGATAAGCTATTAAACAATGGAAAATGGTAAATTTTGACGCTTTAAGGGCCATAACTCCTAAAAGAAATGGTTCTACAGCTTTGACCTAATTACATAAAATGTAGATCTTGACGTGCTTAATCATATGCAATTTGAATTTTAAAAATATCTTGTATAGTTTTCAAGATATAGGGCTAAATAAGTGCAAAATTTTCAAAAAATCCAGAAAAAGGGCAATAACTCCTATGTCAAAGTTGGATCTTCTTGAAAATTTCAGAGCAGGTAGATCTTGAGATGCTGATCACTTTTGTCTCCCATCAGAATTTTGATATCTGTAACTATTTTTGAGTAATTAGCAAAAAACTGCAATTTACCCCTATGTTCTATTTTTAGCCATGGCCGCCATATTTTTTGACGAATCAAAATCCGAATGATTGAATTGTAGCAATTATGCTATTAAGCAACTGTGCCAAGTTTGGTTAAAGTTGGATGCATGGTGTCAGACAAGTTCATCTTTGAAATTCAGGGGAAAAGTACTGAAAAATGGTAAATTTTGACGCTTTAAGGGCCATAACTCCTAACAGAAATGGTTCTACAGCTTTGATCTAATTACATGAAACGTAGATTTTGACGTGCTTAATCATATGCAATTTGAATTTTAAAAATATCTTGTATAGTTTTCAAGATATAGGGCTAAATAAGTGCAAAATTTTCAAAAAATCCAGAAAAAGGGCAATAACTCCTATGTCGATTGTTGGATCTTCTTGAAAATTTCAGAGCAGGTAGATCTTGAGGTGCTAATCACTTTTACCCATGCCAGAATTTTGATATCTGTGACCGTTTTTGAGTTATTTGCAAAAAACTATATTTGACCCCCCTGTTCTATTTTTAGTAACAGGGGCCATGTTTTTTGACGTATCAAAAATCCCAACGCAAACTTTTTGCACAATACCATAAGGAACAACCATATCAAGTTTGGCTGCCATTGGCCAAGCAGTTTCAGAGAAGAAGATGTTTGAAAAAAGCTAACGGACGACAGACGACAGACGACGGACGCAAAGTGATGGCAATAGCTCACATGACACTTCGGGTCAGGTGAGCTAAAAACTTTGCATACAGTTTTCTAATGTCCTTAGATTCTTTTTAGTTTGTAAGTGACATTATTAGCATGTCAAACATGTACATTCATAATAATGTAAAGTAACTTTTAATCTACTGCCTACTAAATATGATAAACACAATGACAGCTTGAACTTGTATACAACACATAAAGCTGCACTTATTTGTTTAAAGTTAAAAATTAGATAACAGTCCTTGGATATTGAAGTCTTTTAATTCAAAATGGCTGGATTTTGTTAAACGGGAGGAAGGTGAGAGACAGACTTGGAACTGAACCAAATGCTGATGCATCAAACCAAACTTCAAGAGTCTGAAATAAGTAATTGCTGAGAAAATAGTTACAAAAATTATTTCTCTGCCCATCCTACATTCACCACTTTATATCTTGGATTTTTTATTCTGTAATATTCAGCAAAAAATCTCTTTCATTGGCTTGTAACTTGTGTACTTGGTTAAATTATCTATACCCAAACTTAACCATTAACTTATACTGACCATCTTTGTGTTTATTGGGTTCCGTCTCTAGCTTGGTATACTCATGTACTCGCTCCACAGAGTTCATCAACATTTCAGTTTCTGTTGTCATTCTTACAATCCAGTTCAGATAGAAAGACACCTACAAATCAAAGTTTACTATTTTATGTCTTCTTTCATGTAGGTTGTATGTTGTGAGGTTTTGGTTACGTGTTGTTTTCATGTCTGCAGAATGTTTTTTGGACTAATGACATTCTTAAACTCCATCGATACTTTTTTGCTTTTTCACATTGTTAATATTTTAATAAAAAAGTTTAATGTCAGAAATCTTTTTTTTTTACTTATTTCTATCTGATATTTTTTTATACTTTTCTAGTATTCTATTCTCTGTTATAATGTAATCATTGTAATGATGCTGCCCTTTGAGGGACCATAATTGGAAAATAAATTATGTCTTATGTCTTATGTCTTAGTAAAAAAAGTCCTTTAGTTCCTTAACATGTACAAAGTTAGCAGGATACAAGATAAACTAAGATTTTAAATATAAAATTTTGTTACTAAATTCAACATTTGAAGAGTTTTCTTTTAATACTGTGAGTTCATCATTTTTTGCTAATATCAATTTTCGTGGATTGCAGAAAAATACCAGTGCATGGGTTCTTAAATTTGTTGTTCTGAAGTTTTCAGTATACAGAGCAATGTTTAATTTCCATTTCATGAGGAACCTAGCCACAGGTCAGCACCACTCACCAAACTTGATACCCCACAAAATAATAAGACCACAGTAAACTAACCTGTAATGCATAAGTTACACCTAGACCAACAAAAGCTGGAGACGTATGGCCAGCAAGACAGACACTCAAAGTGACAACAGCAGCCAGCAGTACTTGTAATGATCCCAAATAGTCCTGTAAAGTAAATAGACACATATATAGGACAAACAGACAGACACTCAAAGTGACAACAGCAGCCAGCAGCACTTGTAATGAGCCCAAATAGTCCTGTAAAGTAAATAGAAACATATATAGGACATACAGACAGACACACAATGTGACAACAGCAGCTAGCAGTACTTGTAATGAACCCAAATAGTCCTGTAAAGTAAATAGACACATATATAGGACAGACAGACAGACACTCAACGTCACAACAGCAGCTAACAGTACTTGTAATGAGCCCAAATAGTCCTGTAAAGTAAATTGAAACATATAAAGGGCAGACAGACAGACAGACTAGCAGTACTTGTTATGAGTCTAAGTAATCCTGAAAAGTAAATAAATTTCAAATTCTACTTTGTCAATCATATATCATTTATGATAAATTCTGCAGTGAACAGATGTGCTTCTATAAGAAATTGTGATTTCAATATTAGGACTTCATTTCATAAAGATATTTTGTTGGATTTCATTATTTGATTAATGGTGCTTTTAAGTAATCAATTATGAACTAATATTTGTGAATTCTTATTTTCATGGAAAAAACCATGAAATATAACCCTTGGGAAATAATGAAACCACAATAAAAAAACAAGAATGACCTCTGTACTTTAATAATCTGCTTCACTTTGGCGATTCATAATAAATTTCCTACACTTACCAGATTTACTCCCAGCCATCTATTAGCAGTGTGCATGAACAGGAAAGGTGTATTGTTTGTATTGATGAGGTCCATCACTTTGGTAAAAAATCTTTTTTCTGCCCTGTGAATAATAAATATGAGATAATGGTTACCTAAAAAGCTTGTGAATATGATATTATTTTGGACAAGCCTATCTAAATCCTTTGGCTAAGAATCTGTTTAACAAACAGTATTACATCTACCCTAAACAAGAGTTAACACTAAAGTATGTCTCGCCTGCTGGCACCATCAGAATACCTAGTTATTCACTTATACATTCATTAATTGATGACATTTTCCAGTGGACCAACTCAAATGATTCTAGATATCATAGTCACTGAGAAACAGACTTAACATAAAAGACTGAACACAAAAAAAACAAAAACAATATTAACAGTCATTTAGTGTAAAAATGAGGTCAAGGTCAGATGACATTGTGACAGACACAAAAACCCTAATTTATTTCATCAATATCCTAAATATCAGATGTCTAGCTATTATACTTTTCAAAAATAAATTTTCCACAAATTGAAGTCTTACAGAAAGGTTTCAGCTCGAAAAAGACAAAAGTTCACAGAGTCACTGAAGCAAGAATAAGGTCAAGGTCACATGGCATGGTGACAGTTGGGTAAAAAATAACATTAACTATCTGTATTCCAAATATCAGATGCCTAGCTATTATACTTTTCAAATAATTCATTTTCCACAAAAGTCTTACAAAGACGTTTTCTGCCTAAAAAAAAATCTAAGTTCACAGAGTCACTGGAAAATGGGGTCAAGATCACACGGCATGGTGACAGTTGCATAGACCATAACCTGAAATGTCTGTATACCAAATATCAGATACCTAGCTATTATACTTTTTAAGTAATTCATTTTCCACAAAAGTCTTACAAAAAAGATTACGACGCCACTGCTTTCGCCAGCGCCGCCACCACAAGAAAGTAATACCTATGTCTCGCTTCCGCGACTATTCTTCGCAGGCGAGACAACAAAACAGAACTTATGGTATTCAAATAAGGCCAATACAAGACAATGAGCAGTGGCCACTGGTCACATTGAATTTCACTGAGGATCATAAAAGTTGATGCTGGAGACATTTTTTTCTGATTTTTCTCTTTGGTCACTACATATTTTTAAATGCAAAAGATTTCACAATCTGGCAACCTTTCTTCATGAAAAAAAGAAACTCAAACTTGGAATAAATGGATGAATGTATATAAACACTACATGCCAGTTTATTTCATAGGCTACACATAAAGTACCATTCCCATTTGACTGGAGTTTGTGTTGCACTTGATTTGTATGTGTTCTTTGTTATTTCTTAAGATTTTTAATGAATTCTATTATGTCTACTAATTTTGTCTTGCTCTTTTCAAACTTTAAATTGCCAAATGTTCTTAGGTATGATAATGATTACCTGTATGCCCTGATAGTCTGTATTCCATTCAATGTTTCAGAGAAATGGGAGTATATTGGAGATTTTGTGACATTATCTAATCTTTGTAACTCTCTGAAAATAATAATGCATAAAACATCTATATGTTGATGGAAACACATATCCCTTAATTTACTGGAATAATATATTATGTATGAGAGAAGATCACAAACTTAAGGTGCTGCCACCTTTTTGAAAATTCTGTAGATTCAAAGAATGTGATCATTGGCAAAAACTGTATTTAATCTTTTAAGCATGATATTTAAAGATATTATTTGTTTATGTTATAACTGCACACAAAGATAATGAAACATTTGTACATTTGGGGTGAACTTCTTACAATATTACATACAAGCTTCATCAGTAGCATACTGAAATACACAAATGTTTTTTTTCTCTTTTTGTTAATATCACCCAAACAGCATGTAGAGGGTGGTAACTGGTTATTTTCGTGCACCGTGTTTGACATTTGTTATTTTCTGTTCATCGATTTCTGATTTTTTTATTTCTCGTTCAGTCATGCATAGGGGGCTCATAGTTCATCGTGTTCACATTTATTTATTGTTCGTGTTTCGTGATTTACATGGATTATTTTTCGTTCATGGTATTTTAGACAAAAAATGTGATACAAAATATTGTTCACCAAGAAATCATAAAATTCGAGGACTTCTTAATTTTCGCCTACTCCTTGCAGTGTTGTACTGTTTCAAGAATACACAACAGTCAAAACTGTCAAAAACCAAGCGAAATTCAGGGATTTTCCTTCATTAAAGAATATTATTTTGTTTCTTTATTTATCGTGCATCGAGATCAGCAAGAATTATTTACCGTTCATCGTGAATGCCACTTTTTATTTGCCGTTCAGCCGTGCACAGTAACCCCCTTTACCACCCTCCATGTACATATTCAAATTTATAGTAGTTGGGTGTATAATTCTATTTCTCAGATAAGTACCCAACCTGTTCTGTTCGGCTCTACTTAATAAAAAGTTGTGGTTATTTTAATTCCTTAAAATATATTTCTACATGTATTAACCTTGCTGATGCTCTGAAGAACTTCTGTACGAGATAATACAATATAAACAATGGTACAGCTGCTATGATGAAATAAGGTGTGGTAATACTGTTAACTACAACAGCACACAGGGTGGTGAATACACATCCCAAGAACGAATCCAGTGTACTGGGTAATTTCTGTGAAAATAGAAAAAAATAAAGAAGGAATGTGTCCATGGGATAAGGATGCACCTGCTGGCCCAAAACAGAAACTAGAAGTCTGACAGATCTGAAAGTCCCTAAGGACATAAAGTTTGTCAAACTGAACCACCCTACCAAGTTTTTAATCATTCTCATGTATGGTTCCTGAGAAAAGAAACAGAGGTAACAATGGGGCACCAATAAGAACGGGACAAAAACAGACAACATGTAAAACACTGAACACAAAACAACTGAATATCAATCAACACCGTGAACTCCAGTCGAAACAAGAGTGAACTCAGGTGCTCCGGAAGAGTAAGCAGTTCCTGCTTGCTATAGCACACCCGTCGCTTTGCCAATAGTCCATTCAGCGTGTCAAATCTGGTAAAGGAAGACAAAACAAAACCCTATGACAAACCAACATCTGCACTCATCTGAGAGATCGAAATCCCATATTTGTCTATAAGTGCATGATGTCTTCCGTAAAATTTCTTGAGTGAACACAGCAACCGAGGAGCAACATAACCCTGTGTGAGCAATTTTTGCATCAGACGTGTCGCTCTGCTAAGGAAATCGATGTTAGTCCCGCACGCTCTGGAGTAACGAATCAATTGAGATACGTAAACTCCATAAGCTGGAGCTGACGGAATGTTGCTACACAAGAAAGTTGACGATTAGAAAGTTGAAGTCATCACGTCAAAACCGTTGGTGTTAAAAATTATTTGAATTTAAGAAAAAATGCATTTTTATGCCCACACGACAACATCAGAAACCATACACGAGAATGATTTGAAACTTGGTAGGATGGTTCAGTATGACAAACTGTATGTCCTTAGCGATTTCGGACCCGTCAGAGCATAAAAATGCATTTTTTCTTAAATTCAAATAATTTTTAACACCAAGGGTTTTGACATGATGACTTCAACTTTCCAATCGTCAACTTTCCCTTCTTGTGTAGCATCATTCTGTCCGCTCTAGCTTATGGAGTTTATGTATCTCAATTGATTCGTAATTTGGCATTATAGATATTTTTAGCATATATGCAAAAGCAGTTTTAGTTTAAATAGTATACATCAATTTTTAATGACTTAATGAAAAACTAATCAGATTGTTGCATACATATGTGACAAATCTTATTTAACCAAGACCATAAAATAATTGAAGATTTAAATATTTCAACTGATTTCATTTGATGTTTTGCACTGCAGACTGTGTTAAAATATCTTTTACTGTAACAAATAATTATGCACATTCAGTTTAACACTACAGCCTTACTCAATTTGGCATTAAACTTTTGACTAGCGTGAATCTGATGAGCCTTTTATAGATCAAATCATACATAAATGCATCGATAAATTATCTCCCCTTCATAGTTAATGTTTTGTAGGATTTACCTGATCGACTTGCCCAATGTCGTTAGAAAATCTGTTTATAATTCTTCCACTGGGGTTGGTATCAAAGAACCTAGAAAAGTATATATTTTGACCATTACATGTGTATTGATCTTTTTAAATAAACTGTCATTACATCAAAATTACATAATTATATACGATATTGAGATGTGGAATAAGTGTACGCGACACAAAAAACATAAACAAACAGCAATTCAAAAAATCACAACGGAAAACAGCAAGCAGTCTTCAACATGACCATAGGTCACTGCTTACCGTCTTGCATTGGCCCAAGACTAATAATACAATACAAAAGTATCAAAACCAATCCCTAAATCATCAACGAAAGACTCAATTCTTGACATAAAACAGTTAACATAGAATGACAAGGACAAACAAAGGCTTATGTTGGTTTTTAAGAATCTGTCAAAAAACAAATGGCAGATTATGTTAAACAGGAACTATATGAAAGACAGACCTGAAATTCTATCATGAGATATAGAGCCCCATGCTCATGTTGCATACAAAATATCAAGAAGCTGTAAAAGTAGCGCTTCGAAAACTGTCACGAAAATTATTTCCAACCTGCTGACCACCTACCATTCACCATTTGTAAACTGAATTTTTTACTGCATGAAATCTAGGCATTTGATACAACATCATATGATTCCCCACTACATTTACCAATGCATTATCATTTATAGAAGGTTCAAAGGCATTCATTAAAGGATAGATTTTGTTGCACAGGAAATTTGTAAGATATGACAATGCTGATACATGAAAATGCATTTAAATGTACCAAATACATGTATACAGAAACTGTTAATATTAGTCTCTGAAAAAAAAATCCTTTAAAACTTTAAACTTTTTCCTGTCTGCCCACAGCCTTGAATTCACCATTTTATAAGTATTTTTTTCTTAAATTTATTTTAATCTTTCCAAAATATTTTAAGTATGTTCTTACCTGCCCTTAACATGTAGAATTGTTTCCAACATCAGAGTATGGAGATTTTTGGATGCCCTTATTCCAACAATGAATAGTACCATCCCAGCGATGAGAGCTCCGGCTATTCCACAGAGAGACAGCACCACATAGATGTGGGTATAGTATGTATTGTCAAAGACCTGAAAAAAGGAGAGAAAAATAAATAGAACTTTGACCCAGCTGGGTATAATATGTGTTGTAAAAGACCTGCAAAAAAGGGGGATAAATAGAACGGGTATAGTAAGTGTTGTCAAAGACCTGAAAAAGGGGGGGATAAATAGAACTTTGAACCACCTTTTTTTTTGTCAAAGACCTGAAAAAAGGAAAAAATGACAAAACAATATCAAGAACTATGAGCAAGCTGACTGGTGATGTCTTTTGCTTAGGTTTTTTACCTCTTTACGGGAATTTCTTTCTATGTACCATATAGTGGGTGTAAAACTAGGTAGTTTTGACAACAATAAAACAAACTTAAATTAAAATTATTATTATTTCATGAAAATTCTGTCCATTATCTCAGCAATAATATGTTATTCACTAAAATAATTCAAAATTGACAAACAGACCCAAAACTAAATGCCTCTGTATTTTCATAAGTAGGGCATAAAAACATATAGAAATGAGAGTCAGTGGTATAGTGGTTAATACCCCAGGCTTCTAACATAAAGGTTCGTGGTTTGATAATCATCTGGGGTGAAAATTTTAAGGACCTATTTTTAGAAATAATGCTAGTCCTTTGGAAGCGACCAAAAAGTTCTCTTGTGTATGGGAAAGGCATTACCCTGTGCATATTAAAGACTCCTTTGTAGAGTTCAATAAGAGTAGGCTCAACAGGGCTGCTACAAAGGCCAAACTTGCAAACTGCAAACTTGAGAGGAATTTATAGAAGCATTCTGCTTGTTTCCCATTCCAGGATCAATAAAAATGATTAATCGATCTAAAAACTTACAGGTGCAGTAACATTAGTACCGTTCCCTAATGCAGAGAAAACCGTCATCTGTGTGTTGAACTCTGACGACCTCTCACTCCAGATGGAGAGCCAAAAGTTACTGCCCACCATCATTCCATACTGTAACATGATGAGAGACAAGACGAGGATGACATATGGGACGCCACATGCTCTGATGTAGTGGAGATAGACAATGCCCTTCACCGCCCCTTTTTCCTGGTGCTCCTTTGACACTAATTTACCATCTGGATTGTCACTTTTACCCTGCAGAGGTGAGTCTGAAATCAAAATGGTGCAAGTATTTATTTTAAGGTGATGTATTATATAAGCAGAAAACAAGCAAATGTGTCAAACATACAGTGTCCCCTTTATATTCTTTTAAAATGAGCTTAAACATAAAGGCAAACCTGACTTTGGACCATATAATTAATTGAAACAGATCTTCCCTTCTTTTGACGGTTTGGCATAGAAATTTTCAACATTCTCTTATGCCAAACAAAAATTTTCATTACAATGAAGAAAACATTTGAAGGTATAATGGTGTTGATGTTTCGTAAACCCTAATTGAAACATTTTCTTTTCAATATTGTTATCATTTAAATTTATGCACGAGGATAACATTCACTTAATCTTTTGTCCACAAAAATTAGTCCTTACAAATACATGGAATAACAGAACTTTCATGGTAAATAATTGAACATAAATTGTTTCTTTCAAAATTTGACTAAAACAAACCTTCACCTTCTTTTTCCTCCTCGATATCTTGTTCTTTAAATTCTATGGCTGGTTCCTCTTCGTCTTCATTATAGGAGAAAGCAGATAGCTGTCTTCCTAAAGTCTGGGAACTAGACTATAAAATAAGTCAAAAGATAGTTCAAAGGTCAACAATGGTTCTCACCTGAGTCTGTGATCAGTAATTACATTTGACCATTCAAATGTCTACCTGAATTGATATGCTTCATGGCTGTATCATTGGTGCATCATGGCTCAACAACTTAACTGACCTAATATTGAATGTCTTTTGTCTCTCTCTCTCTCCCACTTTCTCTCTGTCTCTCACAAGACTTCTTATTGCTTAATTTGTTGGTGTCAAATAATTCCAGTTAAATAGACCATCACTGATCTAAAAAGAAGTGTTACAAACCAACTCGGTCTCAAAAACACCTGTGACTGATATGAGATTTTACCAAAAGTTAAAGTTTACTCAATAAATTCTATACAATTAGTGACCAGAAATAAGAAAGCCTTTAATATCAAAACAAAGGCACATTATTTGCCTAACTTAAGTCTGAGAATTTACAATAATTCAGTAGGAATAGAAGTGAATAAAATATTTAATGCAGCTGTGACGAAGCCACAAGCCAAAAAAGAGACATAAAATTCCCACAATAAAACATCTCAATACACAAAAATATTATCACCTATTTGAGACAATGTGATAAAAAATGAGAACACCAAAGAGAAATCTATAAACTGCTAAAAGGAGCAGAAATAAAATTTGTAATGTAAAAACAAATAAATACAACAACATTTCAGGGAAAGATCTTCAAGAAAGGGATAATTTATTAAAAATTTTAATGTGATACATGTACATCAAATGTGATTAATAAAGTATCATGCATGCATATTGATTAAAAACATATACAGAATCTATAAATGCCTCTATGTTTTTCTTTAAATTGATAGAATTTTTTTGAAGAACTTTTTTACAGACTATACAAGTGTGGCCACTAAAAGTATGTCTCGCCTGCCGGCACCATCGCTAAAATCAACTACCTAAGCTTTCATTTCTTGATATAAACACAAAAAGTGTCAGTATACCTAATAACAGATGCCTAGTTATTATACTATTCAAGCAATCCATTGTCCACACAAGTATTACAAAAAGTTTTCTGTCTGAAAAAAGACCTAAGTTCACAGAGTCACTGGAGCGTAAAAATGGGGTCATGGTCACATGGCATGGTGACAGTTGCGTTCTCCATAACCGCAACTGTCTGTTTACCCAATATCAGATGCCTAGCTATTATACTTTTCAAGCAATTCATCGTCCACAAAAGTCTTACAAAAAAGTTTTTCGGCCTGAAAAAGACCTAAGTTCACAGAGTCACTGGAGCGTAAAAATGGGGTCAGGGTCACATGGCATGGTGACAGTTGCATGGACCATAACCTAAACTGTCTGTATACTAAATATCAGATGCCTAGCTATTATACTTTTCAAGCCATTCATCGTCCACAAAAGTCTTACAAAAAAGTTTACGGCCTGAAAAAAGACCTAAGTTCACAGAGTCACTGGAGCGTGAAAATGGGGTCAGGGTCAAATGGCATGGGGACAGTTGCGTAGACCATAACCTGAACTGTCTGTATTTGAAATATCAGATGCCTAGCTGTTATACTTTTCAAGCAATTCATCGTCCACAAAAGTCTTACAAAAAAGTTTACGGCCTGAAAAAAGACCTAAGTTCACAGAGTCACTGGAGCGTGAAAATGGGGTCAGGGTCAAACGGCATGGTAATAGTTGCGTAGACCATAACCTGAACTGTCTGTATACCAAATATCAGATGCCTAGCTATTATACTTTTCAAGCAATTCATCGTCCACAAAACTCTTACAAAAAAGTTTACGGTCTGAAAAAAGACCTAAGTTCACAGAGTCACTGGAGCGTGAAAATGGGGTCAGGGTAAAACGGCATGGTGACAGTTGCGTAGACCATAACCTGAACTGTCTGTATACCAAATATCAGATGCCTAGCTATTATACTTTTCAAGCAATTCATTGTCCACAAAAGTCTTACAAAAAAGTTTACGACGCCGCCGCCGCCGCCGCCGCCGGAAAGTAATACCTATGTCTCGCCTTCCGCGACTATTCGTCGCAGGCGAGACAAAAACCATGTACCTGTATTGCTGAAGATATTGAATTAAAAAGGCTTAAAATGGTTTATTTTTTGCTTTTCCACCATGCGTATCAAGAAGTAAATGAAAAATTCTACACAGAAGAAATTGCAACACATGTAAAACACATGTTTGACAAATGTTTGCTTGATGTTTGGTCACTTTGGTGCCTCTCTGCAGGTAAACATATAATGAAACATGTTAGGTTTGCTGTATATTTTTAAATTTCTTTTTTGGCTCAAGTTTATTCCAAATTTAATTGTCTTCTATCTTCTCGTAAAATTATTCAATTCAATATGTAAAAAACATGAATATTTTTGAAATCATGAAATTCATTAAAAAAAAATATGAGATTATAAAAAAAAGTGAAATCTGATTACAGGTAGATGTTAAAAAATACATGCATGCATGCCTTTTATTGTTAAAAAAGAGTTGTGTTAAAAATGGATAAATAAAAGTACAAAAAATCCCAAAATAAAACAAACTCAAACACACCCTAAAATAAAAACAGGTAAAATTCAATTTACCTTATTGTTGGGGTGTTCTGACTACAAAATGTTTTATATAAAATACATACCAACAAAAATGTTCTATTAGGTAAAGTTCATGTTAATTCAATAATAAAAGGTGTTGTACAGTGGCTAGTTAAAAGGTAAACAAAACAATAGTAAATAAGAAAATCACAATAAAAGGTAAAAATTGATGAACCAATAAAAGATGCCCAAATTTTCAGACTTCAAGTCCTTCCTCAGGGGCTATAAGAAAAAGAAAGATGGTGACACATCAACTAACAAGAACCATCATTTTTTCATTTTATTGGGATTTTCTTATTTGGATTTTACCTTTTAAATGTGGTTTTACCTTCTAAACTATTGTTCATATTAATTTTCTTGAAAGATGAGAAAGTTGACTACTTAGTAAATCTGTGTTAAAGATGGTCACTCCTGATTTTTTTTATATCAAAGATTTTATGATTTGTGAAGGAAATGAAAGATATGTGTCAACTTAATCAAATTACAAAAAGAAAATGATAAGTCCATGGGCTCATTTCCAAGATATATGACATAAAAAAAAAAAATTGGTGGAACATCAGACTCCTTTAAATTTTACATAACTTTAATATTGGGACATTTTAAGTCTAAAAAACCATGCAGATGTATCAAGAATTTCAAGAAACTTTATATAGTTGAATTTTGAGGTCTATATTATCAGACAATGTCATAAAATGTGGGGGTCGGTGTGCAAAAAAAACAAAATTCCATATTAAAAGGTATAGTCTAGATGAGTTCCAAAATCAAAATGAAATTTAGAAACATGAAGGGTGACCTTTCTTAAATAGAACTACATGTTACTTTAAGTTGAACATTAACTAAAATCTAAAAAAGCAGTCAATGATTTTTAGGTTAATCAATGGAAAATTAACTGAATTATTATTCTTTTCACTAAAGTTTTCAATGAAAGCTGATCAAATTAAAGTAAAAAGTGTCACTAAAAAGATATCAATAGTGAACTGATCTATATCTTGCAAATCAAAAGCTAAAGCATAAATTCCTGTTCAAAAGAAATGACCCTACTCAGCGTACAAAACAAGAGTAGAAGATAGAAGCAGACTTTATTATTGAGATCTAGCCATTTGTTTTAAGGAAGATAAAGCAGCCTCTTCAATAAAACTTTGACATTGATTTACATCAATATATTTAAGCTTACTGTGGATTCATTTATTTTGGTGGGTACCAATTTTCATGGTTTGATAAAAATTGATTAGTTTGTGGATTCTTAAATTCGTTGTTCTGAAGTCTGCAGCATACAGATAAATGTTAAATTTACTTTTTGTGGGATATCAAATTCTGTGGGTTAACGCCACCCAGGAAATTTGATATCCCCCGAATAATAATGAAACCACAGTATTAGAGAGCAAAATGAAAATCTATGGCAGTCATGTACATCTTATTTAGTCTTGCCTTTTTAACAATGAAACAAGTGTGGCCACTAAAACTATGTCTCGCCTGCCGGCACCATCACTAAAATCAACTACATAAGCTTTTATTTCTTGATATAAACACAAAAAGTGTCTGTATACTTAATAACAGATGCCTAGTTATTATACTATTCAAGCAATCCATTGTCCACACAAGTATTACAAAAAGTTTTCTGTCTGAAAAAAAGACCTAAGTTCACAGAGTCACTGGAGCGTAAAAATGGGGTCATGGTCACATGGCAGGGTGACAGTTGCCTTGTACATAACTGCAACTGTCTGTTTACCCAATATCAGATGCCTAGCTATTATAACTTTCCAGCAATTCATCGTCCACAAAAGTCTTATAAAAAAGTTTATGGCCTGAAAAAAGACCTAAGTTCATGGAGTCACTGGAGCATGAAATTGGGGTCAGGGTCACATGCCATGGTGACAGTTGTGTAGACCATAACCTGAACTGTCTGTATAACAAATATCAGATGCCTAGCTAATATACTTTTCCAGCAATTCATTGTCCACAAAAGTCTTACAAAAAAGTTAACGGCCTGAAAAAAGACCTAAGTTCACAGAGTCACTGGAGCATGAAAATGGGGTCAGGGTCACACGTCATGGTTAAAGTTGTGTAGACCATAACCTGAACAGTCTGTATACCAAATATCAGATGCCTAGCTATTATACTTTTCAAGCAATTCATTCTCCACAAAAGTCTTACAAAAAAGTTTACGACGCCGTCGCCGCCGGAAAGTAATACCTATGTCTCGCCTTCCGCGACTATTCGTCGCAGGCGAACAATGATAAAACTGAAACATTTTTAGAGTCCAAGTATTTTGCTTACAGCCCTGGAAGGGTAAGAATATTTAGCCATCGCTACAGTATACAGTCCTAGTACTTACTATGGAGGTTTGGTGTTGAAGTTCACTGATACTAGGATAACTATGTTTTCTTCTCTCTAGTCCTGGGCTGTGAACTCTTGGTTCAGTAGAACTCTCAGAAGGTCTCTCGCTATCTCTGGAATGTATCAATCATTAAAGCCATAAACAAGTAATACTGTGATCGAGCTCACAAAAGGATACCCCCACTTCATATTGGACTCAGTACTGTAAAAAAAAATCTCATGTCCAGTTATCTCCCTTCGATAATAACCGAGAGCAATACAAATTCTTCATGCACATCTAAAGATGATGTACTTCCTTCATGTAAAGTTTCATCAAAATCCTTCAAGCGGCTTAGGAGGAGTTGCGCTTTCAGGGTCTCCCATTGAATAATGTATTTAAAATGTCAAAGTCCAATTATCTCCCCTGAATGATGTCTGATTGCGATGAAAATTCTTCATGCACATTGACATATGATGTACTTCCCTCATGTAAAGTTTCATCAAAATCCTTCAAGTGGTTTAGGAGGAGTTGCACTTACCAGGTCTCCCATTGAATAATGTATTTAAAAAGTCTAAGTCCAATTATCTCCCCTGAATGATGTCCCAGTGCGATGAAAATTCTTCATGCACATCTAAATAAAATGTACTTCCTTCATTTCAAGTTTCAGCAAAATCCTTCAAGCCGTTTTTTGAGGAGAAGTGCTTACGAGTTATGTGGGCAGATGGTCAGACAGACAAGGTGTTTCCTATATACCCCCAAACTTTGTTTGCAGGGGGTATAGTAACATTAGAGGTCAATATATACATGAAACTAGTTCTCTCTAATCCCAGGCTGGGAACTCTGGGTTCAGTAGAACTTTCAGAAGTTCTCTCACTTTCACTTTTATAGAAAATAATGAGATGTGGAATAAGTGTATCAATCATTTGTACAATAACTACAGGTATATATGGATAACATAAAATGTCAATAGAAACTAGACATACAACATTCAACAAACATGTTTTATTTGTACGAATGATTCATTCTTGAACAGCTCTGATGAGTTTGGTTCAGACAAGTTTTTATACCATGATAAATTAATCAAAAGGAATAAAAAATGGTTCAATATACAGTTTGGAAAGTATTTAATTTCAACAGGTAAAATTAGTGTATATCTTATTAAAGAATTTTATAGGACTTAGGAATTTGTTCGGTTTGATGTGAAGTTGTTTTATCAGTATTAGGTTTTAACAATTTAAATAGACTAACAATTACACATTTGTACTTTTTAGGTAGTTTAAGGGATATCAAAGAAACCCATCAATTTTTTTTTCATTTAGATTAATGACAAAACTGTTTTTGAATAAAAGATGTCTACCTGGCCTCAACAGTGGTAGCTTCTCTGAGGGCTTTTCTCCAAGACTCATACAGTTCTGGGTCCACTTTCTTGACATCATTTAGTTTACCCTGGTACTGGATTTCACCATTGGCCATTACTATTACCTATACATATAAACATTTAGATGTATAGTTATCATTTGACAATTTTTAACATATTTAAGCATTGATAACACCAAACCATACTAGTATGTCTTTGCCTTGTTTTGTGTCTTTATGGACATTTGAGATTCACGATCCCTGTTTGGTAATTTGGTTGTTGCCTTTCTTTGTGTAAAATAAATTACCCCATCCTCCCCATAAAAAATATCTGATTGAAAGTTCTAAATAGCAAATGCACATCAACATTAAATCACAAAAATTGAGTTAAAGTTTCATATAAGTCCATCACATGGTTTAGGAGGAGTTGCAAGTAAGAGATGGTATCCTTTTGTCATCTAATAGCTAATGGTGTGTTTTTTTAGGGGAAATCTCCCAAAAAACAATCCAATCGAATTTTAA
The DNA here is from genome assembly GCA_963971305.1 of Arcuatula senhousia. Classification (NCBI taxonomy): domain Eukaryota; kingdom Metazoa; phylum Mollusca; class Bivalvia; order Mytilida; family Mytilidae; genus Arcuatula; species Arcuatula senhousia. Next base: position 2,283,161 of record OZ020308.1, on the reverse strand, counting down.
AGAAAAGGTACAAATATAAGTTATGACATAAAGGTTGTGAAAAAGTTTCATGAAAGTCCTTAGTGTTGTTAAGAAGTGAAACAGAAGGACAGACTAAAGGATGGACAGGGACACCTGTTTCGTTATATACACCCTCCCCCCATTTTTAACACAGGGTTAAAATCATATCTGACTTTAACTCTCAAACTTTTCATAGCAAGCAATACAAAAATAAAATTAAGTTTTTTTTTTTGTTTTTTTTAAAACTTAAATACTAATTTATTGTATTACATCCTGTAACAATTTCCTCAAGATGCCCTGGGAAAGCAACTCTTGAGGTTCCCTGTAATTACATTATTCTTCATCCCGAGGACACAAAAGTTAAGATGAAGAATATTGGTTGAATATAAAATACATTAAAAATTAAGTTTCAATATACTAACATGACTAGCATATGTAAGATATTGCAGTTGATGTGTAGATAATATGACTGTCCTTTTCTTCTTCAGCATTCTGTGGATTATGGCTTCTTCGAATACATGTTTACCTACATGGGCATCTAAAGCTGACAGTGGATCATCCTGATAAAGTATAAAAGAAACTGTCAAAAATTGCCAGATTTTGTAAAACAGTAATAACATGAGCAACAGACCTGAAATCAAAACACACAGTATGTCACCCCATGGTTATGCTACATACCAAATATGCTGTGATTGCTGAGAAAACTGTTACCAAAATTAGTCTCCCCCTGTCTGCCTCCTGACATTCACTGTTTTACTTCCTGGATTGTTCACTCCATGAATCTATTAAAGTCTCATCAAACAGGAAGAGGGGAAGTTACAGACCTAATCCCACTTTATGGGAACTTTCAACGAACCCATGCTGATGCTATATACCAAATACATTTTTGTTAGAAGTTGTAAGATAAAAATTTGCAGAGAAAACTGTAACAAACATTATTCCCTACCCGTGTGACAGTAACTATTTTGTAACATAGAATTTTCACTCTGAGAACTAAACTCTAGAATACATGCTCAGCTTTAACAAGACTTAATGAGCAGATCATTGTTTATTTATATATACCTACAAGTATACTTATATCTTGTTTTTAAATACAAGGCTCTTGCTATACTGATTATTTTTTCTGATCAGATCAGAGGGGACCATTGTCTCATAGACATTACTGATATATCATCAAGATTATACATACAAGTATAATGGTATCTGCTTTAGAATATAGGGCTCTGGCTATACTGATTCTTTGTTTCTGGCCACCACTGAGATTTATACCCTGAAAGTAGAAATTGAAGAGTTTTAGTAAAATTGTAAGTCAAGATAACTATGTAACTTACTGTATTGTAGGTTTTCTTTGAAGATTCTTGCTTTTGCAAAATTTGAGAGGTCTTGCGAGATGCATAAATAAATGTCTGCTGAAATTTGATACACACTCAAAATTGACCACTGCTTTACGGTATTGACACATATGCCAAATTAATTCTGTTGGACAAATTAAATAGTTCTACGTTTCAATAGAGGAAAATTTTAAAAAAAACTTTGTTTTTTTTTTTCAAATAGAAAGCAACAATCTGAATCCTTAGTCATATTAAAAGATACTAGCTGTTCTTATTGTGGATTTTTAAAATTGCCATTGATTTATGTACTTTCAGCCTTTGTTGAAGAAACCAGTCCCATAAAAAAAACACTGAAAGTAATTTGACTTTCAGCCTTTGTTGAAGGAAACCAATCCCATAACAATAAAACACTGGTAGTAATTTTACCTTTTCTCCTATTTCTGTATTATCTCCTGCAGGTAACATAGCAATGTCTGGTTGTAAGGCACAGGCTTGTAAAACACTCTTATACCTGAAATATATACAAACATGTTAAGTACTATTCCACATAAGGATCAGGCAGGGGGTGGCATATCAATAATTTCCAATTTCAGATTTTGCGGTATAGATTCATTCATTTTACCATAAACAAGAGGCTCCCAAGAGCCTGAATCGCTCACCTGAACTACACAGATACATATATTTGTAGATATTATTGTGCTTAACCATATGCGATTTAAATTTATGAAATATCTTGGTTAGTTTTCAAGATATTGGGCTTAATAAGTGCAAATTTGGCAAAAATTAGGAAAAAGAACAATAACTCCCACATCAGCAGTCAGATCTTTTCCAAAATTTCAGGACAGGTAGATCTTAATATGCTGATCACTTTTGATTCTTGCACAATTTTGATATCTGAAACCAGTTTTGAGTTATTAGCAAAAAAATGAAATTTGCCCCTATGTTCTATTTTTAGCCATGGTGGCCATGTTTTTTTACCAATCAAAAATCTGAACGATAGAGTTGTAGCATATAAGCTATCAAACAGTGTGCCATGTTAAGATGCAGTTGGTCTTACTGTTTCAGACAAGTCAGGGGAAAAGTAATGAACAATGGTAAATATTGACGCTTTAAGGGCCATAACTCCTAAAAGAAATGGTTCTACAGCTTTGACCTAATTACATGAATTGTAGATCTTGATGTGCTTAATCATATGCAATTTGAATTTTTGAAATATCTTGTATAGTTTTCAAGATATAGGGCTAAATAAGTGAAAAATTTTGAAAAAAAATCCAGAAAAAGGGCAATAACTCTTATGTCGTTTGTTGGATCTTCTTGAAAATTTCAGAGCAGGTAGATCTTGAGATGCTTATCACTTTTGTCTTCCATCAGAATTTTGATATCTGTTACCGTTTTTGAGCTATTTGCAAAAAACTGTTATTTGACCCCTATGTTCTATTTTAAGCCTTGGAGGCCATATTTTTTGACAAATCAAAAATCCGAACGATAGAACTTTAGCATTAATGCTATTAAACAACTGTGCCAAGTTTGGTTGAAGTTGGATGTATGGTGTCAGACAAGTTAATCTTTGAAATTCAGGGTAAAAGTAATGAAAAATGGTAAAATTTGACGCTTTAAGGGCCATAACTCCTAAAAGAAATGGTTCTACAGCTTTGACCTAATTACATGAAATGTAGATCTTGATGTGCTTAATCATATGCAATTTGAATTTTTAAAATATCTTGTATAGTTTTCAAGATATAGGGCTAAATAAGTGCAAAATTTTGAAAAAATCCAGAAAAAGGGCAATAACTCCTACATCGGTTGTTGGATCTTCTTGAAAATTTCTGGGCTGGTAGATCTTGAGGTGCTGATCACTTTTACCCTATGCCAGAATTTTGATATCTGTTACCGTTTTTGAGTTATTTGCAAAAAACTGCAATTTACCCCTATGTTCTATTTTTAGCCATGGCGGCCATGTTTTTCAACGAATCAAAAATCCCCACGCTAGTTTTATACTACCTATGCTAATTAACAACTGTGCCAAATTTAAAAGCCATTGGACTTATGGTGTTAGAGGAGTTAACGTTTGAAAAATGTTAACGACGACGGACGACGGACGACTGACGACGGACGACGGACGACGGATGACGACGGACGCCAAGTGATGGCAATAGCTCACATGGACCTTTGGTCCAGGTGAGCTAAAAATATGGCGGGAAATTTTCCTGTACTTTTCACTATACAATGTAACTAAATTTTGAATGGTAATATCTCCTAAACCCAAGATAGACTGAAAAATTTAGTGGTCAAATCAAAGTTAATGGGGTAGCTTTACCTGATTCTGTTGAATTTTTTTTGTGTATTTATTATCGATGTGCCCCCCTATTAGTGGTATCTGCCTGATTCTTAGATAAGTAGTACTTAATAACTGGTAACAGATCCGATCTTGTCATTGATTTTCAGCTATAAATTAGTATTGTAAAACTATATTACTGACAATATCAGGAAAAGCCCTGTCAGAAAAATTTCAGTGTTTCCAAAAATATTTGGAGGATTACCATGAAATTTTACATGAAACAAATCCCAAATGTTAATCAATATCTGTAAAATCTAAGTTCTGTAACCATTCCAGAATAAGCCCTACACATCCTTGTAGCAGGTCTTAAATATATGTGAAGAATTGACTGAATGCTTAAAGTAAAATTTAATAGATTTTACCTTTTCCAGATGTAAGGAAGACCAAACAATATATTATCCCTGAGTTAATTTACCTTTTCCAAGTATAAGGAAGACCAAACAATATATTATCCCTGAGTGTGTTTACCTTTTCCAAGTATAAGGAAGACCAAACAATATATTATCCCTGAGTGTGTCATGTAGTAACCATGGTTTCTGAGCAGCATAGGCCACCTTAGAACCTCTGAAAATAAATAGATAAGTAAAGCAATATTCTGGATATACAGTAAAACTTTCATAAACAGAACCTCTTTGAAACTTTGTTTAGTATAAGCAGATATAAGATTAGATAAGTTTGGTTTAGAGAGGTTTCACTACAGAAAATACAGATTTAATTCCCTTTTTCCCAACTGATTGTATAATGCAAGCCTTTTACAGTTCAAAAACTAAACTGCTTAAAAAGATTGCAAAATATTGTAAATATTAAACATGACTTACTTGTACCAGTCGATTGTTCCTTCTACAGTCAACATCTCCCCTAACATTGAACTTAATAAAGATGTCTTCCCTGCTCCAACCTGTCCAACAATTATAGTCAGCTTTCCTGCAATCAGAAAAATACATATCAGATCGTATAACACAATTTTCTGCTCATACTTGGTCAACTTGTATTTGCTGAAAAACATGTGATTGTAATTTTTGTTGTGGATGGACGAAGGTATAACAGTTTTCTTTTCCCAACTGGGGTATAAAAATTGTAACTTTCCATTCAGCAAAAACAAAATATTAAGAATATAAACAGTTATGACTAAACACTAAATTCATAAATCCCATACCCATTGGTATTCTGACGTTGATGTTTTTCAGTACTGGATCTTTAGTCACAAGATCCCATGAGAACGACCCGTTAGAGATCTCCACAGCCATCCTGGCCTCAATAGTCGTCACCTTGTCTGCAATGTCATCCTCGTCCTCTGTAGATACCCCACTGGTGTGTCGTCTCCTAGGTTTCGTATCGGTTCCCTCGTCAACAGTCAGGCCAACTGCAAAATATATTATAAAATAAATTATAAAGGATAAGATTGAAATTGAAGGTTTACCATTTTCTTTGATAGTTTTAGGATTGCTTTTTTGAATCATATGCATTATATTACTGATCTAGGAGCAAGTGCTAAGATGGCAAGCCGCAGCAACAAATGGTCAAACTGAAGGTGGTTGACTGTTTTTCATTGTACAATGTTTTTAACTGCCTCTGCCTCTACTTATTTCAATTTTCATGGTCACCCTAAAAAAGACATTTCTTGAATTTTGTTGTTTGATTCTTTAAATCAAAACAATGAAAATTGGAACATCTAAAAACATGTTAAAGAATAGAAAAAAATTAGATGTGAAATAAGTGTATGAACCACAACTTAAAAAAGCTTTATATCTTTTGAAGTGTTTATCTTGTAATTTTTTTTATTAATAAAATATAAAAAAGAAATAAATGTTACATCATATATGCTGTAACAAGTCTTTAAAACTTAAATATAGGCTTAACAAGTGGTAATTTAGAAAAATCATGATGAAAAATGCCAACAGCCTTTAATGAGGGCAGTAAGCACTGCTCGCCATTCTGCAAATGGCCAATGGTCTAAATACTTCATACAATTCACCTTTATATGTGTTTTACCACAGTGATATGTTTGCCACAGGCATATGAATATAGTAAACTTACCAATCAAACATATTTCACTTTCAGAACAGAGAAATCTATCATACCTGAATTTCTAACATCACTTTTTGGCCTCTCTTTCATCTCAATGGCATCCCCCAGAGAATTCTGACTGCTGTGATTGGCTAGTTTAGAAAAGCTATTTATATCTTTCAGGGAAGCCTGGCTGTTTTGTCTGCTGTGACCTGGTGACCTTGAGAAGTCACTCTCGAGTGAACTTTGACTTCCCATACTGTGCAATGATACACTGGACTTTTTCTCACCATTGACATCTTGAACAATAACATCAACCTTAAGTGGCTGAAACAGATGGGAAGTTTAATATAAAAAAGAGATCAATTAAATGAATTCTTAGAGAATGCTCATTTTATTGTTGTCATAATTTTCATGCTTTTAAGTCCTGTTTGGATTCCAGTATGGCATATTTTGGTTTTATCTAATAATCTTTCTAAGCTCTTTATACTAAAAAAGTTTTAGGCATTTTCATTCTTTTTGGTACAGTATCTCTGATGAGTTTTCACTGGATGAAACTGTGCCAGGCTTTGCAAAATTTATTGTCTGGAACTTTTTGTATTTAAATATTGCTTTTAACTGCACCCAGAACAATAATAAGGTCTCAAGAACTTTTTTTCCCTTTTTAACAGAATGAAATTATTGAATTGAGTATAATATAAAACGAGTACTGATTGTGACGGCAGCCGTCACAGATGTTCCCCAAACGAACAACATGTACTTTAAAGCTGCAAAAACGGCAGCCATTTTGTAAATTCTGAAAAGTTGTGCACACCTCTGATGTGGAATATTACTCGCAACATCAAAATCTACCAGAATACCAATTTTTATCAAAATAAATGGATTCTTATATTTTGGCGGCCATCTTGGATATAAAAATTTCACGTTTTTGCATATTTCGGAAAAACTACAAATGTCTCTTTAAATCTTTTTAAATATTTGTGTAGTACTTATCAAGCATTATAATACCACACAATTTCTGGGTGCTCATCACTTGGGTTACTGAGATATGACAACGTCCTATATTATGAACTTTTCTATAAAAGCGGCCATTTTAAAAATTTTTTTTGATATTTTTGTAGTACTCATCAAGTTCTATAATCCTACCAAGTTTCAAGGTCCTAGCCACCTAGGTTACCGAGATATAGCAATGTCCTATATAATGAACTTTCGCTATTTACTCGGAAACGGTGGCCATTTTGAAAATTTCGAAAACGTTGTGCACACCTCTGATATGTGCCCTATCACTGAAGAAAGTTTCATAAAGCTCACTCTTCACATATCTTCGGCTATACCCGGACAAGCGTTTTTTAGGGTGCGGAAGAAGAAGAAGAAGAATAATAAGAATAATAAGAAACGGAGTAAAAACAATATGTTCCCGAACTTCGTTTGGGGAACATAATTACAAAGATTGTTGCAAATTGGGACTTCATGTAACATTTTCTAAATTAATTGATTGATTGATAAATAGCAATATTGTAGTTTGGAAAGAACATAAAGAACTAGCTATAATTTGTGTTGGGATGCCAACACACAAGTCGCCCAAAATCGCCTTGGATACTTTTTCTTCCCATTCAGTACAATAAAATATGTATAGAAATCAAATTTCATTGAAATCGGACAAAGTTCACATTTTTAAGGGGGGCGGGTGTAGTAAAATGGCCGCCATTTTGAAACCGGAAGTCGGATTTCAAATCTGGTCGCAGATTTGAATTCGGCATACCCGCTTTACCCAGATGACCAATTTTCAAGACGATCCGATGAAAAAAAAATTTCCGCCCACTTTTTCCGACGGCCGCCATTTTGAAACGGCGGCCATCTTGAAAATTTCAAAACTTGGTTGCACGCCTGTAAGTGACCCACTATCCAATCCAACAAGTGTTATTCAATTTCCTTGAACGCTTTTCTTGTATTAGGGAGGACAACTTTACGATAAAGAATCAGAAGAATAATAATAACAAGTATTTACTGTGATTGCAAGCAAGTATCAGAAGAATAATAATAATAATAAGAAACGGTGCAAAAACAATAAGTCTCCCAAACTTTGTTTTGGGCGACTTAATTAAAAGACTATAAATCTGACACCAAAAATAACATCACTTTCATACTGAAAATTCGTAAGCATATTTTAAATGTAAGCATATTTTTCATGTATCATGCACTTAATATTTTCATGCACAATAGTGTTAATGAAAGTAGTGTAAAACAGTTGCATGCATTAAGAAGATACACAATGAACTTTCTCCCACTCTGACAATAAATGATCATAAATACTAGCATTATTCTTTTCATTCATAAAACATTACAATAAAAAAGTGGTCCATTTTATGGAAACAAGATATAGAGTTTGTACAATAAGAATAACATGCATGCATGTGACATTATTGTTATTTCCTAATAAGATTGGTGTTAAACAGATTTTTCAGGAAAACTAAGAAAGTCTGGGAATTTCACCAAAATTTGTCCCTTATTCCTACCATGCAATCTCTAGCATACGTGTCTAAAAATAGAATAAGCCATACCTTGGATTCCCCGACTTCAGTGCCAATGGAATAAGTTTTGGTTTTGTCCCCCATGTTGAACCCCTCAGTGTCGTCTGCTAGTAGGTAAGGGATTAATCTTTTGGCACTGACATTAGCATTTATAAACGAATTGATGAAAGCTGTAAAAAGTATGGTGGGTACACGAAGGACATTAAACAAAGCGAGTGTGGACAGGGCCCGTGCAGCATCCAAAGGGGCGTCGGCAAAGTAAGGGTACAATATAAAAGTCTGAAAGAGAAACAAAACAATGATTTTACCTTGCTGTCACCTACTTCAACACTCTTGTACTGGGTGTTGATTTCACTCCCTGTACTGAGCCCCTCAGCCTCTTCTGACATGAGGTATGGTATTAACCTTTTTGCACTGACATTAGCATTAATAAAGGTGGAAATGAAATAGGTGAAGAAAAGTGTCGGTATGCGCATTAGGTTGAATAAGGCTAATGTTGACAGGGCTTTGCCAGCATTGAGTGGCGTGTCTTCAATGAAGGGATGTAGAATAAAGGTCTGAAATGATTAAAACATAAACTGTTAAATAGCAAGGTTAGTAGGAATGTTATGAAGGGTGGAGAAATCTGTGCAACCCAGCAAACAATAACAGTGCTGTGACCTCGACCTTCTGAAAATAATCAATAATACCACAAGGTATACAAAAAATATCTGATATTCTCAATCCTGATAACTCTGGTGACCTTCCTGCATTGTAATTTATGACAGAAATAATTATAGAAATATAATCATAGTGATGCTTTATAAAAGATTATATACAGATAATGAATACAAAGTAAAAAAAACTTGCATATAATTTTCAATTATCATTAGAAGGGGTAAAAGGGTTATTTTCGTGTAATGTTTTTGACATTTCTATTTTCCATGTTTTCGTGATTTTGATTTTTATATCTCCTGTTTACATGTTGACATTGTTGTACATGCCAGGGTTGCCACTATATTGTTGTTGCCAAATTCAAGGGTTTTTCCAGGACTTTTCAAGGGTATTAAGGTCATTTTCAAGGATGTAAATAGTCGACAAAATTTCAGTCCCCCGATGAAGTTTTCTGTGAAACAGTTCAATCATGAACCTTTGATTATGAAACTATCAAATTCCAGGGTTTTTCAAGGATATTTTCATTTTTTCAAAAGTCAAGGTCTTTTTAGGACTGAACTGACAAATGAAATTCAAGGGTTTTTCCAGGTTTCACAGATGAAACCCTGACATGCTCTGTTTTTGCCTGTGTTTTATGTTAGACAACCCATTTCTCATGCGTGATGGTCTTTTTTGCTTTAAAATCTGGAACATGCTGAAATCAAGTTTATTTTATCAAAACCTTAAAAAAAAATAAAAGCATTTGATTGAATTTAACAATAAATCTAATTTATATTCTTGAGTCGCAATTTTTATAACCAGTGCTTCCATTTCTGCATTTTTAGCATGTGTGCTTTTGTATTGAAGTCCCCCCTTTCCACCCCCTTAAAAATTTTCTACCAAACTCTAGATAAAATAATAATACTATATTTATAATCCAGTACCTATATTTGTGTTGTAGTGTACTAAACTATAATGATTTGTTTCCCTGATCAGTGTTTCGGCTATTGTAAAGATAATCTTTATTGTAGATATGAATACAAAGTACATGTACATGAGCATTGTTTGTTTCTATGCTTTTTGTGTTAATTGTTCGATGTCTTTCAGTTAAAATCTGGGAATTGGTATTGAATCTTATGTATTGTATATTTAGTGTTGAGACAACGCAAGACAGTGAGCAGGGACCACTGGTCACGTTGAAGACAGATGGTTGTCTTCCAAAAAGGAATTTTTAAATATCCTTTTTTTTAACATCGAGGTTGTGTCCCGTACACCTATTCCACACCCATTATTATCTATTATAAGTAAATGTTATTGCTATAATAAGGCATTTCCATACTCACAATCATAGTACCAATAATAGGGATAGCTGTTCCAGCAAAGGCTAAAATTACAAACAAATTACTGGTTAATATGTATTTTGGATTCTTTTAGTTTTGAGGATATCAATTTTCATGGTTTCAGCAAAAAGGATATTTTGTTTAATCTTTAATTTCAGGATTTGCACATTAATGTGAATCAATGTAAAAATAACACTTCTTTGGATTCTTATTTTCATGGTTTACAAACACCCCAAAAAGCATGAAAATTGATGCCCCATGAATAATAATTAAACCACAGTATTTATATAACAAGATTTGAAGTCTTCCATGTTTAAACTCATTGGTAAACAGTAGATGAGGTTAAGGCATGATATATATCAACATTCTTTGGCAATGCAGTTGAAAAAAATATCAAGCTTCTGATTAATATGCTAAATGTGAAAATTGTGTAGAAATTTAAAATATACATGATAAAAAATCCCCAAAATGTAAAAGTTGAAAATACTAAAACAAATGAACAGGACTTTAATTGCTGTACTCTAACTAACAATGAACTTCCACATTTGAAAAAAAAATCGGAACCAACATTATTGACAGCAAATTCATTTTTACACATTTTCACGTCAAATATTATGAAACTGAACAAGGCAGGAAATATAAGTGATTTATGATAAGTCTTTGCTTTCCATATAAAATTGCTGGTTTTGTCTCTTACAAACTGCCCTGCTTATTTTCTGAAATAACTTACTGAAAAATATTCTGAAGACAGCAGCCTTAAACAATCCCCATAACTCCGACTTCCTGCACTGGTTTATGGCCCTTTTGAATTCTGGTTCCCAGGCCAGGAGTTTGATTACTCTCATTGACTGTATCATCTCATTACACTTCTTGACTCTGGCATCAGCATTGGACTACAAATAAAATCAGATTTACTGTTATAATGCAATACCACATGCATTGTTAAGATGTTAAGTTAATATAAATAACATAACAATCTTTAAAGGTTGACAAATTTCAAATCCTCAAGGTACATTATATTTGTTATGAAATATGAAATTATATTTGCCAAACATGATCATTTCATAAAGTTACTTATTATTGTTAATAAAGATGGTAAAAATTTATGTAAATATAGAAGAGATCTATACTATATAAGTATTTGAGTAAGTTTACTATGTTAATTGATATTATTCTTCACTCAATGGCAATCATTGATAAAGCTTAGAGTTTAATGGTCACATGAATGGCAGTAAAGCAATTTGAAATCTACTAATAGAAAGATTAACAAGAATATGATATAAGACATAATACTGCATCTCGCAACACTTGGGACAGACAGACAAACGGAGCCAAACAACATATGCCCCACTACTTACATAGATGAGGCATACAAATAATTATAAGATTACACAACCACATACCATGACTTTTTTCTGTTGTACAGACATCTGTCTGGCTATATAATACTGGAGAGGTGCGGCGAGAATAAAGATGGACGCCCCAATGACGGCACTGACACCAAGTTTATAGTAGAGCAGTACGATGGCTACAATTATCTGAAAATAGAGAAAATGTCTGGCTATATAATACTGAAGAGGGGCGGCGAGAACAAAGATGGAGGCCCCGATGACGGCACTGACACCAAGATTATAGAACAGAAGTACAAGTCAAAATCTTATCTCTATATGTATAAATTACAATCCTTTTTTTTTCAAATATAAAGAATCTCTATGTAGATTTTTATATACAATCTGTCCATAGTTTATTTAATTGAAGGTGTAATGTTATGCAAAAATATTTCTTATCTGCCTTTTATATTTTTGATCTTCGGCAAATTATTAAAGAGCAAGCATTGACCTTGGTCAGGATAAAGGCTGGTGCTTGTTATCTACTCGATGTGGATTTTTAAACTGCCACTGATTTATATAGGCAATTCAGATCTTAGATATTATATAATTTTTTACGGGTAAGTTTCAAAAACGATATAGACAATGCCTTTTTTTTACTTCTAAAACCACCATATTCAAGGATATTTCAATAAAGAATATATGTTATGTCACTTAAGAAAAAACATTCCATATTTTGTTGGACGGTACAAAGTTTTAACATCAGTAAACATGATTTTCCTTAATACATGTATATGACAGGAACATAGAACAATAGAGCAATTTTTGTTTTGTACCTTGTCTGCTTGTTCATCAGCACAACTTAAACCTATAAGTACCTGCAAGGGAGCTGCCCATATATAGTGGAATAGGAAGAACAGCATCATAATAAATAACGTGTCGAGTGTCATGTGATTCATGATTGAGCCGATCGTCATCTTCCCTCCACTGATCACCAGACCAGATATCGTCAACGATTTCTTGTAAATTATGGCCTGAAAAAGAATAGAATCAATGCTATATATTTGAACGATAAACCATCATATTGTTTTAATTCATCTTGGTCATACATGTATTTAGAAACAAATAATTAAAACCTCTATTAGTGAAAAGATATTGAGATGATGATTCAAATGTGACAAAATAGAACATGAAACAAGAGCTCGAGTTAAAACTTAAGTACAGTATGTCTCCTAGGCCAGCACCATTGATATTATAAAGTCCTTGTAGACTTCTCTGGACATTTATTAATTTTTAAACATAGAAAAAACTTGAACTTTAACATTACTTAAGGTACCACTGAAGCAGTGATAGTCAAGCACTGATGCATAAGCATACTGAGTTTGACTTACATTGCCATTGTAATGTTTTTTTAAAACATTTTCAAACAGTCATCAATGCTTCCAAATTTGCTGGTTAAACATGACTATGTCCTACTTAGGCAAGACAATAATTCTTTGAAATTTAACCAATTTATACTTTTAAAGAAATAAACATGCATAAAATAATTCATACAAATGTTGTTTTTTTTTTTAATTATAATGAGTTTCTTTTAGCTGCTAAGCAATAGTATAAAATGTTTGTGCAAAGGAATAAAAGCTTGGAAAATTGGGAATGTGGCAATGGAATAATATTGGGTGAAACATATATTTTGAAATAAACATATATATTTAGGCACACAAAAAAAAAATTTTTAAAAAGATTTTTTTTAGAAATGTGTTTTGTAGTAAAATAAATCAACAATCTGAAATTTAATTGAAAATTAAATGGTTTTTCATGAGTCCTGATGAACTACATGTACATGTTTAAACTTTTCTCCCTATGATAACATGATAAATACACTAATGAATTGTTACATGTGTTTTGACATTAACATTCAATTGTTAATGTTTATTATAATGACCAGTGATTACAACCCACTTAAGGTTACATGTATCTCTATCTACCTGTATATACCTGTGCTAATTGTTTCATGAGAGATATATCTGTAAATCAATTACATGTAAGTTCTAAAAACATTTTATTGTTTTTTCCCTCTGTTACATTTTTATTGCTCCTTCAAATGCCCAGAGGCAATAAATCTTAGCAATTAGTTTGTACTTAGTATACATGTACTAAGATCATTAACTTAGTTAAAAATATTTTCTGTACACTAAATAAAACAAATAAAACAGAAAAACTGATAAAAGCATTTGAAGAATTTGAATTTACATTTTATAACTGGATTATATGAAGCCTAAGAGCAACATGAAGTTACATAAGATAAAGTTTAGATGACACATAAGGCCCTGGAAATTTCTTGGTCCCCAAAGAATAAGAAATGAAATGCAAATTTGTGGATAAATTCGTGGTTTAAACAAAAAGTTGTTGCATAACTCAATGCAGATATTCTACATATGAAATCAAATTTTGTGATTATCCTGATCTGCAAAACCAACACAAATTGATAAATGACTTAAAATAAAAGTTTGAAATACAAAAAAAATGCTTTAATAGTTAGACAGGCCTATAAATGTTACTCTTTTACAACAGTTAGACACGCAAAGTAATGGCAGGCAATAAAACACATTATAATACAGACAAATAGCAAATTTATTTCAACAAACCATATTTTTACCTGAAGGGCAGTTTTGACTCTGATACCTTCCCTTATAACTAGATAGTAGTGATACTGTAAGACTGACAATTGTACGACTGTACACACGAACAGAATCCCGCATAAAATGAAGCCGTTCTGTAGGAAGTCTGAGACCGAAAGATAATGGGATATCTACAAAAGCAAAAGGCAATGAAAAAAAATTAATCATTGACTTTCTTGAATATGCAATAAGCTGTAAAGTCCATAATGTAAATAAAATTTAGATTCTCATCTACTCTTACAACAAAACATTTAACATTTATTTCTGCCAAAGAGAAGACCAAAGTCTATGAAACGTACAGTATTGTCATTATTGAAATTGACATGATTGACAACAATTTTTTTTAAAAACCTTCAAAAATTTTGAAAAGAGTAGAAGAATCTAAATTCTAAATTCACAATGGCTTTACATATGGCATCTAGCATAGTAAACTGGTCAAACCTGTTGTTCTGTACAGAGACAACAGGCAAAGCCTTATTCACTGGTTATAATCAGGGCTGTGACGTCACAGATTTATAGCTAAACACCATGATGTCTCATCAACTAAAAAAAGAACACAAAGCTCCAAATATCTTAACATCAGTAAAAAGGGGTTTTATTTGTTGTAATTTTTAATTTTCCACAAAAAGTTATTTGAATTAACAAAGTGTAAGTTTGATTAATCGAATCCCAGACATCCCTTTTGTTGTTTATTTTTGATAACCAATCAAAGACAATTGTCTCTTTGACTAATGAAATGAATCTTGAATATAGGCTTTGCCTGTTCCCTACGTACCTTGGAACAGGTTGACCAGGTTACTAGCATGGTAAATAGTGTTCAGGTAAAAATTGAAACTGTGTGAAATCGTGAAATCTGCTTAAAGCATCTGGTTATGTACATAATGTATCAAACTCTGTTTGTTTCTAGCATAAAAAATCTCATTTTCTTAAAATTTGAACCTGATCAAGGTATTCATAATTTCGATGAGATTTTTGTTTCTAAGTATGTGCCAGGGAGAGCAAGGTACAGGGAGGGTGATTGATTTTACCTGTAATGCCATTTTGACCCTAATACCTTGTCTTATAGTAAAGTAGACCTGTGTTTGATTAAGAGTGACTTGTATCATTGTGGCTATGGCCAAGACAAGACACAAGATATATCCATTCTGAAAGAATTCTGACACTGTTGTCAAATGTGAAACCTAGAAAATATCAACTGATATTAAAGAAAAATAGAAATGTTTTGGTCTTATATAAAGATTTTAAATCTTTGGGGTTAAATTTTTTTTTTATGAACTTGTATTCTCATATGAAATCAGCAAAACATCTTGCAATGACATGATGGTTATACTTGATATTGTTTATATACTTGATATTGTTTATATTACATAATAATTGTTACAGAAAAGATGAATAAACAAAATGACCAGTAGTGATTGGTTTGTTGTTGTGTAGACATTGGAATTCTAATACATGATTTGGCATCCCTTTTGATGGAAATAATTCTTCTTTATTTTACACATGTAATAAGAGTGTTATCTTGTACATTTATTTCACACAGAAAACAATATCACCAATGCCTTGTAAAGTGATAGTGAGAATATTACCAACTCCACTTTTTCTATGTTGTGAACCTACATGTACTCGTAATTGATTAAAATATTTACTTGAGTTGTATTCATCTGATCAAGCATGATGGTCAAGTTATTTGGATTGTTTCCTTGGTAACTAATAACAGATTGATTCTGATTGGCTGATGAAAGGGAGGCTGGAACATCAGGAACTTTTGTAGAAACATACGCATAGTTGACGACATGTTCCACACACCAAGGACCAACGAATGCCAACATGTCACCAATTAGTCGTAGAAATCCAGAAAAGAATAAGATGGGCCAGAAAGCTCGCATGTAAATCCTGTGAAGAGATGGCTGTTCATCTTTTAATGATGCTTTATGCTGAAAAATAATATATCATACAAGGTTCAATTGATTAAAATCTTTCTAATAGTAGATTTTCCTTACAAATTGAAAATATATGACCTTTTTGCAGATCTGCCAGAATTACCAGAATATGCAAAATGGTGGGTATGGTAGCAAGAGGCAAAGTGTCAGACCTGTCAAAGTTTTGTTAGATCTAATAAGTATATATAGACATTAAAAGTACATGAAAAAAAAATAAACTATCTGATTTATATTATGACCAGGCCATTAAATCTGACACTGTTATTGCTTTGACTGACCCTAACTTGTATCTGATTCCAACCTTGAACATGTCATACATATTTAGAAAGAAAAAAACTTATACTTATGTGACATATGACAAATTAAACACATTTAAAAGTCATAAATTTCTACTTATCCTTAAAACAACCATACCTTTTCAATGTCAAATGCTGCTTTTAGTTTCTTGTAATTTGTAGATGACAATTCACTCTGTAACATAATTAATCATAATTAACCTGTCAGAATATTCAAAGAGTTGAATGTGGACAGTATTGGAAGAAGAATCATGAAGCAATAAATACTTGTACAGCAGAAAATATACAGAAAATAAAGAAACATTTAAACCAGAAATATATACATGCAAATAAAAAAAAAATATACACAGGAGTCTTTTAAAGCGTTGCCTTAAATAAATTTGAAATGTACATATTGCATTTCCATGTACATGTTATTGTCACGTACAATATGTTCATTGTAACTAAGTTTTCTATTAAAGCTACATGTACATGTATGTTAATTTACATCATAAGCATGTATTTGTTCTACCAAAAACTTTCATTTCCAAGTGATCTACCCTGAAATTATTTATACATTCTGGTATGTACTATACTAACAATAAACATCAATTTTCAAAGTCATATCGTCTGGATTGACATGATTGATACATGATATAAAAATGTAGCATTACATTCCTAATACATATATATTAAAATTAAAAACGAAAGAATATGGAATATGTGCCAAAAAGACACGATCCACATATATATTGAAATGATTTTAATAAATGTACAAAAGCAAAATTTCACTGCGTGTGAAGCGCTTTTCTGGATTAACCTTCATCAGACACGCTAGGAGTAGAAAACTTGGAAATCCGGTAGAATATTAGATTTGATTAAAAACAAGTGCCAAATAAAAAGCTTCGCCGAGCGCAGCATGATACGACCGCAACATTTTGAACCCTGTACATTTTAGGCCCAATATGGATAGTCTATTGCTCTGGACACATGCAGCCCATAGTGGACTGACAAAGGTTTTTGACACATGCTGCTCTGGTGGACTTTCGACCCAGGGGGTAAAAATATAAATTTTCAATCTTGCAAAAAAATTGTCAAAATCGGACAAGAATTAAAAAAAAATCAATTTAGGCCCCTTTTGGCCCCATATTATGTAACAGGTGAAAAAGGGGTGGGGTTGAAAAATAATTTCTCAAATTTGGATTCACTACTTGACAAAAATAAACTTGCAAAAAAAAATTTCAAAAACAAACCAGAAATAAAAAAGTTTTGATTACGGCCCCTTTTGGCCCCTTATTATGTAACAGGTGAAAAAGGGGTGGGGTTGCAAAAATAATTTCTCAAATTTGGATTCACTACCTGACAAGAATAAACTTGCAAAAAAAAATTTTAAAATCGGACCACAAATAAAAAAGTTTCGATTTTGGCCCCATTTGGCCCCTAATTACGTAATAGGGGAGAAAGGGGGGGTCGCAAAAATTAATTCTGAATTGTGTAAATGAGCTGAACATTTAAGCAAGCAACAGCTTCTCTCTACCTGCTATAGTTTTCATTTCATAGGCCAAAAACATGAAAAACATTATTTTAGGGGCTGTAGCCCCTATAAGGGGTCATCTGACAACTTCGACCGTATGGAGTTTTTTGTAGAGCTAAATGAGCTGAACAATTAAGCAAGCAACAGCTTTTTGCTATCTGCAATAATTTTCATACTATAGGGGCAAAAACATGAAAAAATGCTATTTTTCACCTTTAAGGGGCCGTAACCCCTATAAGGGGTCTTCTGACAACTTCGACCAAATGGAGACTTTTGTAGAACTTTTGATCCTGAAGCAGTAGGGTGGCATCAGATTTCATCTATCCCTTATACTTTTTGAATTACAAGCCAAAAACAGTAGTCTGACGCCCCTGGTCTATTTTTAGCCACGGCGGCCATGTTTTTTGACGAATCAGAAATTGAAACATTACTACAGTGCAGGACACCCTAATGATCAATCATACCAAGTTTCATTGAATTCTGTTAAGTAGTTTCAGAGGAGAAGATTTTGAAAAAGTTATTGTAAGAACAAACAAAAAAGTTACAATTTTGGCCCCTTTTGGCCCTTAATTTCAAAACGAAAAAAGGGGGGACTCCCAAAATCAATCCCATCCATCCTGGTATGGTAAGAAATATCATTGTCAAATTTCATTGCATTTGGATAACTAGAACTAAAGTTATCGTGTATACACTAAAGTTAACAGACGACGACGACAACGACAACGACAACGACGACAGCATCATACCATTATACGTCCGCAAATTTTTTGCGGTCGTATAAAAATATTACAACAATGACAGATAAATTTATCAATCTTTAAAGAAACAGTCAAACATTGTCAAATTTGGAAATATGAAAACTGTGTCTTTCCAACACATATTCCAGTACTCAAAATATATAAGAGCATACAACTGAAGCACGGGGAAGCTTTCTACGACCTCCACACGGCACTAAAGCCAAACTCTGAAATAATATTAACTAGATAATGTGTCTATGAGCCACATGATGGCCCTCCCGTTCTTGAAATATCATTGACCCTCAATGTGTATTTACTGGGATATGGACCTTTACCAAGAAATTAATTAAAAGTGTTCATGTGTAAAATATAGGTCACAGTGACCTAATTTTTATTGGGTGGTGTCATGTTACCCAAGACACATCTAGTGGTGAAATACAATTGACCATCAACATGTAGTATCTGAGATATGGACCTTAACCAAGAACTTAACCGAAGTCATTCATGCATAAAATATAGGTCACAGTGACCTAATTTCTAGTGGGTGGTGTAGCCCTACCCAAGACCTATCTGGTGGTGAAATATCATTGACCCCCAACATCTAGTATCTGAGTAATGGACCTTAACCAAGAACTTAACCAAAGTGTTACGGACGGACGTACGGACGTACGGACGGACGGACGGACGGACAAGGGTAAAACTATATGTCCGATCCACATACGTGGTCGGGCCATAAAAACGAAAGAATATGGAATATGTGCCAAAAAGACACGATCCACATATTGAAATGATTTTAATAAATGTACAAAAGCAAAATTTCACTGCGTGTGAAGCGCTTTTCTGGATTAACCTTCATCAGACACGCTAGGAGTAGAAAACTTGGAAATCCGGTAGAATATTAGATTTGATTAAAAACAAGTGCCAAAAAATATTACAACAATGATCAAACAGATAAATTTATCAATTTTTAAAGAAACAGTCAAACATTGTCAAATTTTGGAAATATGAAAACTGTGTCTTTCCAACACATATTCCAGTACTCGAAATATATAAGAGCACTTCAATATAAATTCAAGTCATGAATAGGGCATGAAAAGAGCACTGTTTTGATATTTACTGTCTTCAGAAGTTTTAAAACCTTTCAATGCTATGTCAATGCTATCATGGTTACATGTATGTCTAGCTTTTATATGTAATAAAGAAATTTAAAAAAGGCCACCTTACATACATGTAACAAAAAACCTGTCCTTTTTAGCTGATCTCACTTACACCACAATGATTCTAACATCTGAAAGATTACCAAAGTGTTACACTGTCCCTTTTGGCTGATATCAATTAATTGTAAACAGTATAACATACATCCATATACATTTGTAATACTACACTAATACAAACCTCTGGAAGATTTCCCAAGTCCTTTTGTTCTAGTGGATGTTTGTAGCCTTGTTTCAGTAGCTTCAGAATCCAAAAACATGTCACCTTAGATAGGAGATTTACATGTTCAAATATGTAATCTGTTTTACCCAATTCTGGAGAAGGGTGAATATGTATTGGTTTACTGAAAAAGGCATATCTCTGAAAAAAAAACCACAATGTATATGAACATGATGAAATTACAATGTACATGATGTACATGTACAATCTATACCATTACAATGTACATGTAGTTGAAAAATACATGCAAATTAAAGCATTAACAATTTGACAGTTGAAAGAAGCAAAGAGGCACCAATGGGGCATTCAAGAGTCAAAAGTCTGAAAGGGCAACGAGGAAACCAGTAAGCACGAACAAAAACAGCACGAAGAAACACAAAACACAAGATCAAGCGAACAGAAATCAACAATGCAAACCCAAACTGTGACAAGACACATTTTTTGTTAGTTGTATAGTATACATGTGCATGTTTCTACAAGTATCTGGACATTGCTATATTGCTGTTATGTTATTTTCTCTTAGGATTTTTACTTACATTTGCAAAAGATGCACAGAAATAAATTGTATATTTAAATATTGAGCATACAAAATTATTAAACATAACAAATGAAAATACCACACATGCCACATGACTTTTGATGATGGAGATCATATATTTACGTTTGAATATGAAAATTCTAAATAAAACATGTACATTGTACATATTCCCATGTATTGTACATAAACATGATACATGTAAATACATATAACATATTTATGTACGTTTAAAAAAAAACTTTTTTACATGCAACACATACATGACATAAGTTAATGAAATTTTTATTTGCAAAAAAGAATCAGATACCTAATTTTTAGATGCAAATAGGACAAAAAAGGGTGTAAAATGATTTTAACTTAATGTACAAATTGTATAAGCTCCCAACAAGTTCATGAAGTTTGAATTGAATGATCTTTTAACAAAGAGTGTCTGAATGTTCAAAAGTAGAGATATCAGGTGAAAAACAGTCAGTCATGACAATATTAATGCTGGAATTAAAAAATGCTTTTACATGTTTTATCATTTTTTTTAAACCATATACAATAGCCCTTTATGAGTGCACTGTTTACAAATGTACATTTCATTATATACATGTAGTAATTACATGGTTATCATTGTAAAATTATTGTAATTTCATAAATGTACAAATGTACATTAATTTTACATATACATGTACTTGTCTTACAATTATGATAATGCCAATATTCATTTGTAACTACATTTTGTAGGACATTGACAATCATGTTTGTTTTAAAGTATATTTTCTTTGTTGTAAAGAGATGCATCTTCAATTTGAAAAAAAAAAAATCAATTACATATTCAATGCAGGTGTTTTAATATTAAATGTATATCCCTGAGTACTGTATATATATTTGTACTTTACCTGTATACATAAATAAATCATCTCTGTCAAGAGCAAAATGAAGTACAGGAGAATATCAATCCAAGTCACCCATAACCTTATATGCTTTGTAGTAACACCATTCTCTTGTAGTGATATAGACTTCAGTACTTTTAGAGTAAAACTACTGGCCCAGTATAATATAAAAGAAAGTAAAAATCTAGGCGAGTTCCATTGTTCTAAATTATGATAGAAAATAATACTAAGAAGAACTCCAACAAATGCAACACATTGGGGTACAACCGCATGAAAGTTTGTGACATCTGGGTCAGATAATTCTGCCATAACACCATCTAAAAATCCAACAATGATATTCAGTAAAAGTAATAAAGTGACAATCCATCGCACATTGTGACCTTTGAATTGGACCCAAGTTGCAGCTTCCATTCTTCCTATGTAGGATCTGTTCCATATTATAAGTATAAACAAGCTGAACACAGAAAATATAGAATGAGGTACTAAGTTCAATACATCAATAAAACATTCATTTTTTAAGACTCCATCTTTAACACTTAGAGCATTTTGACGAAGGCCACAAAATCCACCCATGGCTAAGACAAGTCTGGCTCTAAATGTACCATAGACTAAAGCACATGTAGGTTTCACAATGTTGAGTAATCCTAACTGAATTGTTTATCAAATGGGTCAAGATATAGGAAGTGCAAAATGTATCACCAACCAAGATAAAGGACTTTGATAAGTAAACATTTCAATTTCCATGCATGATGAACGAAATATCTTTCGATTTTACTTGATATTAGTATTATATCTGAACCAAAAGTTAGAGTAGCATAGAGCTAGTTACGTCAAATTATTCAGAACACTGATCTGTTGCTTATAAACGTGAAGAGAATGATTTAAATAATTAGAAAATTATCAGCTTCCCATCAACCTAACAACATATGAGCGGAAGTAAATGTGCGTGCGGATAAATATCGTTCTATTAATTAAACTTTAGCACGCGCTGAATATGCATCATATCAATTTCTGATTTTATTCAAAACATATTTATCTTTTACTAAAAAACTAAGTAACAATTTACATATTTTTTTATCGATAAGATCATTGATTTTATTTCAAGGACTATTTGTTTATCAAGCCGGAAGTTTCTACTTTCATTTTTAAAACAAAAATGACTCAACAGCAACCTGCATCACTTGAGACTGTCCCAAAAGACCAAAGGAATCTGAGGGCCTGCTTGTTATGTTCTCTTGTCAAAGTAATCATTATATAGAAAATGTACTTGTCTTAATTTAAACAAAAACGAACTGTGTGAGTCGTTTTTTATCTCATTTTTACAGTACACATTAAACAGTCAGGGGCATTACTTAAATCAGTGATTTTTAAATCACTTATTCAAGTATCATTTCAAAATGCTTAAGATTTTTCCAAAAATCTAAATTTACAAAAGAACAGTTTAAAAAAATTTATATTAATTAATAAATATTGAAAAAAGATTTAGTAAGCATATTTTAAATTACAAAATTATAGATTTTGCTGCCACCTGTTATCAGTATTTCCCCAAAATATGTGATTTTCTGATAAAAGAAAGACCAAATGTAACAACCCATTACTTTACTTTCTGAATTTTCCCAGCTGTGGCAATAATTTTCCCATTAACTTCAATATCTTAGGTTTCTGATTATGTAATTAATTACCCATGTTCGCGATCAAAATCTTCATGTTCACGATGCCTGAAGATAGCAGGGGTTACCTAACAAAATGTTACTTAAAAAGGTGATTTTTTAAAGGTAAAAATTAATATGATACTTAAACAAGTGATTTGGAGGGTAATTATCCAAAATTCAGTTCAGGGTCATGTCCTGCCATGACTGGACATTCCATAATCTAGACAGGGGTGTGTTCTATCTTTAATTATACAATAAGACTCAGACTTCTCTTCATAACATTTAAGTGAAGGACATTATAATAAAATCACTGTTATAAGTAGTTCATTTGTAATACTTGAACAAGTGATTTTAAAAGAGAGGTAACTCTAGCTTTGAAAGGAAAATAACTTAATAATACTTAAACAAGTGATTAAAAAATCACTGATTTAAGTAAGGCCCCTGACTGTTAAAATTTTATGCATGTATCATAAACTTAAATATATACATGTACCACAAGGTACATATGTTTACATTTGTACATCAGCTGACCATTTGTTAATTAGCGTAAATGATAATATGTGGCAGGTTTAACCTGTGACACTCCCTAAGTTACGATGTATTTTAAATATTTTACAAGCTAAAACATCTTTTTAAAAAATGTTTAAAAGGTGATATGAATTGAGACAATTCATATTCGAAACTAAAAACAAACCAGCTTTTTTATATTCACATGTGCGCTTAATAAAGTATGAAATTTGCAAGGAAAAAAGCTTTGAAAAGACACTGAAAGTTTGGGAAAACAAGCGTACTAAACTGAACATTGAAGGAAAATTCAGCTCATAGTACAACTATAATATTGACATTTCAACCATTAGCTTTCATTTCGGGAGTGTATAATTTTCTAATTAAACAAGTGCTTGTGGTAGTGAACTACTTTAAACATGTAGAGTCACTTAAGCAATATTTGAATTTATTGCCCCCTGTCACAACAGGGAACAGGGACAAAAAATGCTGGGTGTCTAAGGTTAGGTGTGTGGGTGGATGCATCACAGGCACTGGACTGGTTTTATTCAGATATTATATCATATACTCTAAAACATTGTTATATGAAACAAGTGCCTGTGGGATGTGTCCTAGACCTGTCAAGTGTCACACTACTCGCATGAGACTCGCACATCTAGTCAGGAATTTGGTGGCAAATTTCTTCGATTCTTTAATTTTTTTCTTTGATCCTCAATTTTTGGACAAGTTCATCAAAACAATAGCCCTGGCATATTATTCTAATTCTTATAATTGCACAGTATGCAGCTTTAGGTTGGATGTGTTTTCAAGTCTGCTACTTACATGAATCTACTTCCTAATTTATTAAGGTCTAAGATTGGAAAATTTATCACAACAGATTTCTCAGGTACTATTATTTTATAAGGTTTCAAGAGGAAAGTTACTCATTTACTATCTTGTTTTACTTTGCAGACTATTGACCAGTTTGAATTACATGGATGTGACAACTGTGAGGAATATTTACATCTGAAGAACAATAGAACTGCTGTATATGATTGTACAAGTTCTAATTTTGATGGGTAAGTAAGACATGTTAGAGGAGGTTTACATCTGAAGAACAATAGAACTGCTGTGTATGATTGTACAAGTTCTAATTTTGATGGGTAAGTAAGACATGTTAGAGGAGGTTTACATCTGAAGAACAATAGAACTGCTGTGTATGATTGTACAAGTTCTAATTTTGATGGGTAAGTAAGACATGTTAGAGGAGGTTTACATCTGAAGAACAATAGAACTGCTGTTTATGATTGTACAAGTTCTAATTTTGATGGGTAAGTAAGACATGTTAGAGGAGGTTTACATCTGAAGAACAATAGAACTGCTGTGTATGATTGTACAAGTTCTAATTTTGATGGGTAAGTAAGACATGTTAGAGGAGGTTTACATCTGAAGAATAATAGAACTGCTGTGTATGATTGTACAAGTTCTAATTTTGATGGGTAAGTAAGACATGTTAGAGGAGGTTTACATCTGAAGAACAATAGAACTGCTGTGTATGATTGTACAAGTTCTAATTTTGATGGGTAAGTAAGACATGTTAGAGGAGGTTTACATCTGAAGAACAATAGAACTGCTGTGTATGATTGTACAAGTTCTAATTTTGATGGGTAAGTAAGACATGTTAGAGGAGGTTTACATCTGAAGAATAATAGAACTGCTGTGTATGATTGTACAAGTTCTAATTTTGATGGGTAAGTAAGACATGTTAGAGGAGGTTTACATCTGAAGAACAATAGAACTGCTGTTTATGATTGTACAAGTTCTAATTTTGATGGGTAAGTAAGACATGTTAGAGGAGGTTTACATCTGAAGAACAATAGAACTGCTGTGTATGATTGTACAAGTTCTAATTTTGATGGGTAAGTAAGACATGTTAGAGGAGGTTTACATCTGAAGAACAATAGAACTGCTGTGTATGATTGTACAAGTTCTAATTTTGATGGGTAAGTAAGACATGTTAGAGGAGGTTTACAGCTGAAGAACAATAGAACTGCTGTTTATGATTGTACAAGTTCTAATTTTGATGGGTAAGTAAGACATGTTAGAGGAGGTTTACATCTGAAGAACAATAGAACTGCTGTGTATGATTGTACAAGTTCTAATTTTGATGGGTAAGTAAGACATGTTAGAGGAGGTTTACATCTGAAGAACAATAGAACTGCTGTTTATGATTGTACAAGTTCTAATTTTGATGGGTAAGTAAGACAGGTTAGAGGAGGTTTACATCTGAAGAATAATAGAACTGCTGTGTATGATTGTACAAGTTCTAATTTTGATGGGTAAGTAAGACATGTTAGAGGAGGTTTACATCTGAAGAATAATAGAACTGCTGTTTATGATTGTACAAGTTCTAATTTTGATGGGTAAGTAAGACATGTTAGAGGAGGTTTACAGCTGAAGAACAATAGAACTGCTGTTTATGATTGTACAAGTTCCAATTTTGATGGGTAAGTAAGACATGTTAGAGGAGGTTTACATCTGAAGAATAATAGAACTGCTGTTTATGATTGTACAAGTTCCAATTTTGATGGGTAAGTAAGACATGTTAGAGGAGGTTTACATCTGAAGAACAATAGAACTGCTGTTTATGATTGTACAAGTTCTAATTTTGATGGGTAAGTAAGACATGTTAGAGGAGGTTTACATCTGAAGAACAATAGAACTGCTGTTTATGATTGTACAAGTTCCAATTTTGATGGGTAAGTAAGACATGTTAGAGGAGGTTTACATCTGAAGAACAATAGAACTGCTGTTTATGATTGTACAAGTTCCAATTTTGATGGGTAAGTAAGACATGTTAGAGGAGGTTTACATCTGAAGAATAATAGAACTGCTGTTTATGATTGTACAAGTTCCAATTTTGATGGGTAAGTAAGACATGTTAGAGGAGGTTTACATCTGAAGAACAATAGAACTGCTGTTTATGATTGTACAAGTTCTAATTTTGATGGGTAAGTAAGACATGTTAGAGGAGGTTTACATCTGAAGAACAATAGAACTGCTGTTTATGATTGTACAAGTTCCAATTTTGATGGGTAAGTAAGACATGTTAGAGGAGGTTTACATCTGAAGAACAATAGAACTGCTGTTTATGATTGTACAAGTTCTAATTTTGATGGGTAAGTAAGACATGTTAGAGGAGGTTTACATCTGAAGAATAATAGAACTGCTGTGTATGATTGTACAAGTTCTAATTTTGATGGGTAAGTAAGACATGTTAGAGGAGGTTTACATCTGAAGAACAAGAGAACTGCTGTTTATGATTGTACAAGTTCTAATTTTGATGGGTAAGTAAGACATGTTAGAGGAGGTTTACATCTGAAGAACAATAGAACAGCTGTTTATGACTGTACAAGTTCTAATTTTGATGGGTAAGTAAGACATGTTAGAGGAGGTTTACAGCTGAAGAACAAGAGAACTGCTGTATATGATTGTACAAGTTCTAATTTTGATGGGTAAGTAAGACATGTTAGAGGAGGTTTACATCTGAAGAATAATAGAACTGCTGTTTATGATTGTACAAGTTCTAATTTTGATGGGTAAGTAAGACATGTTAGAGGAGGTTTACAGCTGAAGAATAATAGAACAGCTGTTTATGACTGTACAAGTTCTAATTTTGATGGGTAAGTAAGACATGTTAGAGGAGGTTTACATCTGAAGAACAATAGAACTGCTGTTTATGATTGTACAAGTTCTAATTTTGATGGGTAAGTAAGACATGTTAGAGGAGGTTTACATCTGAAGAACAATAGAACTGCTGTTTATGATTGTACAAGTTCCAATTTTGATGGGTAAGTAAGACATGTTAGAGGAGGTTTACATCTGAAGAATAATAGAACTGCTGTTTATGATTGTACAAGTTCCAATTTTGATGGGTAAGTAAGACATGTTAGAGGAGGTTTACATCTGAAGAACAATAGAACTGCTGTTTATGATTGTACAAGTTCTAATTTTGATGGGTAAGTAAGACATGTTAGAGGAGGTTTACATCTGAAGAACAATAGAAATGCTGTTTATGATTGTACAAGTTCCAATTTTGATGGGTAAGTAAGACATGTTAGAGGAGGTTTACATCTGAAGAACAATAGAACTGCTGTTTATGATTGTACAAGTTCTAATTTTGATGGGTAAGTAAGACATGTTAGAGGAGGTTTACATCTGAAGAATAATAGAACTGCTGTGTATGATTGTACAAGTTCTAATTTTGATGGGTAAGTAAGACATGTTAGAGGAGGTTTACATCTGAAGAACAAGAGAACTGCTGTTTATGATTGTACAAGTTCTAATTTTGATGGGTAAGTAAGACATGTTAGAGGAGGTTTACATCTGAAGAACAATAGAACAGCTGTTTATGACTGTACAAGTTCTAATTTTGATGGGTAAGTAAGACATGTTAGAGGAGGTTTACAGCTGAAGAACAAGAGAACTGCTGTATATGATTGTACAAGTTCTAATTTTGATGGGTAAGTAAGACATGTTAGAGGAGGTTTACATCTGAAGAATAATAGAACTGCTGTTTATGATTGTACAAGTTCTAATTTTGATGGGTAAGTAAGACATGTTAGAGGAGGTTTACAGCTGAAGAATAATAGAACAGCTGTTTATGACTGTACAAGTTCTAATTTTGATGGGTAAGTAAGACATGTTAGAGGAGGTTTACATCTGAAGAACAATAGAACTGCTGTTTATGATTGTACAAGTTCTAATTTTGATGGGTAAGTAAGACATGTTAGAGGAGGTTTACATCTGAAGAACAATAGAACTGCTGTTTATGACTGTACAAGTTCTAATTTTGATGGGTAAGTAAGACATGTTAGAGGAGGTTTACATCTGAAGAACAATAGAACTGCTGTTTATGATTGTACAAGTTCTAATTTTGATGGGTAAGTAAGACATGTTAGAGGAGGTTTACATCTGAAGAACAATAGAACTGCTGTATATGATTGTACAAGTTCTAATTTTGATGGGTAAGTAAGACATGTTAGAGGAGGTTTACATCTGAAGAATAATAGAACTGCTGTTTATGACTGTACAAGTTCTAATTTTGATGGGTAAGTAAGACATGTTAGAGGAGGTTTACATCTGAAGAATAATAGAACTGCTGTTTATGATTGTACAAGTTCTAATTTTGATGGGTAAGTAAGACATGTTAGAGGAGGTTTACATCTGAAGAATAATAGAACTGCTGTTTATGATTGTACAAGTTCTAATTTTGATGGGTAAGTAAGACATGTTAGAGGAGGTTTACAGCTGAAGAACAAGAGAACTGCTGTTTATGATTGTACAAGTTCTAATTTTGATGGGTAAGTAAGACATGTTAGAGGAGGTTTACAGCTGAAGAACAATAGAACTGCTGTATATGATTGTACAAGTTCTAATTTTGATGGGTAAGTAAGACATGTTAGAGGAGGTTTACATCTGAAGAACAATAGAACTGCTGTATATGATTGTACAAGTTCTAATTTTGATGGGTAAGTAAGACATGTTAGAGGAGGTTTACATCTGAAGAATAATAGAACTGCTGTTTATGACTGTACAAGTTCTAATTTTGATGGGTAAGTAAGACATGTTAGAGGAGGTTTACATCTGAAGAATAATAGAACTGCTGTTTATGATTGTACAAGTTCTAATTTTGATGGGTAAGTAAGACATGTTAGAGGAGGTTTACATCTGAAGAATAATAGAACTGCTGTTTATGATTGTACAAGTTCTAATTTTGATGGGTAAGTAAGACATGTTAGAGGAGGTTTACAGCTGAAGAACAAGAGAACTGCTGTTTATGATTGTACAAGTTCTAATTTTGATGGGTAAGTAAGACATGTTAGAGGAGGTTTACAGCTGAAGAACAATAGAACTGCTGTATATGATTGTACAAGTTCTAATTTTGATGGGTAAGTAAGACATGTTAGAGGAGGTTTACATCTGAAGAATAATAGAACTGCTGTATATGACTGTACAAGTTCTAATTTTGATGGGTAAGTAAGACATGTTAGAGGAGGTTTACATCTGAAGAATAATAGAACTGCTGTTTATGATTGTACAAGTTCTAATTTTGATGGGTAAGTAAGACATGTTAGAGGAGGTTTACATCTGAAGAATAATAGAACTGCTGTTTATGACTGTACAAGTTCTAATTTTGATGGGTAAGTAAGACATGTTAGAGGAGGTTTACAGCTGAAGAACAATAGAACTGCTGTATATGATTGTACAAGTTCTAATTTTGATGGGTAAGTAAGACATGTTAGAGGAGGTTTACATCTGAAGAATAATAGAACTGCTGTTTATGACTGTACAAGTTCTAATTTTGATGGGTAAGTAAGACATGTTAGAGGAGGTTTACATCTGAAGAATAATAGAACTGCTGTTTATGATTGTACAAGTTCTAATTTTGATGGGTAAGTAAGACATGTTAGAGGAGGTTTACATCTGAAGAATAATAGAACTGCTGTTTATGACTGTACAAGTTCTAATTTTGATGGGTAAGTAAGACATGTTAGAGGAGGTTTACAGCTGAAGAACAATAGAACTGCTGTTTATGACTGTACAAGTTCTAATTTTGATGGGTAAGTAAGACATGTTAGAGGAGGTTTACATCTGAAGAATAATAGAACTGCTGTTTATGATTGTACAAGTTCTAATTTTGATGGGTAAGTAAGACATGTTAGAGGAGGTTTACATCTGAAGAATAATAGAACTGCTGTTTATGATTGTACAAGTTCTAATTTTGATGGGTAAGTAAGACATGTTAGAGGAGGTTTACAGCTGAAGAACAAGAGAACTGCTGTTTATGATTGTACAAGTTCTAATTTTGATGGGTAAGTAAGACATGTTAGAGGAGGTTTACATCTGAAGAACAAGAGAACTGCTGTATATGATCGTACAAGTTCTAATTTTGATGGGTAAGTAAGACATGTTAGAGGAGGTTTACATCTGAAGAACAAGAGAACTGCTGTGTATTATTATACAAGTTCTAATTTTGATGGGTAAGTAAGACATGTTAGAGGAGGTTTACATCTGAAGAACAAGAGAACTGCTGTGTATTATTATACAAGTTCTAATTTTGATGGGTAAGTAAGACATGTTAGAGGAAAGCCAAAAGGTATTTAATTAAACCATTGAAATTCATGGTTTTTATTTTGTGTTTAAAATAAAAGGAAAGTACAATGTTGTACCTCTGAGTGACCAAAAATCGTTATGATAACAGAAAAGTTGGATGTATTCTTAAATGAAAAACAATTTTATGTCAAGAATAAACAGAAATCAGACCCTGAAGACTTACTTTTGAAAATGTTAATGTTTCAAAAAAAGTGGTCATTAAGAAAACAATAATATATTTTTTTTTCCATTCCTCTATTTTCTATTGGAAAAAGTTAGTAGTACTTCCTTATACACGAGCATAGAGAACTCTTTAATGTAGAAAGTCTGCCAAATTGCACTGGACTCAAAATACTATGGAAGAAAAATTGTTCTGTCACCTGAAACATTTGGATTTTGGAAGTTTTTCGAAAATGTCTGCTTGTGCCAAGAACCGTATGAAATAGTATAAACACACCGTCCAAGTTATCTTGATCCGTACAAGCTTTTAAGGCGATGTCTTTCTCATATTTTAATTCATTCCTCTTAGAAACTGCTGTAGAATTACTGTTATTGTGGTGCACACATGTTTTTGAAGTTGTTGCTTTTGAAAAGACCTTGTGTTATTTGGAATCTTATTTTGTGGTTTGTCTGACCTACAAAAACCATTAAGAATTTGCACCCCACAAAATATAACACATGTACAATATCTTTTGTTAAAAGGTAAATTATTATAAGTATTATATATTTTGCGGGTTCTACATTTTGAACTGAAATTTGAGTTCAAAAGGTAGAACTTGGTCTGTTCATAGCAACATTTCAAATAAATAATGCATATGGAATGCTATATGACTTTCTACATACATTTTGTATTTTAAGATTTACAAAGTGCACAGTCACATTTGAAGTTTTATGCACTGTATTCTCTACGTTCACATCGTACAGTAAAGCAAAAGAAAAGCATAATGCATAAAAGTTTTATTTGAAGTTGCTCTGCAATATATACTATACAAACAAAAGGTCTGTAGAGCTTTTTATTACCATTGAATTCAACTCATTTTTTAAGATGCTTTCTTGTATCGTTATTGGGGATGTAAAGGGTGATCCCAACAAGAACCCAAGATAAAAAAATGCAAAATTGTCCAGAATTATAAAAATCACCAATATCAAAGCATAAGAAAATGTTAATTCTACTTTAATGGTGAAATTCAATCAAATTCTTTTGTTTTTTATACGACTGCAAAATTTTTGCGATCGTATAATGTTATGGCGATGTCGTCGTTGTCGTTGTCGGCGTCGTCGTCTGTGGACACTTTGGTTTCCGTGCGATAACTTGAGTAAATATTGACCGAATGTTATGAAATTTTGATATGATGTTTGTTACCACTTAAGGAAGGTTGGTATTGTATTTGGGGGTTGTGGCCCCTATCATTTTAGAAAAAAGGGCCAAAAAGGGCTAAAACGGGTGTATTGACAAAACTGTTATAAAATGTTTATTATTCATTCGATTTTGAAAATTCTTTTTTTATTGAATTCATCATTAATTTCTGTCAACAAAATGTGTCAATGGTTTTGATATATATTGCACTGTTACATTGATACTGGGGGTCAAAAAGGGGCCACACCCAAAAAATTGACTTTTTTATTTGTGGTCCGATTTTCAAAATCTTTTTTTTCATTTGAATCCTTGTGAAAATCCCTGCCTGCGTTTTTCAATCAGATTTGCAATATCTCTTACCGTTTTTGAGAAATTAGGGGTCAAAGGGGCCAAAAACGCCATTTTTAAAAGTTGCAAATAGTTATATACCAAAAATTAAGTTGTAGTGGGCCTGCCAATTGTTATGAAGTTTATATATGATGATTATATCCACTAAAGGAATCTTGGTTTTGTATTTGGGGTTTGTGGCCCCTACTGTTTTAGAAAAAAGGGCTAAAACGGGTGTATTGACAAAACTGTTGTAGAATGTTTATTATTCATTAGATTTTGAAAATTCTTTCTTTGTTGAATTCATCATTAAATTCTGTCAACAAAATATGTCAATGATTTTGATAAGTATTTCACCATTACATTGTTACAGGGGGCTAAAGACAGGCCACGCCCATAAAATCAACTTTTTTATTTGTGGTCCGATTTTCAAAATCTTTTTTTTCATCGGATTCCATGTACACAATTTCCAATTATTTTTTTATCGGATTAGCAATATCTTTTACCATTTTTGAGGAATTAGGGGTCAAAGGGCCAAAATTGTAAATTAATACATGTATAGAAATAAGGCTTTTTGTTTAAGATGTTGATGTAAATATATTTGTCAAAGATGCATTTTTAAGTCCACCACAGGATGCATGTGTCAAAAAGCTTTGTAAGTCCACCATGGGCTTCATGTGACCAAAGCAATGGACTATCCATATTGGGCCTCCAACGAACAGGGTTCAACTTGTTGCGGTCGTATCATGCTGCGCTCGGCGTAGCTTTTTATTTTAAAAAGAGAATATAAACTGATTTCAACATTTTCCAAACTTTAAAGCAAAAAAGATGACTCACAAGAAATGGGTTCTCAAACAGAAAACACGGAGCTGATATACAGACAAAAAAGGAGCATGTACCACCATAGAAGATAAAGAGAAGTGGAATAAGTGTACACGACACAACCTACAATATAAACGACAATTTTTAAAAATCCACAATGGAAAACAGCCAGCAGTCTTCAATGTGACCAGTGGTCACTGCTCGCTGTTTTTCAATTTTTCAGGTATTTGCTCCCACCTGTTTATAAAATGAATCTAAATTGGAATTCCAAACGAGTTGACAATAGAAGAAAATGAGATGTGGAATAAGTCTACAATATCAACGACAATTTCAAAAAATCCACAATGGAAAACAGCCAGTAGCCTTCATTGTGACCGGTTGTCGCTGCTCGCTGTTTTTCAATTGGCCATGGATTGAAAATAAACTACATATGATTGGTCATGATTCAAGCCCAATCCATTCCCAAAGTGCAATTAAAGACCCTCTTCTTGACAAAAAAAAAAACAATTAACATAAATTTGACGAAACACAAACACATGAAACATAAGCTTTGATAAAGATTCCTGGCTTAGGACATGTCAACATGAAAACTTGAAAAATAAAAATCTCGAAAATATTGCACGAAAATAACACTTACCATGTTTACCACCCCAATTATTATAACCGGTCATGTAGTTTCTTGTGTATTTTGGAAGGACTTTTTCTCTATTGACAGCTTCATAGCATTAATGGAACCTAAAGACAGTTGGGTGGCCAAGTGGCAGAGAGTAGGCAAGTATAAGCATCTACAACATTTCATGTTAATCAATTGAACATTTTTTGAAAAACATTTTTTTGCCAACAGGGTTTATC
This sequence comes from Arcuatula senhousia, assembly GCA_963971305.1. Taxonomy (NCBI): domain Eukaryota; kingdom Metazoa; phylum Mollusca; class Bivalvia; order Mytilida; family Mytilidae; genus Arcuatula; species Arcuatula senhousia. The sequence continues at coordinate 2,248,991 of OZ020308.1, read as the reverse complement.
CTTACTTAATAGTTTTATAGAAATTTTTTGTTATGCTAAACACAGATTTTTATAATTTATTATTTTCATATAAAGCAATTTTCTTAGAAGTTATCAATTTATGCATAATCTTTGTCATTAAAATTTATAATATTTCAAATCAAATAGATGTTAAATGATTTTTGGCCGGATTTCACTAGTGAAAATCCGGGTTATAAAATGGTGAATGTCGGGCGGACGTTGGGCGGGGAAAATACTTTCGTAACAGTTTTCTCAGCAACTACTAATCACAGCCTCTTGATATTTGGTATGCAGCATCAGCATGGGCTCCCATAAGGTGGGATTCCATTTCAGGTCTGTCACTCACCTAATTCCTGTTTACCGACTTAGTTAATTTTTGACATAAATGTCCAATTGTAGAGAGTTTTTGTAACAGTTTTCTCAGCAACTACTAATCACAGCCTCTTGATATTTGGTATGCAGCATCAGTATTGGCTCCCATAAGGTGGGATTGGATTTCAGGTCTGTCGCTCACCCACTTTCTGTTTACCGACTTAGTTAATTTTTGAAATAAATGTCCAATAATAGAAAATTTTTGTGACAGTTTTGTCAGCAACTACTTATCTCAGCTTCTTGATATTTTGTATGAAGCATCAGCATGGGCTCCCATAAGGTGGAATCTGATTTCAGGTCTGTGGCTCATATACTTCCTTTTAAACGAAATCCGGCCATTTCTGTCTTTGACCCATTTTATGAGTTTCAAAATCATGCTTAATGAATAGAGAAAAATGTACATGTATATAGGGAAAGATTTTCAACTGATGATTCTTTAAAGGCAATAAATACCCGGTACTATATCTTACTATTTGTCAACCAAATAATAGTCATGAATATAGAATTAACAAGATTTTATTACCCTAATTTCATCCGATTCTTCTTCAGATTTAATATATATGTTGCCTTTCCCAACATATAGGATATAAACCCAATAGAAGAAAATGAGATGTGGAATAAGTGTACACGACACAACCTACAATATAAACATAAATCTAAAACATCCACAATGGAAAACAGCCAGCAGCCTTCAATGTGACCAGCGGTCGCTGCTCGCTGTTTTTCAATTGGCCAATTACCCAAGTCAATGATGGCTAATATTAATCTATCTTTTTCAGGGGGATTTGTGAAAGGATGCTATGCCATGTCAGTGACTGGACGTCTACCACCAGGTGTTGTTCGTAGTATCAAACAGAAAGGACTCGTGTACCGATCTAGAGACACCAGTCATAAAACATGATACAGGCTCAACAAGACAATTTTTGTTTGATATAACCTTGTGTCAAATCTCTGTTTGTTGGTATAAAGGCAATTAGTTTGATATTGGAGTTTATAGAATCAGTAAAATGCATGTTCAGCTGAAAATATACTGACTCAGTCTGTCTGTATATTTAAATTTTTCAGAGGTCCTTTAATAGAAGCATAAAAAAAATTGAAAAATTCCTAAAATTTGGTTTATATAAGTAACATAAGTTAAGGAAAAGGGAAAATTATTGACAGCTTATATAATGCATACCCATTTTTGGATTTACACCAAAATCTTTTCATAAAATCTTTTTACATGGTTTATTATTAATTATTTGAATGAATCAATGGATTCAAATTGAACACATTTTTGTGTCCCTTGATTCAGAATCCTATCTCTTGTTATTGAGTAACAGTACAACATACATACACTACATATACACTGTATATAGATCTCATTTCACAAAATCATCTAGTATGTATGTTATATCAAAAATTGTAAATAATTCCATGCATATTTCCATTTTATTTTATTTCATCCAGACAATGTTCATTTCTCCTATAGAAGGGAGATAACTGTGTTTCTATAACATCTCTTCTCAACATATTTTTGTATTCAACATTGAACAACAATTGAGGAGAATCATACATGTTAATTGTAATGTTAGAAAAACTTGAATATTCAATAAAAGGTTTAAAAATGTCTTATCATAATATCAATGATTGTTTACACTGCTGTCTCTTATATTGAAATATCAGGTTGCATGTTCTGTTAGCCTGTATTTAAATTATGTCTCCCCCACTTTTGTGGTAAGACATATTGATTTTGTCATGTCCATTTATCCATAAGTCTGTCCGTGCACCCATCTGTCTGTCACACCAGGGGCAGATCCAGAGGTCCCTGAAAAGGGGGGGGGGGGGGGTAATTGCTAAAGATGTCAGATTTTGATGAAAAATTTGAAGTTGCTTGGTCCATTTTATACAGAAAAAATTAAAATTTCAAAATTAAAGGGGGTGTATGCCCCCTCTGTATCCGCCACTGCACACAGTTTGTCAGCACAACTCCTCTGAAACTACTGAACCAAATTCAATGAAAGCTTTTATCACGAATACATGTATTAGAACGATTAGTTGTAAAGATTCATTTGCTAGCCTAGAATTTTACTCAATCAGATCCATGCATTTAACATTACTCATATTTGTAATACGTGTAATGTAAAAACTTGGTATATAGGAAGGATTGCATATGTAGTTGTGCATATTAACAGGAAATTTTGATCCTCAAATGTAATGGCCCTGTGATCTTAAAAAGTGATGAAAATCCTCAATTATCATCTTGTTAGCGCAACTTCTCTGAAGCTACTTAACCAAATTCAACAAGAATGGAATTCCAGGGTCCCCCGCCAGTGAAGCAAAAATTATTGAACACGGCTGGTTTTTTAACCTGACCAAGGTATTAGTGGTTTAAACATTTGGTATAAATTTCATGAAAATCGGTCAACATCTGTAGGGATGTCAGCGCTTACAAGGTCTGTTTTGCTAAAAAACATAGTCATTTTTATGGTCAAAGTCCCATAACTCCTACAAAAATTATCGAAAAATGCTGATTGTCGAACTTGACCAAGGTATTTGTAATATAAACATTTGGTATAAATTTCATGAAAATCCGACAAAATTTGTAGCCTTTAGAGCGCTTACAAAAAGTGTGACGGACGGACGGACGGACAGATGGACGGACGCCCGGCATTTCTATGTCCCCCCTCCGCGTTGCGGCGGGGGACAACAAAACTTGGTATATAGGAAGGACACCATATGTAGTTGTGCATGTTGCCAGGAAATTTTTATCCTCAAATTTTGGGGGAGTAATGGCCTTTTGAATGTAGAAAAAATTTATGAAAATTCTTTCTCATCTTCACGGCTGGTCATCTCCTCACTCATAATATTTTCTTATGAAAACAATTCCGTGAGAAAAACTTCCGGTTATGAGAGAGAAGAGGAAATACGTCCACTTCAAACTGTACGTGTGTCACATTTGGAATGTTTTATTACATAGTTGTAGTGTATATCGAAAAAAGGGGAATGTCATGCAGTGTAAAAATGATTTTTACAATAACTTTAAGTCATCGGAATGTCAGTGGTAGCACTATCCGTTCTAATTTCATTTTCCCGTGACTGAAAGAGTGGAAAATTTTGGACAAAAACTATTTCACGAGTCTTGATTCGATGCTTTCCGTCAATTTGTAGTTGTTATTATTGGTGCACTAATATCAGATGTTGCCCTAAACTGTTTGAAAAGAAGTAAAGTGTCTAGTTATGCCGTTTGGGGATAATATGACGAAAAAATATGAATATTATGAGAGAGAGGAATGGTTGTGCGGGAGAAAATGCACTATGAGTGAGAAAAATACTTGTAAATGAATAAATGGTACTACAATGTGATCTATCTAGAGTTTATTTTTTCGTATTTCACATATATAGTCCTAAATAAGATGTATCCTATTGAAATATAATCAAACAATAGAAACAGAATCAAACAAACACCCGAAAACCAAATAAATAAACAGCAACAGCAACAATAAAAATTAAATGCAATTAAGAATATAATTTTGCTTTTGAAATTTTTTAATTTTTTAATTTAAAAAACGCAAGATTCGACATGGGAAATGGCTATGGTTGGACGTTCTGCAAGACGATTAGAAGATGTTTATGGAGAAACGTTGGTTCCGCCATCATCATTATACACTAGCTTGTCTTTGCTTTTGTTTTATGAGTTTAGTTTAATAATATAGCAAATGGATTGGACATTATGTTATACCAACTTATTGATTGTCCTTTCCATGAACGCACAATACAAAAATATGACAACGACATGCTGGTTACATAAATAGCAGAACATTTTTCGTTGTATAGACTTTATTCACCTGTTGGAAATCCATTCGGCCCATATACGCGTGTACAACACAATTTACCTCAACTGTTGCATTTTCATTTTCATTTTGAAAAAGAATATTTTCGATACCAATCATTCTAGGTGACATACTAGTATGTTGCATCCAAAAATTTCCAAAGTCAGAGGTCATGTTGCAGGTCGTGTGCAATAATCTCATTAAATCTTGTACATCAAAAACTGAATATCTTTGAACTTCATATAAAGGACACTCCAGGTAAAAATGATATGCATCTTCATATGCAGCCCCACACATGCACATGGAGTTTTCAATTACGTGTATTCTATATAAATCATAATTCAAAGAACTGCATCAGTGACGTATTCTAGAATGGATAATATCTAACTTGATTGGCCCTTCGATGAAGTAAATATTTGTTTGACTTAAGAAGAGTTTTTTTTTCGTTTTTTTTTTAAAGTTTAGTTTGAAACTTTCGAATACCGGTAATGGGGAATTCTTAAAAGAGATTGCCGGTCTGTGACTATTTCAGGACTGGATTTGAATTATATGCATTTTATTTAGACCATGGACCATTTGCAAAACCGCGAGCAGCGCCTGCTGGCTTCGTTGAAGGCTGCTGGCGGTTGTCCATTGTGGTTTTTCTGAATTGCCGCTTGATTGTGGGCTGTGTCGCAGGTACACTTATTCCTCATCTCATTATTTTCTACATTGTTTTTTTTTTTTTTCGCTTGTCAGTCAAAGTATCCCAACCAGTTTCAAAGTTAAGAGCTTTTTTACTGGCACATTTAGTCAGATCAGTTACAATTTTGGCAGCGTAAAGTTGGACTTTTTCTCCAGTTTCTCAATTTCAAGTTCGAGGCAACCATCCCAGACCTCTCTCGTATATTCTAGCAAAAGTCGAATAAATGTCAAATAAATAGTCGATAGACTCTATACGTCAAAAAACATATTTTAATTTTCTTATAGCGTTAAGCTGCTTAACTCAAGGAAAATTTAACAATATTGTTTATATGAGCTATTGTCCAATTTTCATCAGACATAAATGTTACACTTAAATGTTTGCGATGGTCTACAATTTCTACCACCTCATCATTAAATGAAATGTTTGTTTCAACATAAGCACTATTGAAATAATAAATTCTTTTGTTTTCTTATGATTAAATTCAACAAGCCAATCTTGCGACCAGTCGTGTAATATCTTCAAATCATCATTTATCATGTTTTCTAATGACGAGAAATAATTTCCAGCAAATTGGAGGGAGGTGTCGTCTGCGAAAATTCTTGCGATTATCCCCAAATTGTCAATTATATCATTAATATATAATAGAAATAAAAAAGTACCAAGGACGGAACCTACTGTTACTGTACCAAAGGAAGAAGAAGTCTGATATTGGGCAACAAACTGTTTCCTTTTTGTTATATAATCTTTTATCCAGTCCAACACAGGACCAGATATTACATATGATTAGTTTTGCTATTAACCCTGATGCCTTACTCTATCAATGCCTTAGAAAAGTCACAGAAAATTAAAATATTTGATAGTTTAATTGTTATCGAAAAAATAGCAGAGTGTCACTGGAGAAATCCCGATTGGTATGGATAGAGCAGAGAGTTATTTATAATATGATTATAATATATGTATGTATAATAAAGGTAACAACAAAATTACCGAACTGGGATGATCAATTTCATATATCCAAGAAGAAAAGGCAAAGACATACCAGGGAATTGAAGAGCGCAATAGTCCTGACTTGGTACAGACATTTCAAAAGAAACGGTGGATTGAACCAAGTTTTATGGCACCAAACCTCCCTCTTCCATTGTGGTCTAAGGGTCTAGTAACACAAAACACAGCAAAGGTGTGAGACACAATAGGGCTAAAGAGGTTTCAATATTAAAACCTTTTTCTTCACAGCTTAACAAAGAAATAGGGCGGTAGTTTGGAGGATTTGATTTGTCATCCTTTTTTACAATTGGCACTACTCTGGCTTTAGTTTCTGTACTGAGGTGGATCATTTACGTTTGTCTTGTGAAAAATTGAGAACGTCTCGTTTGGTAATGAGATGTTGTTCCTCGAAATGCACCCACCTCATTTGGTATTATATTTAAGCATTTCTTTTTACTCTACCACATTCATTCATTGATAAGTAGTTTTCTCACTCATAGTGCATTTTCTCCCGCACAACCATTCCTCTCTCTCATAATATTCATATTTTTTCGTCATATTATCCCCAAACGGCATAACTAGACACTTTACAAACAGTTTAGGGCAACATCTGATATTAGTGCACCAATAATAACAACTACAAATTGACGGAAAGCATCGAATCAAGACTCGTGAAATAGTTTTTGTCCAAAATTTTCCACTCTTTCAGTCACGGGAAAATGAAATTAGAACGGATAGTGCTACCACTGACATTCCGATGACTTAAAGTTATTGTAAAAATCATTTTTACACTGCATGACATTCCCCTTTTTTCGATATACACTACAACTATGTAATAAAACATTCCAAATGTGACACACGTACAGTTTGAAGTGGACGTATTTCCTCTTCTCTCTCATAACCGGAAGTTTTTCTCACGGAATTGTTTTCATAAGAAAATATTATGAGTGAGGAGATGACCAGCCGTGTCTTGTCAGCGCAACTCCTCTTAAACAACTGAACAGAATTCAAGGAAAGTTGGTATGTTGGAAGGTCACCATATGTAGTTGTGCATATTACTGGTAAATTTTGACCCTCTAATTTTTGTTGGGTTTAGAACTTTTTGGGGAAACAGGGGCAGACATCATTCTTTCAGACAAAAACAAACTTTAATTTCATATGAGTTATGCTTTTTAGCTCACATGACCCAAAGTCATGTGAGCTATTGTCATTATTGGCATCCACAGTCCGTCTGCCTTCTGTAAATTTTTTTAAAATGTTAACTCCTCTGACACAATAGGTTCAATTGCAACCAAACTTGGTATGGTTGTTCATTAACAATAGGTGCATTGAACTGATGTGGGTTTTTTTTTATTATGCCCTGTATATAGTGTCCAGGTCCGTTTGTCTGTCCGTCCCAAATCCTCATATTTCCTACATGTATTTCCCACTTACTGACAATTGCCACATCAATCATTGGAATGGTAGGTGCACCTATCGATGCTAAGCACAATGCATGCTTTAGATGCTGGATGACCACTTACAGAAAAATTGTTAAAGTCCATTCCTGCTTACTGACAAGTGCCACTTACCATATTGGTATGGTAGGTGCATCTAGCGATGCTAAGCATAATGCATGCTTTGGATGCTGGATTTGACCTATATTTTCTGCATGGATGAACTTTAACAGAAGAATGGTTAAAAGTCCATTCCTGCTCACTGACAAGTGCCACATGAACTAAATTGGTATGGAAGGTGCATCTAGTCATGCTAAGCACAATGCATGCTTTGGATGCTGGATCTGCATGGATGACCTCTTATAGAAGAATGGTTAAAGGTTCATTCCTGCCACTTCAACCAAAGTAATATTGTAGATGCATCTAGCAAAGATTAGCAAGACATATGATTCAGATGCTGGCTGTGACCTTCTTTTTCTGCATGAATGAGCACTCAAATTTTTGAAAAATTCAAGTCAATAACGGCTTCGTGACAATAATGGCTAAGAGGTGAGCTTGGTAATTGATAGATAATCTAGCTGCTTTATAAATATGAAGGCGGGGCACTGTGTCTGTTTGACACATTTTCTTGTTCATCATGAAACATAAGCATAAGTTACATAGATTGATGTGGGGATTTGTGATTCTTCTTAAAACATGGCCACCATGGCTAAAAAGAAAAACAGGGGAAAATTGCAGATTTTTGCAAAAGAATATACTCATAAGACTGCTACTGATATCAAAATTCTGGCAGGGTAAACGTGATCACTGCCTCAAGATCTACTTGCCCTGAAATTTTGAAGATGATCTAACAACTCCTGTATTATCCTGAGTTATTGCCCTTTTCTAATTTTTTATATGTAATAGGGTCAACATTGTAGGATCATTTATTCCCCATAGAATGCCGAAAACGACCATTTTCACCGCATTTGCTCATTACATTGAAAATGTTAACTCCTCTGGCACCTTATAATTAAGTCCAATTGGAACAAAACTTGCATTGGTAGGTTGCTTATTAGCAAGATATGTATAGAACTGTTGTGGGGATTTTTAATTGCATAATGTTCAGACTACAGATTTTTGTCTATAAATCAAACAGCATAAGCAATAAAAGAGAAAATTTACAGCATCAAATCATGCTCTTCTGACAAATGTCTTCATTAAGTCAAGTTTTAGATAACCGTTGATAATGGTTTTTGTCCATTGAAGGTGAAAAATGACATTTTTTCTTGTTTTTTTTGTCCATATATTAAAAACTGTTGCAGATAGAGAAAAGCTGCTGTTCGCTGAAATTTTCGACACATTGGGCTATACAAAGCTCTTTTGGGTCAAAGTTGTCAGATGACCCCTTATGGGGTAATGGACATTTAAAAGTAAAATAATACTGTTTTTCAAGTTTTGGGAATATAGAATGAAAACTGTTGCAGGTAGAGAACAGACCACGAATTTCCATCAAGTTTTATCTCAGAAGCCGTACATTAAAATGATTTGAAACTTAGTAGAATTGTTCGGTATGACAAACTGAACGTCCTAAACGACTTTTAGACCTTTCTGAAATCTACTTTCCTTCCTGTGGAGGACTGGGTTGATATGAAAATTTACATGAAAATTTCCGTAAAGCTTTTCTCAAAAAGCGTCACGATAATGATGTAAAACTTGGTAGGATGGTTCAGTATGAAAAACTGTTTGCCCTGAGCAACTATCAGACCTGCCGGACTTTCAATTCCTGTAAGGGGCCAGCGGGGGCACCTGTGGTCCATGAACACGATCCTTCTTTTTTTTCTATTCATGTTTTTAGCAAATAGAATGATAATTGCAGGTAGGGCAAAGCTGTTCAGTTCATTAAGCTCTACAAAAGTCCAAACTGGTCAAAGTTTTACGGTGGTCTCTATTTAGGGGTTATTTGGTAGCCCATAAAAGAGTACTTATAGCTTAGGGATCAGATGAGCGTTTAATTGTTCGAAGCATTGAGTTTTCACAAAACTGTATATTTGCATGATTTTTACTATATGACACTCTCTTCTGAAGATTCTTACATACGATCACTCTGTTCTCTCTTCTGTAGATTCTTGCAGACGATCACTTGGTCTTCAATTCTGAAGATTCTTACAGACGATAACTTGGTCCTCTCTTCTGAAGATTCTTACAGACGATCACTTTGTCCTCTACTCTGAAGATGCTTACAGACGATTACGCTGTCCTCTCTTCTGAAGATTCTTACAGACGATCACTTGGTCCTCTCTTCTGAAGATTCTTACAGACGATCACTCTATCCTCTCTTCTGAAGATTCTTACAGACGATCACTTGGTCCTCTCTTCTGAAGATTCTTACAGACGATCACTCTATCCTCTCTTCTGAAGATTCTTACAGACGATCACTTGGTCCTCTCTTCTGAAGATTCTTACAGACGATCACTCTATCCTCTCTTCTGAAGATTCTTACAGACGATCACTTGGTCCTCTCTTCTGAAGATTATTGCAGACGATTACTTGGTTCTCTCTTCTGAAGATTCTTGCAGACGATCACTTTGTCCTGTCTTCTGAAGATTCTTACAGACGATCACTCTGTCCTCTCTTCTGAAGATTCTTACAGACGATCACTTGGTCCTCTCTTCTGAAGATTCTTACAGACGATCACTTGGTCCTCTCTTCTGAAGATTCTTACAGACGATCACTTGGTCCTCTCTTCTGAAGATTCTTACAGACGATCACTCTGTCCTCTCTTCTGAAGATTCTTACAGACGATCACTTGGTCCTCTCTTCTGAAGATTCTTACGGACGATCACTTGGTCCTGTCTTCTGAAGATTCTTACAGACGATCACTCTATCCTCTCTTCTGAAGATTCTTACAGACGATCACTTGGTCCTGTCTTCTGAAGATTCTTACAGACGATCACTCTGTCCTCTCTTCTGAAGATTCTTACAGACGATCACTTGGTCCTCTCTTCTGAAGATTCTTACAGACGATCACTTGGTCCTCTTTTCTGAAGATTCTTGCAGACGATCACTTGGTCCTCTCTTCTGAGGATTCTTACAGACGATCACTTGGTCCTCTTTTCTGAAGATTCTTACAGACGATCACTTGGTCCTCTTTTCTGAAGATTCTTACAGACGATCACTTGGTCCTCTCTTCTGAAGATTCTTACAGACGATCACTTGGTCCTCTCTTCTGAGGATTCTTACAGACGATCACTTGGTCTTCTCTTCTGAAGATTCTTGCAGACGATCACTTGGTCCTCTCTTCTGAAGATTCTTACAGACGATCACTCTGTCCTCTCTTCTGAAGATTCTTGCAGACGATCACTTGGTCCTCTCTTCTGAAGATTCTTGCAGACGATCACTCTATCCTCTCTTCTGAAGATTCTTACAGACGATCACTTTGTCCTTTCTTCTGAAGATTCTTACAGACGATCACTTGGTCCTCTCTTCTGAAGATTCTTACAGACGATCACTCTGTCCTTTCTTCTGAAGATTCTTACAGACGATCACTCTGTCCTCTCTTCTGAAGATTCTTACAGACGATCACGCTGTCCTCTCTTCTGAAGATTCTTACAGACGATCACTTGGTCCTCTCTTCTGAAGATTCTTACAGACGATCACTCTATCCTCTTTTCTGAAGATTCTTACAGACGATCACTCTGTCCTCTCTTCTGAAGATTCTTACAGACGATCACTTGGTCCTCTCTTCTGAAGATTCTTACAGACGATCACTTGGTCCTCTCTTCTGAAGATTCTTACAGACGATCACTCTATCCTCTCTTCTGAAGATTCTTACAGACGATCACCCTGTCCTCTCCTCTGAAGACTCTTACAGACGATCACTTGGTCCTCTCTTCTGAAGATTCTTACAGACGATCACTCTGTCCTCTCTTCTGAAGATTCTTACAGACGATCACTCTGTCCTCTCTTCTGAACATTCTTACAGACGATCACTCTGCCCTCTCTTCTGAAGATTCTTACAGACGATCACTCTGTCCTCTCTTCTGAAGATTCTTACAGACGATCACTTGGTCCTCTCTTCTGAAGATTCTTGCAGACGATCACTTTGTCCTCTCTTCTGAAGATTCTTACAGACGATCACTTTGTCCTCTCTTCTGAAGATTCTTACAGACGATCACTTGGTCCTCTCTTCTGAAGATTCTTACAGACGATCACTCTGTCCTCTCTTCTGAAGATTCTTACAGACGATCACTCTGTCCTCTCTTCTGAAGATTCTTACAGACGATCACTTGGTCCTCTCTTCTGAAGATTCTTACAGACGATCACTTGGTCCTCTCTTCTGAAGATTCTTACAGACAATCACTTGGTCCTGTCTTCTGAAGATTCTTACAGACGATCACTCTGTCCTCTCTTCTGAAGATTCTTACAGACGATCACTTGGTCCTCTCTTCTGAAGATTCTTGCAGACGATCACTTTGTCCTCTCTTCTGAAGATTCTTACAGACGATCACTTGGTCCTCTCTTCTGAAGATTCTTACAGACGATCACTTGGTCCTCTCTTCTGAAGATTCTTACAGACGATCACTCTGTCCTCTCCTCTGAAGATTCTTACAGACGATCACTCTGTCCTCTCCTCTGAAGATTCTTACAGACGATCACTTGGTCCTCTCTTCTGAAGATTCTTACAGACGATCACTTGGTCCTCTCTTCTGAAGATTCTTACAGACGATCACTCTGTCCTCTCTTCTGAAGATTCTTACAGACGATCACTTGGTCCTCTCTTCTGAAGATTCTTACAGACGATCACTCTGTCCTCTCTTCTGAAGATTCTTACAGACGATCACTCTGTCCTCTCTTCTGAAGATTCTTACAGACGATCACTTGGTCCTCTCTTCTGAAGATTCTTCCAGACGATCACTTGGTCCTCTCTTCTGAAGATTCTTACAGACTATCACTTGGTCCTGTCTTCTGAAGATTCTTACAGACGATCACTCTGTCCTCTCTTCTGAAGATTCTTACAGACGATCACTTGGTCCTCTCTTCTGAAGATTCTTGCAGACGATCACTTTGTCCTCTCTTCTGAAGATTCTTACAGACGATCACTTGGTCCTCTCTTCTGAAGATTCTTACAGACGATCACTTGGTCCTCTCTTCTGAAGATTCTTACAGACGATCACTCTGTCCTCTCCTCTGAAGATTCTTACAGACGATCACTCTGTCCTCTCCTCTGAAGATTCTTACAGACGATCACTTGGTCCTCTCTTCTGAAGATTCTTACAGACGATCACTTGGTCCTCTCTTCTGAAGATTCTTACAGACGATCACTCTGTCCTCTCTTCTGAAGATTCTTACAGACGATCACTCTGTCCTCTCTTCTGAAGATTCTTACAGACGATCACTTGGTCCTCTCTTCTGAAGATTCTTACAGACGATCACTCTGTCCTCTCTTCTGAAGATTCTTACAGACGATCACTTGGTCCTCTCTTCTGAAGATTCTTGCAGACGATCACTTTGTCCTCTCTTCTGAAGATTCTTACAGACGATCACTTGGTCCTCTCTTCTGAAGATTCTTACAGACGATCACTCTGTCCTCTCTTCTGAAGATTCTTACAGACGATCACTTTGTCCTCTCTTCTGAAGATTCTTACAGACGATCACTCTGTCCTCTCTTCTGAAGATTCTTACAGACGATCACTCTATCCTCTCTTCTGAAGATTCTTACAGACGATCACTTTGTCCTCTCTTCTGAAGATTCTTACAGACGATCACTTTGTCCTCTCTTCTGAAGATTCTTACAGACGATCACTCTGTCCTCTCCTCTGAGGATTCTTACAGACGATCACATGGTCCTCTCTTCTGAAGATGCTTACAGACGATCACTCTGTCCTCGCCTCTGAAGATTCTTACAGACGATCACTTGGTCCTCTCTTCTGAAGATTTTTACAGATGATCACTTGGTCCTGTCTTCTGAAGATTCTTACAGACGATCACTTGGTCCTCTCTTCTGAAGATTTTTACAGACGATCACTCTGTCCTCTCCTCTGAAGATTCTGAGACGATCACTCTGTCCTCTCCTCTGAGGATTCTTGCAGACGATCACTTTGTCCTCTCTTCTGAAGATTCTTACAGACGATCACTCTGCCCTCTCTTCTCAGGATTCTTACAGACGATGAATTGGTCCTCTTTTCTGAAGATTCTTACAGACAATCACTCTGTCCTCTCCTCCAGGCGTAGCAAAATTTATTGTCTGGAACTTTGTTGTCATTTGTATTTCGAACACACGTGAAGGTTAGCACTGCTGGTGGAGTTTAAATTCCCCGAGGTTAGCCCGCTCCGGCACCAACACTTTTGAGTTGGAGAATACATCAAAGCTTTAAATTATCCGTCTAAATTTCAAAATTGTCTAAACCCTAAGGTTCTTCCTACCCCAGACATAGGTTGAATATCTTAGTAATAATTTGGTTCCCCAGTTTGGTATTTTTGGTTATACTGTTATATGCTCTTCATATTCATACAGTGTTTGGTATTTTCAATATTTTTGGTAGAGCGCCTCTGATGAGTCTTGAATAGACGAAACGCGCGTCAGGCGTAGCAAAATTTATTGTCTGGAACTTTGTTGTCATTTGTATTCTGAATATTCTTTTTTTTTTTTTTTTTTTTTTTTTTTTACCGTGAAAATGTTTTATTCAGTATTGGCTGTTACAATGACTTCACAAATTACAGCTTCATTCATGAAGTACCCTGTAATGTTAATGTCATTGTGAACAGGGTTTCACAAGACAAAATTAGACATTCAAAAATGTTAGTCAAATACAATAAATTCATTCAATAGTAATTTACAACATTTATTAACTGTTCTACAATATGACCTTTACATTTCGGGTCAGTAACTTCGGCTAAATTTAATTCTACTTTCGCTTTTGTGATGATAGCACGTGTTTTCTATTATACCTTTTAAAATACAGTTTGGATTATAATTGTTCATTATTGGTAAGTGAATTTAAGATTAGTGTGGATGCTCTGGCAATTTTAAGATGACATTTGAAATGTTTTAGACGTGATTGATATACTAAAGTTGTGTGAACAGTTTTAAAAGTTTTCCTGTCAAAACATTTTTATTTATAGAAAATTTTAGAAAGTAACCGAGTTCTCTCTCAAATATAGAGGAAATATTTACTTGTTTTGTTCTGAGTTCTGACTTATAAAAAGCTAAATATATAGCATATCCAATAAAAGTAAGAAAGACATTTAAGTCCCAGTACTCGCTATATTCGATCTTATATCCGATAACTAAATGCTTGAGTTGGATTTTTTGTTCAAAGCCTACTTTCTTTAAGACTTGACCCAACTTTGCCCAAAAGGGCTTAAGGAGCGAGCAAGTAATAAAAAAGTGTTCATAATTGTCTATGCACTTGCAATAATGGCATAATGATATGTTTACTCGATGCCAGATAAACAATTTTTCTTGATTTGGTAAGATGGAACTAAATAATTTCCATTTAAACATTGTTATTTTATTTGTGCATATATAATAATGTATAAACTTAAAGAAGTTTTCGTATCTCATTTCTATCTCAAAAATACGTTTCCATTTTGTAATACCAAGATTAAGTTCTGTTTTATCTTTTATTAATGTTTCATTCTGAATATTCTTACATACGATCACTCTGTCCTCTTTTTTGAAGATTCTTACAGACGATCACTTTGTCCTCTCTTCTGAAGATTCTTACAGACGATCACTTGGTCCTCTCTTCTGAAGATTCTTACAGACGATCACTCTATCCTCTCTTCTGAAGATTCTTACAGACGATCACTCTGTCCTCTCTTCTGAATATTCTTACAGACGATCGCTTGGTCCTCTCTTCTGAAGATTCTTACAGACGATCACTTGGTCCTCTCTTCTGAAGATTCTTACAGACGATCACTCTGTCCTCTCTTCTGAAGATTCTTACAGACGATCACTCTGTCCTCTCTTCTGAAGATTCTTACAGACGATTACTTGGTCCTCTCCTCTGAAGATTCTTACAGACGATCACTCTGTCCTCTCCTCTGAAGATTCTTACAGACAATCACTCTGTTCTCTCTTCTGAAGATTCTTACAGACGATCACTTGGTCCTCTCTTCTGAAGATTCTTACAGACGATCACTCTGTCCTCTCTTCTGAATATTCTTACAGACGATCACTCTGTCCTCTCCTCTGAAGATTCTTACAGACGATTACTTGGTCCTCTCTTCTGAAGATTCTTACAGACGATTACTTGGTCCTCTCTTCTGAAGATTCTTACAGACGATCACTCTGTCCTCTCTTCTGAAGATTCTTACAGACGATTACTTGGTCCTCTCTTCTGAAGATTCTTACAGACGATTACTCTGTCCTCTCCTCTGAATATTCTTACAGACGATCACTCTGTCCTCTCCTCTGAAGATTCTTACAGACGATTACTTGGTCCTCTCTTCTGAAGATTCTTACAGACGATTACTTGGTCCTCTCTTCTGAAGATTCTTACAGACGATTACTTGGTCCTCTCTTCTGAAGATTCTTACAGACGACCACTCTGTCCTCTCTTCTGAAGATTCTTACAGACGATCACTTTGTCCTCTCTTCTGAAGATTCTTACAGACGATTACTTGGTCCTCTCTTCTGAAGATTCTTACAGACGATTACTTGGTCCTCTCTTCTGAAGATTCTTACAGACGATCACTTGGTCCTCTCTTCTGAAGATTCTTGCACACGATCACTCTGTTCTCTCCTCTGAAGATTCTTACAGACGATCACTCTGTCCTCTCTTCTGAGGTTTCTTACAGACGATCACTCTGTCCTCTCTTCTGAGGATTCTTGCAGACGATCACTTGGTCCTGTCTTCTGAAGATTCTTACAGACGATCACTGTCCTCTCCTCTGAAGATTCTTACAGACGATCACTTGGTCCTCTATTCTGAAGATGCTTACAGACGATCACTCTGTCCTCTCTTCTGAGGATTCTTGCAGACGATCACTTGGTCCTGTCTTCTGAAGATTCTTGCAGACGATCACTTGGTCCTGTCTTCTGAAGATTCTTACAGACGATCACTCTGTCCTCTCCTCTGAAGATTCTTACAGACGATCACTTGGTCTTCTCTTCTGAAGATTCTTGCACACGATCACTCTGTTCTCTCCTCTGAAGATTCTTACAGACGATCACTCTGTCCGCTCTTCTGAGGATTCTTACAGACGATCACTTGGTCCTCTCTTCTGAAGATTCTTACAGACGATCACTCTGTCCTCTCCTCTGAAGATGCTTACAGACGATCACTTGGTCCTCTTTTCTGAAGATTCTTACAGACGATCACTTGGTCCTCTTTTCTGAAGATTCTTACAGACGATCACTCTGTCCTCTCTTCTGAGGATTCTTGCAGACGATCACTCTGTCCTCTTCTCTGAAGATTCTTACAGACGATCACTTGGTCCTCTCTTCTGAAGATTCTTACAGACGATCACTTGGTCCTCTCTTCTGAAGATTCTTACAGACGATCACTCTGTCCTCTCTTCTGAGGATTCTTGCAGACGATCACTCTGTCCTCTTCTCTGAAGATTCTTACAGACGATCACTTGGTCCTCTCTTCTGAGGATTCTTACAGACGATCACTTTGTCCTCTCTTCTAAAGATTCTTACAGACGATCACTTGGTCCTTTCTTCTGAAGATTCTAACAGACGATCACTTGGTCCTCTCCTCTGAAGATTCTTACAGACGATCACTCTGTCCTCTCCTCTGAAGATTCTTACAGACGATCACTCTGTCCTCTCTTCTGAAGATTCTTACAGACGATCACTCTGTCCTCTCCTCTGAAGATTCTTACAGACGATCACTTTGTCCTCTCCTCTGAAGATTCTTACAGACGATCACTTGGTCCTCTCCTCTGAAGATTCTTACAGACGATCACTTTGTCCTCTCCTCTGAAGATTCTTACAGACGATCACTTGGTCCTCTCCTCTGAAGATTCTTACAGACGATCACTTTGTCCTCTCCTCTGAAGATTCTTACAGACGATCACTTTGTCCTCTACTCTGAAGATTCTTACAGACGATCACTTTGTCCTCTCTTCTGAAGATTCTTACAGACGATCACTCTGTCCTTTCTTCTGAGGATTCTTACAGACGATCACTTGGTCCTCTCCTCTGAAGATTCTTACAGACGATCACTTGGTCTTCTCTTCTGAAGATTCTTACAGACGATCACTTGGTCTTTTCTTCTGAAGATTCTTACAGACGATCACTTGGTCCTTTCTTCTGAACATTCTTACAGACGATCACTTGGTCCTCTCTTCTGAAGATTCTTACAGACGATCACTTGGTCCTTTCTTCTGAACATTCTTATAGACGATCACTTGGTCCTTTCTTCTGAAGATTCTTACAGACGATCACTTGGTCCTCTCTTCTGAAGATTCTTACAGACAATCACTCTGTCCTCTCTTCTGAAGATTCTTACAGACGATCTCTCTGTCCTCTCCTCTGAAGATTCTTACAGACGATCACTTGGTCCTCTCTTCTGAAGATTCTTACAGACGATCGCTTGGTCCTCTCCTCTGAAGATTCTTACAGACGATCGCTTGGTCCTCTCTTCTGAAGATTCTTACAGACGATCTCTCTGTCCTCCTCTGAAGATTCTTACAGACGATCACTCTGTCCTCTCTTCTGAAGATTCTTACAGACGATCGCTTGGTCCTCTCTTCTGAAGATTCTTGCAGACGATCGCTTGGTCCTCTCTTCTGAAGATTCTTACAGACGATCTCTCTGTCCTCCTCTGAAGATTCTTACAGACGATCACTCTGTCCTCTCTTCTGAAGATTCTTACAGACGATCACTTGGTCCTCTCTTCTGAAGATTCTTACAGACGATCACTTTGTCCTCTCCTCTGAAGATTCTTACAGACGATCACTTGGTCCTCTCCTCTGAAGATTCTTACAGACGATCACTTTGTCCTCTCCTCTGAAGATTCTTACAGACGATCACTTGGTCCTCTCCTCTGAAGATTCTTACAGACGATCACTTTGTCCTCTCCTCTGAAGATTCTTACAGACGATCACTTTGTCCTCTACTCTGAAGATTCTTACAGACAATCACTTTGTCCTCTCTTCTGAAGATTCTTACAGACGATCACTCTGTCCTTTCTTCTGAGGATTCTTACAGACGATCACTTGGTCCTCTCCTCTGAAGATTCTTACAGACGATCACTTGGTCTTCTCTTCTGAAGATTCTTACAGACGATCACTTGGTCCTTTCTTCTGAAGATTCTTACAGACGATCACTTGGTCCTTTCTTCTGAACATTCTTACAGACGATCACTTGGTCCTCTCTTCTGAAGATTCTTACAGACGATCACTTGGTCCTTTCTTCTGAACATTCTTACAGACGATCACTTGGTCCTCTCTTCTGAAGATTCTTACGGACGATCACTCTGTCCTCTCTTCTGAAGATTCTTACAGACGATCACTCTGTCCTCTCTTCTGAAGATTCTTACAGACGATCACTCTGTCCTCTCTTCTGAAGATTCTTACAGACGATCACTTGGTCCTCTCTTCTGAAGATTCTAACAGACGATCACTCTGTCCTCTCTTCTGAAGATTCTTACAGACGATCACTTGGTCCTCTCTTCTGAAGATTCTTACAGACGATCACTTTGTCCTCTCTTCTGAGGATTCTTACAGACGACCACTCTGTCCTCTCTTCTGAAGATTCTTACAGACGATCACTCTGTCCTCTCTTCTGAAGATTCTTACAGACGACCACTCTGTCCTCTCCTCTGAAGATTCTTACGGACGATCACTCTGTCCTCTCCTCTGAAGATTCTTACAGACGATCACTTTGTCCTCTCTTCTGAAGATTCTTACAGACGACCACTCTGTCCTCTCCTCTGAAGATTCTTACAGACGACCACTCTGTCCTCTCTTCTGAAGATTCTTACAGACGATCACTTGGTCCTCTCTTCTGAAGATTCTTACAGATGATCACTCTGTCCTCTCTTCTGAAGATTCTTACAGACGATCACTCTATCCTCTCTTCTGAAGATTCTTACAGACGACCACTCTGTCCTCTCTTCTGAGGATTCTTACAGACGATCACTCTGTCCTCTCCTCTGAAGATTCTTACAGACGATCACTTTGTCCTCTCTTCTGAAGATTCTTACAGACGATCACTTGGTCCTTTCTTCTGAACATTCTTACAGACGATCACTTGGTCCTCTCTTCTGAAGATTCTTACAGACGATCACTTGGTCCTTTCTTCTGAACATTCTTACAGACGATCACTTGGTCCTCTCTTCTGAAGATTCTTGCAGACGATCACTCTGTCCTCTCTTCTGAAGATTCTTACAGACGATCACTTGGTCCTCTCTTCTGAAGATTCTTACGGACGATCACTCTGTCCTCTCTTCTGAAGATTCTTACAGACGATCACTTGGTCCTGTCTTCTGAAGATTCTTACAGACGATCACTCTGTCCTCTCTTCTGAGGATTCTTACAGACGATCACTCTGTCCTCTCCTCTGAAGATTCTTACAGACGATCACTTGGTCCTCTCCTCTGAAGATTCTTACAGACGATCACTCTGTCCTCTCTTCTGAGGATTCTTACAGACGATCACTCTGTCCTCTCTTCTGAGGATTCTTACAGACGATCACTTGGTCCTCTTTTCTGAAGATTCTTACAGACGATCACTCTGTCCTCTCTTCTGAGGATTCTTACAGACGACCACTCTGTCCTCTCTTCTGAAGATTCTTGCAGACGATCACTTGGTCCTCTCTTTTGAAGATTCTTACAGACGATCACTCTGTCCTCTCTTCTGAAGATTCTAACAGACGATCACTTTGTCCTCTACTCTGAAGATTCTTACAGACGATCACTCTGTCCTCTCTTCTGAAGATTCTTACAGACGATCACTTGGTCCTCTCTTTTGAAGATTCTTACAGACGATCACTTGGTCCTCTTTTCTGAAGATTCTTACAGACGATCACTTGGTCCTCTTTTCTGAAGATTCTTACAGACGATCACTTGGTCCTGTCTTCTGAAGATTCTTACAGACGATCACTCTGTCCTCTCTTCTGAGGATTCTTACAGACGACCACTCTGTCCTCTCTTCTGAGGATTCTTACAGACGACCACTCTGTCCTCTCTTCTGAAGATTCTTACAGACGATCACTCTGTCCTCTCTTCTGAAGATTCTTGCAGACGATCACTTGGTCCTCTCTTTTGAAGATTCTTACAGACGACCACTCTGTCCTCTCTTCTGAAGATTCTTACAGACGATCACTCTGTCCTCTCTTCTGAAGATTCTTACAGACGATTACTTGGTCCTCTCTTCTGAAGATTCTTACAGACGATCACTTTTTCCTCTCTTCTGAAGATTCTTACAGACGATCACTCTGTCCTCTCTTCTGAAGATTCTTGCAGACGATTACTTGGTCCTCTCTTCTGAAGATTCTTACAGACGATCACTTTTTCCTCTCTTCTGAAGATTCTTACAGACGATCACTCTGTCCTCTCTTCTGAAGATTCTTGCAGACGATTACTTGGTCCTCTCCTCTGAAGATTCTTACAGACGATCACTTTGTCCTCTCTTCTGAAGATTCTTACAGACGATCACTTGGTCCTCTCTTTTGAAGATTCTTACAGACGATCACTTGGTCCTCTCTTCTGAAGATTCTTACAGACGATCACTCTGTCCTCTCCTCTGAAGATTCTTACAGACGATCACTCTGTCCTCTCCTCTGAAGATTCTTGCAGACGATCACTTGGTCCTCTCTTCTGAAGATTCTTGCAGACGATCACTTGGTCCTCTCTTCTGAAGATTCTTACAGACGATCACTCTGTCCTCTCTTCTGAAGATTCTTGCAGACGATCACTTGGTCCTCTCTTCTGAAGATTCTTGCAGACGATCACTTGGTCCTCTCTTCTGAAGATTCTTACAGACGATCACTCTGTCCTCTCTTCTGAAGATTCTTACAGACGATCACTCTGTCCTCTCTTCTGAAGATTCTTACAGACGATCTTTTGGTCCTTTCTTCTGAACATTCTTACAGACGATCACTTGGTCCTCTCTTCTGAAGATTCTTACGGACGATCACTCTGTGCTCTCTTCTGAAGATTCTTACAGACGATCACTTGGTCCTCTTTTCTGAAGATTCTTACAGACGATCACTTGGTCCTCTCTTCTGAAGATTCTTACAGACGATCACTCTGTCCTCTCCTATGATGATTCTTGCAGATGATCACTCTGTCCACACTTCTGAAGATTAATGCTCTCAGACGATCACTCTGTTCTTTCTTCTGGAGATTCTTGCAGGCGATTACTAGGTTCTCTCTTCTGAAGATTCTTAGAGACGATCACTTGTTTCTCTCTTCTGAAGATTCTTACAGACGATCTCTTGGTCCTCTCCTCTGTAGATTCTTGCAGACGATCACTCTGTCATTATTTTCTGTATCATCGCTACATTTACATATAAATACCAAAACGTATATAAAACGGTTAATTTGGTGCTGCTGTATAAGCAGCATTTGAATCAAAACATTGGAAGGTCAAAAACCCAAAATGATGAATGAAACGTACTGATCGCCAAAAAGTTCGAACAGGGAAGCCAAATCCAGCACCTAGTATATGTTCAATACAAGTACATGTATTACGTTATTATCACAGCTTCAGAAGTCTTATTTTCTCTCCCTTAAACTGTTTATGAAATGACCACGGATTAGATTAGACGATCATTTTCCATATTTTGATAAAGAGTCTGGAATAAAGATCTCATAATGAAACTCTCTTTGGCATTACCAGACATAAGTAATCATCATCCACGAACAAATTTATATTTAATAAAGAGAATAATGTCATGGAGAGCCTTTGATTCTGTTAAAAGACAAAGTAAATATCGCCGGGAAAAGTCAACAATTAACTCTGAAGGAAGAGTCATGAGCTTTATTGTTTTAGCTAATTTGTACTGTAGAATTATCAACTGACGGTCTCAGTATGTCGTCTACAAATCCTCTGGGTAATCCTACATTGCTTAGCAAATCAAATTCTTCCTTCAGTTCTTCTGCTATTATGGATAAATTTGAAGACATAATAGTTTTCCTTACGTTAACGAAGTAAATTGTTGCATATTACGAGCATTTGTTTAACTCCCTGCAGACTTATTATATGTGCTTAAATTCATTGCTTTGCCTACAAATTAATACTTGTATTTGGCATGTTCGTTTTAAACATGTAGATTTTTAGATCCAAATTCCCGGCATTCATTTCTCTGAAGCACGCAGACGACAGCTAGAACATCAAACGATGAGGCGCATATTTTAGAGCCAAAATAGTGGATTTTTTAAATTCTTGAGAAATAACAAGTAGATACATACATTTGTACTTGGACGTGGGAGAAGCTGTGTGATGCTTTGAGACATATGACGGTTGATAAATTGAGGGACAGCGATGTTCCATATAAACGGAGGATTAAGTTTTAAATCAATGGGTGGTGCAAGGTCCCCCGTTCCATTCCCGAAGTACATGGCCAGGAGACATGCCAATTCTACGTACCTCAGATCAGAAGATGGCATAGCAGGCAGACGACGCTTCAGAGTAAGTTTATACGTGTAATATACATCTATTATGATTGAATGCAAATTGACTTTAAAGAATTAACAAAGCATCGAATATTAGAGGGACATAAAACGATTAAAATCATTGAAATGTTGAATAAATTGTTGCCACCATATCCCTTCTGTTGAAACGGACACATGATCTCAGCAAACAAAAATATTAGAAATCCACAAACGTTGTTTTAGGCCGGTTCGAAGTCGATTTTTTTCACAGATATCTTGGATGCTAAAAATTGTCAAATTCAAAATTTCGAAACTGCAAATGTAACTATCTCTCTTTTTGATTTTTGCACACTGCCCACTTGCCTTAATAATGATAAAAAGTAGAAAGATATGCCGACTATTTATTGCGGTATTTAGAAATGTCGTTTGTTTATGGACCGACCATTAACTTTAAATAACATGTTTAAAGGGGGTCATAAAATATATTTTGAATCATATTTTTTGAAAAAAATGAGTTTAAGGATAAAAAGATATCATGTCGTATAAAAATTTGTCTCGTCGCCTTTAGAAAAATAAACATTTTTCCGCGCCCTTCAAATTAAGCGGTCGGTCTCTTGTTTCACCTACGATTATTCCGGTCCACATCTCATTATAATTATTGTATATTTACTTTTTACAAAGCACAACATAAAGGTGATTGACTGGTTGTAACATATCTTTTTCCAAACAGATTTTTAAAAAAAGCTTAGTTCAAAACCACATGTTCAAAACCCACGCATGGATCTTGTATAATTCCCCGCGGCTTTTTTCAAGAAAGTTATTAGCTTGTTCTGCTATATTTGTTTTCAGGTGAAATATTATTGAAATGCGTGCAGCTGACGCTTCTTTCACATAAAAAGATATTATCAGTTTGTTGTTTTCTAGCCCTTGGTTTGCAAACACTTATATAACTTTTAATAAGTACATATTTCTTTGCCAACATTTTTTTCTTTTTTCTGAAAATAACTTATTGCTAAGAACAAGAGAGGTCATGATTAAAAGCAGTTTTATCAGTGAGTTTTATCCCCCATTTAAACATAGACGAGGAGGGTCTAGAGTATTTCGTCCGCAGGTCATAAACAAATAGTTTATGTAACGTTTTGCTCTGGCTTACTTACAAGTTTGTAAGTAATACATGTATCTTAGCAACTCTGTAAACTTAGTATATATATATAGTAACATAGGGATGAAAGGTCAGTATCTATGTAAAATTAGGCCACTGTGACATATATTTATCTGTTAGTTATAACTAACATTCAAGTCAACGCCCGAGTTCACTCGTCAATTATGCTGTATATATGTAGCAGAATTCTCAAATTTGGTTTATAAGTGCAAGGGTAAAAACTCACGACTCGGGTAGAAATAGATCCCTGCGACCTTCATTTTCTTCTAAATATTTTCAATGAATATTAGTTAATAACGCATTTGCCTCTTCGCATTTGGCACAGAGGCACTGCTTAAAAGATAGCCAATTTTTGTTTGTCAATCACTGCTTAAAAGATAGCCTATATTTATTTGTCAAGCATTGCTTAAAAGATAGCCTTTGTGTATCTGTCAAGCACTGCTTATGAAAGATAGCCTGTTTATTTGTCAAGCACTGCTTATGAAAGATAGCCTATGTTTATTTGTCAAGCACTGCTTATGAAAGATAGCTTATGTTTATTTGTAAAGCACAGTTTATGAAAGATGGCCTATGTTAATTTGTCAAGCACTGCTTATGAAAGATAGCTTATGTTTATTTGTCAAGCACTGCTTATGAAAGATAGCTTATGTTTATTTGCCAAGCACTGCTTATGAAAGATGGCCTATGTTTATTTGCCAAGCACTGCTTATGAAAGATAGCCTATGTTTATTTGCCAAGCACTGCTTATGAAAGATGGCCTATGTTTATTTGTCAAGCACTGCTTATGAAAGATGGCCTATGTTTATTTGTCAAGCACTGCTTATGAAAGATAGCCTATGTTTATTTGTCAAACACTGCTTATGAAAGATAGCCTATGTTTATTTGTCAAGCACTGCTTATGAAAGATGGCCTATGTTTATTTGTCAAGCACTGCTTATGAAAGATGGCCTATGTTTATTTGTCAAGCACTGCTTATGAAAGATGGCCTATGTTTATTTGTAAAGCACTGCTTATGAAAGATAGCCTATGTTTATTTGTCAAGCACTGCTTATGAAAGATGGCCTATGTTTATTTGTCAAGCACTGCTTATGAAAGATGGCCTATGTTTATTTGTAAAGCACTGCTTATGAAAGATAGCCTATGTTTATTTGTTAAGCACTGCTTATGAAAGATAGCCTATGCTTATTTGTCAATAGAATGTATAATGTAGAAATTTTAAATCTCTTGTGTAGAAGCAAAAACGTATTTATAGGGGCTCCGTACAAGATGTCCGCTCTGTCCGTATGTCTAGGAATGATTAACCTTCAAAACTATAAGCGATGGCGATCGGCGATTGGGCAACATTTATGTACTTGTGTATTAAATTCATGGAATATAATGAATTATTTGGAAATTGAGATTTTTATCAATGGGGTCATACTTGACTTGGTCAGAGTTGTAGTCTTTTCAGATATTGTAGAAATAAATCGGTGTATTGAAATTATTCAAAGTCAAAGATTACCTTTATTTATTATAAGTAATATATAAGCGACATACATATGAATTTAAAGGGCAATTCCTTACAATAGAAATAATTTCTTACAAAAATAGATCCAATTTAAACAAAAATATTTTATTTGACATCTCTATGGGCACTCCTGATATAAAATGTCGGCAGAAAACTTTTCTATGGTGAGTTACAACACCATCTTTAACACTGAAGTAACGCTGTAGTTTTAACCAACAATCTCTTCTGGCACTATCAATATCATGAATATCAGACAAGTCATTTCTTTAACTATATTTAATCCGCAAATTCGAGCATGTTATGATGGTCTTTTTATATTTCTAAGTATAAAAAAAAAGAAACGGCTCCTCTACCGTTCGTTTGTTCTTGTTGTCTTTTGTCTTTTGTCTAAGGTTCTCTTTGCTTGAATTGAACGTTAATCGATTGAATATTTAATTGTGTTTTATTATGTCCCCGACCACGAAGTGTCGTCGGGGACATATTGTTTTTACTCCGTTTCTTATTTTTCTTATTATTATTATGTCCCCGACCACGAAGTGTCGTCGGGGACATATTGTTTTTACTCCGTTTCTTATTTTTCTTATTATACTTTTTTCTTTTTCTTCCGTCAACCTGATGCACGAACTTGTCCGGCTATCTCCTCGGAAATGGGTGGACCGATCGATATGAAACTTGGAGGGGTGATAGGTCCCAAGGTCCTACGGTGTTTTTTGCGGTTTATAATTTCAAAATGGCCGCCATTTCCAAGATGGCCGCCAAAAACCGAAAAAATATTACCTTCATTTTCTCGGAAACCACTTGATGAAATTCAACAAAACTTGGTATACATGTTCAGGAACATGATTGGAAACTTTGTGGCCAAAAAAAATTTCGCGAGTGGCTGCCATTTTGAAAAATGGCTGAAAAACGCCCAAAAGTGTGACCATTGTCCGATTTCAACGAAACTTGGTTTACAGGGTATATGGGTGATGGCGACTCACGGCGCATTGTCGGAATTTCCGTATTGGTCACCATTTTCAAGATGGCTGCTGAAAATGGCGAAAAATGTAAACATTGTCCGATTTCAACGAAACTTGGTATATAGGGTATATGGGTGATGGCGACTGACGGCGCATTGTTTGAATTTCTGTAATGGCTGCCATTTTCAAGATGGCCGCCGAAAATCACGAAAAATGTAAACATTGTCCGATTTCAACGAAACTTGGTATACAGGATATATGGGTGATGGCAACTCACAGCGCATTGTCGGAATTTCCGTAATGGCTGACATTTTCAAGATGGCGGCCAAAAATTGCGAAAAATGTAAACATTGTCCAATTTTAACGAAACTTGGTACACAGGGTATATGGGTGATGGCGACTCACTGCACATTGTTGAATTTGTTGAAAAGAACAGACATTAAATGAGAACGGGAGGGGACATCCCACGTTTCGGGAAACGTAAATTTTAATTATTATTATTATTATTATACTTTTTTCTTTTTCTTCCGTCAACCTGATGCACGAACTTGTCCGGCTATCTCCTCGGAAACGGGTGGACCGATCGATATGAAACTTGGAGGGGTGATAGGTCCTAAGGTCCTTCAGTGTCTAATAGTTTTAAAATTTTCAAAATGGCCGCCGTTTCCATGGAAACCGGATTTGTTCTAGATACCGGACATCGCCATATCTCGGAAACCTAGGTGGTCAGGACCTTGAAACTTGGTATG
Organism: Arcuatula senhousia; assembly: GCA_963971305.1. NCBI lineage: Eukaryota > Metazoa > Mollusca > Bivalvia > Mytilida > Mytilidae > Arcuatula > Arcuatula senhousia. The sequence continues at coordinate 2,221,789 of OZ020308.1, read as the reverse complement.
TTTGTAGATCTTGATTAGTACTACTAAATGAGCGAAAAAAATTCGGAAGCGGTATTTACGGTTTTCGAGATATAAATGAAAATGTGATTTTAAAGGGAGATAATCGGGTCCAAATTTTTCAAAAAAATTTCAAAGTGGTCTGATTTTGATGAAAATTGGTATACTGATAGATTATGGTGTTGCGAGTAATATTCTATATCTAAAATTAAAATTTGACGATGGCGGCCATTTTGAATCCAAGATGGCCGCCAAAATTTCAAAGTGGTCTAATTTTGATGAAAATTGGTATACTGATAGATTATGGTGTTGCGAGTAATATTCTATATCTAAAATTAAAATTTGACGATGGCGGCCATTTTGAATCCAAGATGGCCGCCAAAATTTCAAAATGGTCTGATTTTGATGAAAATTGGTATACTGATAGATTATGGTGTTGCGAGTAATATTTTATACCTAAAATTAAAATTTGACGATGGCGGCCATTTTGAATCCAAGATGGCCGCCAAAATTTCAAAGTGGTCTGATTTTGATGAAAATTGGTATACTGATAGATTATGGTGTTGCGAGTAATATTTTATACCTAAAATTAAAATTTGACGATGGCGGCCATTTTGAATCCAAGATGGCCGCCAAAACTTCAAAGTGCTTGTATTTACATGAAAATTGATCTAAAGGGGTATTTTGACATGCTGAAGAGAATAAACTCGGTATCACAGACATTAAATGAGAACGGGAGGGGACATCCCATGTTTCGCGAAACATAAGTTTTAATTTTTTGTGCTTTGATAAGGATTATTGATAGGGAGGTTTGGCCCCAAGAAACTAGTTTAACCCGACACATTTTATATTTGCCTGTCATAAGCCAGGAATCTCTGTTTAAGCTTGTTTTTACATGTCGTTTTAATGGTCTGTTCCTAGTTTAAGAAGGGGGTCTTTCATTGACTATTGCAATTTGAATTATATATGCATTTTAATTTGATATTCGGGACCAATCGCAAAACAGCGACCAGCGCCTACTTGCCTCGTTGAAGGATGCTGTTTGTTTTCATTTTGTGTGTTTATGAAGGCGGTGTCTCGTACACTTAATCCACATCTCATTATAGTACATTGACAAAATAATCAAATGTAGCTGTCAGATTCGGACATGATTAAAGTATAAAGATGTCATTGTTCTTAATTACGTTCTTTTAAGAATCATTACGTTTTTTGTTCAAATTGAACCAAAATTGGTCCTTTTTAATGTATATTACATAATTTTATTTTACAATAAAGGAAGCTGTAATAACAAATCTCGATATAACAGAATTATATATTTCATATTCCACACTGCTATAAAACAGCTACGAGGAATCAAGATATTTTCTCCTATGTTTAGTTTCTTGCATACAATGCTAATGCGTAGGCCAGAATTTTAATTGTTTTAGAAAGAAATGCAGAATTTGACATGAATCTTTTTTTTTATCCAATCTACCGCATGGTATATATTTGCAAATATTGAACATTAAATGTTTAACCCAAGACCTGTACGAATACGAATGCAAAAACTTTATTTGAATTCGGTATATTTATTAACAGTCATCATAAGCTCTGATGAGCTTTTAACCGAATAGATAACACATAAATAAAACATAATGACACATGTTTTTTATGGAATCATGCACAAAACTAATGACTTCTTTATCTGCTTGGCAAATTACATCCATGTTTAATAATTGGGGTTGTGAAACAATAAGTTTGGAATGAAATTGAACTGATTGGTTAGCTTGAATACATGACTCCTTTCTTGAATAGATTATGGGGTTTATTCTTATATGTCAACTGTGTGAAACCCTTTTCTTGCAGCCATACACGCAAGTTATTTGCTACAAAAACAACAGACTGTGACCGTTCTTTTACTTTGAGGGGCCTGGGTGGCCAAGTGGTCTAAGGCGCTGGTTTAAATACCACACTACTGATCATTAGCCAATCACCTTTGAGCTGGTGTTCGAGTCCCGTTTGTATTTAACAAACAAGAGGCTTCCAGGAGCCTGAATCGCTCACCTGGTCTTGATGTCGACCCTATAAAGACTTTTGATAGGGGGAAGGTTGGGCCCAAAAAACTAGTTTATCCCCGCCACATATTACATGTGTCTGTCCTAAGCCAGGAATCTTTGACAAAGCTTTCGTTTGCACTTGTCTTTTTGATGTTTTCTGTTCCTTGTTTAAGAAGGGGGTCTATCTGTGACTATTTCAGGACTGGATTTGAATTATATGCATCTTATTTAGACCATGGGCCAATTGCAGAACCGCGAGCAGTGCCAAATGGCCTCGTTGAAGGCTGCTGGCGGTTGTCCATTGTGGTTATTCTAAATTGCCGTTTAATTGTGGGCTGTGTCGCGTACACTTATTCCACATCTCTTTATTTTCAATTTTGTAGAGCTAAATGAGCTGACAAGCAACAGCTTTTCTCTATCTACTATAGTTTTCATTCTGTAGGCTCAAAACATGAAATAACGTTTTTCATGTTTGGGGCCTACGGAATGAACTATAATAGATAGAGAAAAGCAACAAAATGAGAGCAACAGCTTTTCTCTATCTACTATAGTTTCATTTTGTAGGCCCCAAACATGAAAAACGTTATTTTAGGGGCCATAACCCCTATAAGGGGTCATCAGACGACTTCGATCCTATGGAGACTTTTGTAGAGCTAAATGACCTGAATATTTAAGCAAGCAACAGGGGCCATAACTCCTATAAGGGGTCATCTGACAACTTCCACCCTAAAAAGTCTTTTGTAGAGCTAAATGAGCTGAACATTTAAGCAAGCAACAGATTCTCTCTATCTGCAACAGTTTTCATTCCATAGATCAAAAACATGAAAAAAACCGCTATTTTTCACCTTTAAGGGGCTGTAACCCCTATAAAGGATCATCTGACAACTTGGACCAAATGGAGACTTTTGTAGAACTTTGATGCTGAAGCAGTAGGGTGTCATCGAATTTCATCTATCTCATGATTCCAAACTAATAAAATAAAAAGTTTTTTTTTTTTAGGGGCTGTAACCCCTATAAGGGGTCATCAGACGACTTCAATCCTATGGAGACTTTTGTAAAGCTAAATGAGCTGAACATTAAAGCAAGCAACAGCTTCTCTCTATCTGCAATGCAATAGTTTTCATTCCATAGGCCAAAAACGTGAAAAAAAACGTTATTTTAGGGGCTGTAACCCCTATAAGGGGCCATCTGACAACTTTGACCCTATGGAGACTTTTGTAGAGCTTAATAACCTGAACATTTAAGCAAGCAACAGCTTCTCTCTATCTGCTACAGTTTTCATTCCATAGGCCAAAAAACATGAAAAAATGTTATTTTAGGGGTCATTACTCCTATAAGGGGTCATCTGACAACTTCAACCCTATAATGTCTTTACCGGAGTTAAATGAGCTGAACATTTAAGCAAGCAATAGCATCTCTCTATCTGCAATAATTTTCATTCCATAGGCCAAAAACGTGAAAAAAACGTTGAATTGGTGTGCTATAGCAAGCAGGAACTGCTAACTCTTCCGGGGCATCTGAGTTCATTCTCAGTACGACTTAGGGACGTGTTGTTGATTGCTATCCAGTTGATTTTGTGTTTTTGTGTTTTCTGGTTTTTTTTTCCGTGCGGTTGTTTTTTGTGTTCACTGGTTTTGTTTTTGCTATTTGGGACTTTTGACGATCAGATGCCCCGTTGGTACCTCTGCTTCTTAAAATAATAAAAAGGGAATCAGTTTACCTAAAACAAATGTCCCTGTCACAATCAGACACGATTCTGTCGGAATAAAAAATGCCACTGTCTTGTAGGATACTCTTTCCAAATCATTACAGTTTAATTTCAATTTGAAACCGTCTTAGATAGCTAATGGATACCGCTTTTAAATTACATAACACACAAAGGAACATGTAATTACAAAGCTTAATATTACAGGTTTAGATATTTTATATTCCATGCTGCTATAAAACAGCTATATAAAGCCTGGAGATACGTGTTCCAATACTAAGATAATGCGTAGGCATGTCATTTTCTTCTGAAAACAATACAACACATAGGAAAGAGGTCGATTTTATCTTTAACATTTCTTAAAAAGTAGCATTTGTCTGCAAGAACAAGGTGATAGTTAAATTTGATTGACATCATACTGATACACGGTCTAATCTCAAGTTAAATGTATATAATGTATATAAAATTTAACGGCAATTTAATTATCAAAAAATACTTACTCGAAACCAAAAATACGAAAAGGTGTTATATCCACCATGTGCATTACTAGGAAAGAAACAAAGGCGTGCTTTAAGAAAACTTTTAAAACGGACGGGCACACAAATTTCATTCCATCCCGCGCTTGCAAAGACCGGAGGGAATGAGTATATTTTCGGTTCTTTTTCAATTTTACCCTGAATTAGCAGGGATTTTGCTTGTGTCTGTTTAACCTCCTTCATTTAATCCCAGTTTTTGGTTAGATTTGAGAAATAGTCAATATTTCTTTGCATATTTATATTAAACGCTAAAAACAATAAGATTTATAATTTAATTTCTATAAAAAGCTCTTGGTAATACTAAATTTATAAAACCTGAGGATGACGACCTTGTGTTTCTTATTAACGACCTTCCTAACATATAAATAACCGGGGTGAATAACAGCAGCCAATACTGTTGTAATAGAAATGGGAACATTACTGTCATCTTATGTTAACTTGTTACCTATAGGAAATGCACGGCAATAGATATTGACAAGGTATGACTGAAAGATGCAGTGGGTGTGAATAGAAACACATGGGGCAATGCGCTTATGCATCTAATACGCCAAGTTCATGATAAGGTTATATAATTGTTATTAGGCAATGAAGAGTTTAAAGTTAAGTGATGGTTTGGCGATCTGAGTAAGAGCTAACTGTGGAGGTCTTCATTCTCATAACCTTGTTTTCAAGTGTTCCATACAAATGGCAACCAACGTTCATTGTGTTGCAAACGCAGGAAATATAACAAAGAAAAGTATATTCACAACGCTTAAAAAATAAACTTCACGGAACGAAAAATAAATCGAAACATTACTCCACTTTATAATCTAGATCGTTATAAGAAATGGCACCCACTGGACTTATACCATTAGTACTCTTGAGAATGCAAGTTGTTGTATAAGTACATTATCAGTACAAGACAACCATCATACGATGATGTCGGTGCAGAACAATCCAATCACATTATCTAGAACAAAACACGTGTCGAACTCTTAACTTTAGTTTTTGGGAAGTTTGTTTGTCATATGTCAATACACCAAACTGAAGCATTGCCAAGAAGCTTGGCAGCAACCCATCACAGTACATAAAGACGCGTAACATTTTGAACGTATAGAGAATAGTTGCATAGGAGTTACATGTAATGGATTGTACACATAAGTAAACATCCGATCGTAATATTACGTCTCCCGGGATCCGGGATGAATTCGGTCTGGTATTCAGTGGTACCTGATGGTGTCTGATGGTGATGGGATTATCGCCATGTCATCTTCCGTCTGTATCCTGGCGGTTAGTGAATTATATGTGTAAATTATGTCTTAGTTTTAACGGGATTTTCACGTGATTTATGTTCGGACAATTTCCTTCCCCATAATGTTACTGGTACCTGACGCAATGGTTGATAGGGCGGTAAGTCATTCCATGCATGCATGGTGCACTCTGATTCCATTTTCACAGTTTATGTGTTCTGTATGGCTCGTTTCATAACAATGCATCGCTTTGTTATTCAAGTGTAGTATTTCGGACTATGACAATTTGTGTCAAAGTGCTTGACTTGGTGCTCTAGTGCTCCTCTAAATTACGTTCTAGCTAATGGTCTGCTGTTGCTTTTTGAGTCAAGGCCAAAACACCAAGTTTTTGAACTTATGCGCTTCAGTGCTGCGCTGTCTGTGCTCGAAATTTCTGCTAGTCGAGACGATCAGCTCTTGTGCTCTGCGGCTTTGTAATCAAGTGCTTTATCTAATGATACTGTCATAACGTTCCACGATACATGCTCATCTGGCTGAACCAGATATCTTGTTGCACTTAAATGCAAGCTGATGCTAATGAACTGCTTTTCAGTTTCTGAGACTGTCAATTTACACTGGCTTTTGACAGATGACCTGTCATGTGTGTCAGCTATCGGTTAATGAAACTAATACTGGAAGAAAATTGATTATATTTGTGCTGTAGCTCGTATTAAACTAAAATATAATGAATTAAGATAGGATGTTACACATTGTCATGTCTCATGTCTCCTCAAAACCCCATTCAAATAAGTTTTTGTCTCGCCTGCGACAAAAGCCGGCTGTGGCGGCGTCGACGACGGTGTTTACTTTTTTGAAAGACTTTTGTGAAAAATGAATTACATAAAAAGTATTATACCTAGGCGTCTGATATTGGGTATATAGACAGTATGGGTTGTGGTCTAGGCAACTGTTACCACTGCAGTGTGACACCGACGCCATTAGGGACAATAATTAAATGTGTATTTTCACTTGACATGAAATTTATTAGATTACTGTGTACTTATGCTCGATAGTGATACTCCCACTCCCAAAATCATGCTTTGAGAAAAAAAACCCTTAAATATTCGGTTATTTCAAATCTAGAGTTTTGTCAGACTTTGTTCACCTTTCACTTGATAATTTAAGCTAGGTCTGTTTTTATTTACTGTTCACTATATCATCATCTTGTTTTAAGTACCATCTTCAAAGAAATAGCTCAATCAACAAACCGACACTATCATCTTATATTTTCTTTTGTCATTAGCGCCGAGATAATTACTCATTAGAGCCAGAGTATATTCGGGCAATCACTTTCTATTGTGTCAGTTATAGATTTAACAGAATGAGAGGACGGTATGCGACACCTAGCTTCATTACAACTTCATTTCTGTCTATAACTTTAGGTTATAAAATGGTTCAGAAAGGTTTAGATCGGAAACGAATTACATACCGCGCTTGCTAGAAGCGTTTTGTCGTAATTTGACTCATTATGTAACATTACAATAACAGGTTAGTGGTGTATGCTCCCACTAGCTATCATAAATTAGCTTCATCAACAATATGGCCCTGAAAACATATGTTTTGTCATGTTTCGACTAATTCCATATGTTAGATTTACTTGTTTCATTTAAAAAAAGCCTTTTTTTGGCACCACAGCCCTATAGCTTGTACTTCGGTCTTTACTTGTACGGACTATTCCGTTCCAGGTGATATAAATATACCCATTCCTGTCAAAGATTCCGGTTTCCCTAACTTCGGTCTTTCCTTGTACGGACTATTCCGTTCCAGGTGATATAAATATACCCATTGCTGTCAAAGATTCCGGTTTCCCTAACTTCGGTCTTTCCTTGTACGGACTATTCCGTTCCATGTGATATAAATATACCCATTCCTGTCAAAGATTCCGGTTTCCCTAACTTCGGTCTTTCCTTGTACGGACTATTCCGTTCCAGGTGATATAAATATACCCATTGCTGTCAAAGATTCCGGTTTCCCTAACTTCGGTCTTTCCTTGTACGGACTATTCCGTTCCAGGTGATATAAATATACCCATTCCTGTCAAAGATTCCGGTTTCCCTAACTTCGGTCTTTCCTTGTACGGACTATTCCGTTCCAGGTGATATAAATATACCCATTGCTGTCAAAGATTCCGGTTTCCCTAACTTCGGTCTTTCCTTGTACGGACTATTCCGTTCCAGGTGATATAAATATACCCATTGCTGTCAAAGATTCCGGTTTCCCTAACTTCGGTCTTTCCTTGTACGGACTATTCCGTTCCAGGTGATATAAATATACCCATTCCTGTCAAAGATTCCGGTTTCCCTAACTTCGGTCTTTCCTTGTACGGACTATTCCGTTCCAGGTGATATAAATATACCCATTGCTGTCAAAGATTCCGGTTTCCCTAACTTCGGTCTTTCCTTGTACGGACTATTCCGTTCCATGTGATATAAATATACCCATTCCTGTCAAAGATTCCGGTTTCCCTAACTTCGGTCTTTCCTTGTACGGGTTATTCCGTTCCAGGTGATATAAATATACCCATTGCTGTCAAAGATTCCGGTTTCCCTAACTTCGGTCTTTCCTTGTACGGACTATTCCGTTCCAGGTGATATAAATATACCCATTGCTGTCAAAGATTCCGGTTTCCCTAACTTCGGTCTTTCCTTGTACGGACTATTCCGTTCCAGGTGATATAAATATACCCATTCCTGTCAAAGATTCCGGTTTCCCTAACTTCGGTCTTTCCTTGTACGGACTATTCCGTTCCAGGTGATATAAATATACCCATTGCTGTCAAAGATTCCGGTTTCCCTAACTTCGGTCTTTCCTTGTACGGACTATTCCGTTCCAGGTGATATAAATATACCCATTCCTGTCAAAGATTCCGGTTTCCCTAACTTCGGTCTTTCCTTGTACGGACTATTCCGTTCCAGGTGATATAAATATACCCATTGCTGTCAAAGATTCCGGTTTCCCTAACTTCGGTCTTTCCTTGTACGGACTATTCCGTTCCAGGTGATATAAATATACCCATTGCTGTCAAAGATTCCGGTTTCCCTAACTTCGGTCTTTCCTTGTACGGACTATTCCGTTCCAGGTGATATAAATATACCCATTCCTGTCAAAGATTCCGGTTTCCCTAACTTCGGTCTTTCCTTGTACGGACTATTCCGTTCCAGGTGATATAAATATACCCATTGCTGTCAAAGATTCCGGTTTCCCTAACTTCGGTCTTTCCTTGTACGGACTATTCCGTTCCAGGTGATATAAATATACCCATTGCTGTCAAAGATTCCGGTTTCCCTAACTTCGGTCTTTCCTTGTACGGACTATTCCGTTCCAGGTGATATAAATATACCCATTCCTGTCAAAGATTCCGGTTTCCCTAACTTCGGTCTTTCCTTGTACGGACTATTCCGTTCCAGGTGATATAAATATACCCATTGCTGTCAAAGATTCCGGTTTCCCTAACTTCGGTCTTTCCTTGTACGGACTATTCTGTTCCAGGTGATATAAATATACCCATTGCTGTCAAAGATTCCGGTTTCCCTAACTTCGGTCTTTCCTTGTACGGACTATTCCGTTCCAGGTGATATAAATATACCCATTCCTGTCAAAGATTCCGGTTTCCCTAACTTCGGTCTTTCCTTGTACGGACTATTCCGTTCCAGGTGATATAAATATACCCATTCCTGTCAAAGATTCCGGTTTCCCTAACTTCGGTCTTTCCTTGTACGGACTATTCCGTTCCAGGTGATATAAATATACCCATTGCTGTCAAAGATTCCGGTTTCCCTAACTTCGGTCTTTCCTTGTACGGACTATTCCGTTCCAGGTGATATAAATATACCCATTGCTGTCAAAGATTCCGGTTTCCCTAACTTCGGTCTTTCCTTGTACGGACTATTCCGTTCCAGGTGATATAAATATACCCATTCCTGTCAAAGATTCCGGTTTCCCTAACTTCGGTCTTTCCTTGTACGGACTATTCCGTTCCAGGTGATATAAATATACCCATTCCTGTCAAAGATTCCGGTTTCCCTAACTTCGGTCTTTCCTTGTACGGGTTATTCCGTTCCAGGTGATATAAATATACCCATTCCTGTCAAAGATTCCGGTTTCCCTAACTTCGGTCTTTCCTTGTACGGACTATTCCGTTCCAGGTGATATAAATATACCCATTGCTGTCAAAGATTCCGGTTTCCCTAACTTCGGTCTTTCCTTGTACGGACTATTCCGTTCCAGGTGATATAAATATACCCATTCCTGTCAAAGATTCCGGTTTCCCTAACTTCGGTCTTTCCTTGTACGGACTATTCCGTTCCAGGTGATATAAATATACCCATTCCTGTCAAAGATTCCGGTTTCCCTAACTTCGGTCTTTCCTTGTACGGACTATTCCGTTCCAGGTGATATAAATATACCCATTCCTGTCAAAGATTCCGGTTTCCCTAACTTCGGTCTTTCTTTGTACGGACTATTCCGTTCCAGGTGATATAAATATACCCATTCCTGTCAAAGATTCCGGTTTCCCTAACTTCGGTCTTTCCTTGTACGGACTATTCCGTTCCAGGTGATATAAATATACCCATTGCTGTCAAAGATTCCGGTTTCCCTAACTTCGGTCTTTCCTTGTACGGACTATTCCGTTCCAGGTGATATAAATATACCCATTGCTGTCAAAGATTCCGGTTTCCCTAACATGGTAGATACATGTAGTTTAACGATGATCTTTTGTGCTTTCCAAAATATCCCAACTTTTCTCAATGTAAAACTCCTGAGTTTATTATAGCAATAGTTTGTAGTTTCCATAAAGAAAAATGTTGTTTTTAATGCATGATTGAGATAGTATGCAGTTGCTAACGTCAGTTTTGTATAGTGTCTGATTTCTCACTCTGGGACTATTAGTGGTCCCTGTTATACAGTATATAACCAAATAAACCGTTGAAATGCATCAACATAAGCATGCGTATGTAAAAAAAGCACAGGAATTGATATCGCCTCATTCCTTGTTCTGTAATTATAGAATCAGAGAAGTGATTACTGTCATCTTTTAACAGATCTTGTATGATATACCGACTTTAATTTGCGTTTTACAACATTGCCAATAATTATTTTGCAGTGTTATAATTGAAGATTTTTTCTTTATCATAGCAATAATATTCACTCGAAGAAAAACTTTGCTTTTGCATAAATAATATTAACCACGAGGACTTAATTACTCCGCTGCGCAAATTTGCTAACAAAATACCCAAATAAGATGAGGAAAACAAAATAATAGCAAGTCCAATTGACTTTGCTATGAGTGTGAGCTGCCCAACACTATTTTCATTTTCTTTCACTCCTTTATTTTTTTGTTTGTCTGGTCTATTTCAGTTTCTGTTCGGTAACGTTGGTTTGACTCAATTTTTTAAAAATATAAATTATATCTATATTTGCATTAAGATAAGCCAGTTGCTATAGTTACGAAATTTTAATATAAGATCAAAAGTGAAACTCATTTCTCCAGCTTCTTCAGACGATATTTCTCGTACGTTTTTCTTAAAACTAATAAATATATTGATTTTGTCAGATTCTCCTCCCAATGGCCTTAAACAGTGATAAGTACAAATTTGAAATAATAAAAAATCACATTTATCAATAGTATTTATATAAACCTTTGGATCCCAAGTCAAGGTTAATTGTTATGTTTTCCTTTTCTCGTTTGTAAGAAATCAAGATAAGAAAGCCCGTGCAGACTTAGGAAAACAGATTTTCAGAAAAACATTTTTGTCACTTTTTTTTATGTATAAAAATATAATATTAAACTAGCATACATCTTTTTACAAAACCAAGATTTGGAAAATTGCTAAGTTTATATTAGCCTATAGTTTTTCTTTATTGAAATCCCAGCCGATTTTCTTATATAATTTGTAATTACTTTTAATCTTGTTTTTATTGTTTTTCAATGGCAAGTAGAAAAACCTGCAAAAAAAACAACCCATAAATTGCAACTTGTAGACGTATTTTTTAAATTTCAGCTAAATATGGATATTTGCTTTACTATTATTATTATCTCCTGTGATTGAGACGTTTAATAAATGTAAAATGTATTTTAAAAATTAAAGTAACAACCTTTTTCTTTTTCTCCGTAATTCGTTATTTCAACGAGTGATGTGATGAAATAAACCTGAGAAAATGAAAACACGTTTAATTTTCTTAGAATAAACATAGAACAGGCCCTGTAATTATACAACAAGTTTGTTTTATGGAAGCGTCGTGTAATACTTTAAAGTATGGCAGGAAAGTCTATTCTTATTTTCTAGGTTGTGTATTCGCCAAAGGGGTTTTCTTAATTAGTCTGTTACTCAGAAATAATTAGTTTTCTACCGTTGTGACACAACCACTTGTATAATAAGACCGTGGGTGGTAATTAGCCTGCATGAATCGATATGCTGCATATGTGCAATTCTAAGTATTAGTTATAGGCGACTGAAATAAATGCAACATCTGAGAAACTTACACAATATAAAATAACAAGTTATAGTTAAGGTTTTAAGGTTAACAATTATGTTGAAGATATAGAGTAACCTAATATTCTTGGTCTGAAAGATTTGGTTAGTTATTGCCCTACTCCCAAGCAGCGAGCAAATGCTAGGAAGATGTACATGAAAGTGAGCAAGTGAGAAATCAGATGATGACACAAGACTAATAGGCGAAACGAGTAAGCAGCAACTGCTTACTCTTCCGGAGCACCCGAGTTTACTCTCGTTACGACTTGCGTTCGCGTATTTGATTGTTATTCAGTTGTTTTTTTCTAGCCTGCGAAGCAGAGCGGGTAATAGGTGCTACTTGACCGACGGCAGCAGCTGCGGTGATGGCGGCGGTGTTAACTTTTATGTTAAGGTTTTGCGAGCACCTCCATATCTCAAAAACTATAAGTCCTAGGTTGATGAAACTTGGTATGCATATGCCCCAGTAGTAACTTAGCACATTTGCATCCCCATCTTTTGATCTTGACAATGATTTTCCTGTTGAGTGACAATTTCCAATACATATAACATGTATAATGGTAATGTTAAGGTTTTGCGAGCACCTCAATATCTCAATAACTATAAGTCCTATGTTGATGAAACTTGATATGCATATGCCCCTGATGTTGATTTTCCAGTTGAGTGACTTTGGCAATTTTCAATACATATAATAGCAATGTTCAGTTTTTATGAGCACCTCCAAATCTCAAGTAATATATGTCCTAGGTTGATGAAACCTTTGTAATAGATTTGCATAGTTGCTTCCCCATCTTTTGACCATGACCTTGATTTTCTGATTGAGTGACTTTGATAATTTTTATTGCATATATTACCAATGTTAAAGTTCTAAAATATAAACCATCTTTTGATCTCAGAAACTGAAAATCCTTATAAATTTATGAAAATATAATAGAAGTAAGAACATTATTACATATTGTGTTTGAAAGTGCCGACAGGCGAGACATACTTAAGGGCCTCATTGGTTCCTCTGCTTCTTTGGACTGTTACAAAAAAGGACGGATGAATAAGTGAATACAATCGGGTAATTTATCCTTACGCAGGGGATCCTACATGTCCTACGCTTTCATTACACGAAAACATGTCATTATGTCGCCTGCAGCGTGTTGCAGAAGCGACCTATATGGGTTACTTTGGCACCATCCGTTGTTTTGCTTCGTCCTGCGGCGTCACAAAAATTTCCGTCGTAGTTTTCTGGGCAACTACATGTCACTACCTCTTGATATTTGGTATGTAGCTTCCTCCTATGGTTCAATATGGTGCTATTTTATGCCCATAAATCATCTTCTTCCTGTTTACCGAATATTTTAAGACACAGGCAACAAACGTCTTCCATGGAAGTCCGCCATTTTAGTTGGTAGTATGGGATTAAAAGCTGTAATTAAAAAAACACACAAAAAAAAGGCTGTTTCTTTAATATTGTTCGACTACGTTTTTTCTGTGAAAGACCGATGGTAGTAAAACCATTATAGTCAGTACTTTAGTATAATTCCTTTCTCACAATTCAAACAGATGAGGCTGTGACTTCATTTTTAGCTCACCTGGCCAAAGGCCATGTGAGCTTATGCCATCACTATGCGTCCGTCGTAGTCCGTCGTCTGTCGTCCGTTCACAATTTCAAAAATCTTCTCCTCTGAAACCACTTAACCAATTTAACTGAAACTTTGCAGGAATGGTATATGACATGTTGGCAACAAACGATCCTCATTTTAAAATGATTTGATAAAAAACATGGCTGCTGTAACTTAAAGTAGAACATAGGGTAAAACCACTTAAAATGGCTTATAACTCAGCAACCATAACAGATAGAAAAAATCCGAAGGATCTTAGGCTCTTTAGATTCAAAAGGTCTACAACAGACTCCATTAGGTCGAAGTTGTCAGAGGAACCCTTATAGGAATTATGGCCCTTTAAAGTTCAAAAATAGCCTTTTTTCATGTTTTTGCCCTATAGAAGCAAAACTATTGCAGATAGAGAAAAGCTGTTGCTTGCTTAAATGTTCAGCTCCTTTAGCTCTACAAAAGTTTCCATAGGGTTGAAGTTGTCAGATGACCCCTTATAGGGATTACATCCCCTTAATAAACATGTTTTCGGCTTATATAATGTAAACAATAGCAGATAAAGAAAAGTGGTTGCTTGCTTTAATGTTCAGTTCATTAAGCTCTTAACAAATTCTCTATAGAGTCAAAGTGTTCAGATGGCCATTAAAATAACATTTTGCACGTTTTTGGCCTACAGCATGAAAACTATTGCTGAAAGAGAAAAGCTGCTGCTTGTTTAAATGTTCAGCTTATTCAGCTCTACGAAGTTCTTCATAGGGTTGACATCAAGACCAGGTGAGCGATTCAGGCTCCTGGGAGCCTCTTGTTTTAAATTACGATAACTGATGGGCGTTTTCCCTAGTTAGTAGTTTCAAGGCTTATGCGCAAATAATTTTGTCACATAACTTAATTCTACACCACACCATTCAATCTTGGTTTTGGTTTCCTGTATCAACTTATTCTAACTGGTTTCAGGTTTCCAATATGATATTGACCTTTTAGCTTTGTCATATTGGCCGGTGTTAACCACGCATTCTCAAAAATTGATGTAAAAGAAGACAATTAAACATTTCTCATGTGTCCATAATTTGATCTACCTACAACACTGAGTGTAAAAAATAGCAATTTGTTCTCATTGTACTGAATAAATAAGCCTTAAACGTAACTTAGACTATCTGAAATCCATAACTCCTTATACTATATAAAACCCAGATGATGAAGACCGATCTCGGGGGTACCTAAAAACCGATCTTTTGTTTATATTTATTTATTGGTTAAGTAACTCTCTTGATGAATTATTTATATTTTTTGGCAAAGATATGGAATGTCGAAACTTCATTGTTTTTTATTTATGTTCTTTTCGTGGTGCGCTCATTTTTGTTGTGAACCCTCTTAGAATGGCTTATCATATCCCAATCTATGATTTGTATGTAAGTATCTTGTAGAGAATCTTTTATATTTTTAACATCATTTTTAAATTTTCATAGAGAATTTGAAGTGATGCAGACGAATTCTTTCATTATTTGGTCAGGTGTAATTGGTTATATACGATGGTTATCTTGCACATTTAACAAAAACCATCATAATTCCATAATTTGGTGTGTTTAATTCCTTGAGGCGTCAGTCTAGTCCAGCTCATAATTTTCATTTGCTTATATGCCGTCATTTGTTTTAGCACAACTTTTGCATTTTAAAGATCTAAATTTGTTATACATCTACTGTACTATTAATGGTATTAAGTAAATAGTTTTTTAGTAACGAAACCCATAAAGGCTTTGTTAACTGGACTGACGTAGTAATGATATCTGCATTAACACTTTCTTAATTTTCGATCATATTAACATACGTTTTGGAAAACACATATATCGGAAAGTTATTGGTATTCCTATGGAAACAAATTGCGCTTCACTCACAGCTGATCTTTTATATTGTTATGAATCACAAACTACAAGACATAAACAAACACCACCTTATTGATACTTTTAACAATACTTACAGATACTTAGATGCCATCCTTGCTCTTAACCCCACATTCTCAAACTTTATAAATGATATCTTTCTTAAAGAATAAACCCTTAATAAATCTAACTCGACCTGCGATAGAAATCCAATTTTTTTTGGATTATGATTCAAGCACTGTCAATGGAAAATTACACACAAAATTATAGGATAAACGTGACGTCTTTTCTTTCCCAATTGTAAATTTTCCTTTTCTTGAAGGTAATGTACCTTTAGCTTTCTCTTCCGGGGTGTACATTTTACAGTAAGTAATATATGCTCGAATTTGCAGTGGTGTTACTGATTTTAATGAAAAAAACGTCTTTTTTTATTGAAATAGGAGTATTACATCCTGAATTTTATGGAAATGTTGTTTTTAAGGCACAGAAATTCAAAAACAATTCTCTGGACATTGTAACTTGGCTTAAAAACGTATTAAAGAAAGGATATGAGTTTTTTAAGTCAATTGTTTCTTGGTAGAAATATTGATACTTTGATAGTAACTTTAAAACGTTAATCTATTACCTTTTGACCATTGTATTGTTTTTAAGCATTACAGCGATCAAATATGTCGGTTTTGTGTGATGATTTAACACTAAATCATCAGTTGTACGATGTGTTGTGTCGGATTTAGAATCGATATGTTTGATTTTTTTTTTTACATCAGTCGATAAATGCTTCTTAGCTCAATATAGCTGTCAGTAACTACGAGTGTTCCAAAGAGAGTTCCTCTACGTCTCATTGTTCTCGTAAAGTGCTCTTGTCTCAGGTTCTCTCTTGGTGAATTTAACTTTTATCGATTTGATTTTTAGAGTGAGTCATTTTTGGGCTTTGTACAAGATTAGCAATAGGATGGTTTTGCTGTTTCTTTATGCTGGTTGTGTCGCGTAATTTCTTTAAACCTTTTTTGCTTTGTTGTTTTCCATCAGATTTTTTGCACCTTTTGTTATAAGTTTGCATATCTGTATTAATAGAATGATTACGTCATTACCAGGTTCATTTGATAATCTTCAACTAATCCCAGGGTGTGTTTTTCGTGTCCATATTAATTTTTTATTATCTTTACATGCATATAAACCTGTGATAAACAACTATAAAAGGTGTAAATATATTAACGTCATAAATCGGTGAAGATTTCAGAAAACAACTAAGCATTTTTAACATTTATAATTCCAATATTGTGCATTGCGGTAAGTATTTATTTTTGTTTTGTTCGTCTATTTTCAATTTTCTTTTTTTAACTTGGATTATCACATTTGGTTCTCATAGCTCCGGGTAAGCATTACCTGGAGGAGTTCATGAGAGATGAACAGAACTTACCACTGAAGATTCACGTAAAATTGGTTTTGGTAAAACATTTTACAAAGACAATGTTTTGTCCGGTAAACAAAAAATGTAAATAAGCTGGGATTCTATTTTGTATTCGATTTTCTAATTTTGTGATTTGAATTGTCGTATCGTAAAACCAATATTTACCAAAACTGTCAAAGTTGCAATTTGGGTACGGTCACATTAAAGCCAATGTGGAAAACCTATTATAAATTATTAACAGATACATGTTTGGAAGCAGTTAATTGTAGTTTTTTTGTCAAAATTTGAAAACAAATGAAAATATATATCATCGTTTCGATTTTGCATTGAAAATCAATAAATCGGCCCTCGTATGTCAGCCGTTGACATGATTAAAAAAAAAAAAACACATTTAAACAAAAAGCAACATATCATAGCCATCATAATTAACTCTTTGATAAGTTTGATTTTCACAATTCTCGGGAATCTTGTTAAATTTTGGTCTTTGCATTTATTTTGTTGTGCATTCGCATTAACGGTTGTTGTTTCTTGCTTGAGTCGTTGCCACACCTGGTAAGCCTCATCTGGAGGAGTTCACGAGAGATGAGCAAAACTTACCAAGATTCACGTAGATTTTGTTTTGGTAAGGCATTTAAATGGGATATCATGGTTTTGTCCAGCGAAGAAAAAAGTAAACAAGTTGGGATTCTGTTTGGTATCGGTTTTCTAATTTTGTAATTTAAATTATCGTATCAAATCACAAATATTTACCAAAACCATTTTTACGTGAACTCACCTTACTAGGGCTGGTTGCGTTGATTCAGTGTTGTGTCTTGAGTCATTGTTGATGTCCGATGCTCGACGTTTTGATTTTTTTTCTATTTTTCGCATACTTCTTTTCAAGTTGCTGCGTCATGATACCTTATGTTGAAGGGTCACGTTCTTGTTGTATTGGGGGAAAACCTTAGTGTAAAGCATATTTCCTTCAAGTAAATCCACAATATAGAATATTTATGATTTTTTAAAACACAAGGGTACACTAAAACCCCAAATATCTTGAGCGTACATATTTGATTACCTTTTGGTGTTAATTACATTATTTCGTTCATTGCTTTATGACCAAAACGTGTGTGCATATTAAGAAAGTTTTCATTCATGGCTTTGCCCTACTGGACAAAAGATCATGTCTATGGTGGCGGACCTTCATTTAAAGTCATGGAAGATGCCATATTTGGAGACTGATATTAATTTTAATACGGAATGTAGTGTGTATCATTCACAGGTTTGTTTCCTTTTTAAACACGGACAGACCGACAATCGAAATAGAGCTTACACGAACTGACCGACAATCTAAATAGAGCTTACACGAACTGACCGACAATCTAAATAGAGCTTCACGTTAGGCACCGACCATTCGATTTTATGGGGGGCCTGGGATTTTCACCCGAGCCGGGATTTTTTTTCGACCGCTGCGCGAGCCAGCTTATTTTTTTCCCGTACACTCAATGCTAGAAAATTTTGTTAAGAAAATCTTTGTTTTTCTAATGCGCAAAATGAGGACCAGATTATTTTTTTCGCCCTATAAGCTGGCCAGACTATTTTTTTTGGCCAAAAATCAGAGCCAGAATATTTTTTTTTTTTTAAATCCAAGGCCCACCCCCAGAAAATCAAATGGTCGGTGCCTTATGTAAAGAAAATGAATGTATTGAAAATGTTTATTTCTTTCATACATTTATTTTCATTTGATGCTAAATGGCACAAAATGGGATTAAATATACTTTACCTGCTGTCCACTTTTCCTTCCATATTAACAATGAAATGTTTTGGGGCATTTTATATGCAGTTCACATTTTGATAGATATGCGTGGGAATATTCATGACAACTACAAGAACTGCATGTAAACGCGTACGTGTTTTGTTCTAGACAAAACTTTTCATCTGGTTTGTTCGATTTAATGCCAATACACAAAATCAGTTTATTCTATATCTGTTGTTCTGTTCTTTGATATTTATTAATTATATTAACCACAATAATTTATGATCTAACATTTATCTTAAACACTTGAATAATAGATTAATATACGTAAAGGGAAAATTTTGTCTATATTATTTTGGTGGGACTTCTACCAGTTATCTTTTGGTGGCATTGAGAAACTTTGTATTTGACCTGGCTGCGAAGTTGTATTTTGTGTGCTGAGATATTAAGGCGATTCTCAACTACAAAGGTCACAAAAGAGCGAACTCAATGTATGTAAAAATATCTTTATCGGTACGTGCCCGTAAAATATCTTCTTTTCTTGCGCACCATCTAAGTATTAGAAAATGATATAAAACAAATTTAAAGTTTCTGCCTCTGTAAGGTCAGTCTTAATGCTTGAACATTGTTTTCTTGCAATTCTGAATTACTTTTTGATTCGAATCCGTTCATTTTATGTTAAATATCATTCGCGCAATATTTGTCTACCTCTTTACGACATTTTCTGGTACAAATTCTCTTCTTATACTTTTCAGCGTTTGTTTGGTTTGGTTGATGATAAGACTGTGGTTTAACACATTTAATTTAACCTATTGATTTAAAAGCTGTGGTTTTGATATATATATTTAAACGTTATCTTTTCTAGGTTATACGTGGCTTTCCGTAATGTGATATAAATCCTTTACAATTTCTCAGATTTGTTATTGTTTTTCATGCACAAAATCAATAAATGTGAGTCGTGAAACTATCCCCATGAAAGTTAATCCCAAGATCATTTTATCAACTAAAATATCATCAAAAATTTATGTTTATTTTGTAGTCGCGAAGATCGTCATTGTCACAGATTCCACTTCCACGCGACAGTGGCAAGAAGATCAAATATTCTCCAATAGAACGACGCCGAAATTCAAGTTCCAAAGAAGCAGACGACAAACACCACTGTGTTGGCTGCGAATCAACCAATTCCTGTGGGGAATGTGGTTGCTCAAACAAAGACGAGGACTCTGGCGGCGATATGGCCTTTAGCGCTATTTATGCCGGCGGCGGGAAAAATATTTCAAATACTCGAGTGAAAAAACAATCAGACGATTTAAACACAGAAGAAATATCATGCGCAAGATGTCGGATGTCAAGTGTATCCAGCAACTTTGGAGAGATTATCAAGCTTAATGTTGGAGGAACAATTTTTGAAACCTATACTTCAACAATTAAAAAACTTAGAACTTGCAAACTTTCTAGAAATAACGAAATGAAAAAATACTACCGAGAAGAAACTAAAGACTACTTCTTGGACAGAGATCCTCAAGTTTTTGCAGTTGTTCTGAACTATTTACGAACTGGAGAGTTGCACATTCCCACGTTTCTGTGTGGCCCTATTCTTCAAAGGGAGTTTGACTTTTGGGGAATAGATGAACTTGACATTGAACGCTGCTGTTGGCAGCCTTATAACACATGGAAGACACAAAATAGATCGTTAGAAAAACTGGAAAGTGACAGAAAAAAATCCACAACCCAAAGAGACCTCAACTGTGATAGAAATAGTCCGTCGTTATGGAAACGCGTGCGAGCCGTCGTTTGGAATCTTTTACAAGATCCGACATCATCTACAAGTGCAAAGGTAGGTTTAATTGTAAAATGGCGCAAGATATATCAATAAATTCTAAGTTACCTTGGGTATAACAAAAGACGCACGGCGTCATTAGTAAACATTACACATTTCAACTTTATAATATTGTCCTTAAATTTAGTAGCTGTGCGATAAAATAGACAGTCCAACTACAACAAATATGGGTTTGACATTTCGGAGACATTGAAGATCGCAAAGGCACTAACTTGGCTCAGGTACTCAAAAAGATTTAATGAGTGAAACCAGCTTTTATGGCACCAAAGTTAAAACATCTATCTTCACTTGCGATCTTAAAAAACGAAAATGTGACCAAAACAATAGTATAACAATAGCTCAGTGTCTAGCAAATGACTAATACAACTTATTATGTATGTAGCCTTTACAATATTTAAATTTTCTATGAAAAATACACTCGAGAGTTAAGGTCAAAGAAAACAAGATTAAGAACTGCCTTCAATTATCTTAGCATTTCAACAATTTATTTTACTAAAATTTAATGCATTGGATTATGATAACTTTCAATACGAACAATATATATTTAGTATACAGGCGACTACCATCATTTTCGTATATATACATAAAATATTACTCTAACCTCAAACGTCTTATTTTCTCCACTTAATATGTTTAATGAGTGTAATTAGACATTGTCTTTGTTGTCTTTTTTAGGTTTACGCCTGGATTTCTATACTCTTCGTATTCCTGTCCATTTTCTCCTTTTGTGCCGAAACGCACCCGGCCTTTAAGGTGGAAAGAAAGTATCTCACCTCCTTTGAAACGTTGTACAATTTGCAACCCGACCCAGTATACCTAACGGAAGCTACCGTCACCATTCCATCATTAACAAACTCGAGTAACGCCAACTCGACCATTAAACAGCTTGTCACGCACCCCGCCTTGAAAATCATAGATCTTTGCTGTGTTACATTTTTTACGATCGAATTTATTTGTCGTTTTGTGTTTTGTCCCGCAAAAGTCCAGTTCATTACTACGGCTCAAAATATTATTGACATATTAGCAATCCTGCCCGATTATGTCGAATTTATCCTTTATTTGATAAACCCATCCGGAGAGAAAATGCCTTTCATGGAATTTATAGTTATTTTGCGAATGCTTAGATTGTGTCGTATTTTCCGGTTAATCCGTCATGTGCCTGGTCTATGGATTTTACTCTACACCTTGAAAGCCAGTTTCAACGAACTGTTGTTGATGTTCGTTTTCTTGCTGATCGGAATGATTGTTTTCGCATCATTGATCCACTTTGCGGAATCTGACAAAGGCTTTGATAATATTCCTATCGGTTTCTGGTGGTCAGTGGTTACCATGACCACGGTAGGTTACGGAGACAAATTTCCACAAACCGCTTCCGGTTACATTGTTGGCTCTCTTTGCGCAGTCTCAGGTCTACTAATGATAGCATTCACTGTGCCTATCATTGTTAGTAATTTTGTCTTGTATTATACGCATGTGCAGTATGGAATCGGAAAATTTGAACGCTCTCATCGAAATGCATTTGATGAGGAACACTGCAATAGTGAGGAAGATAGTGAAACAGAATTCATTGAGACGCCAGACGATTTCCGGGTGAAAGAAAATGGCGGCAACAACCATATCACTGACGGCAACTATAACAAAGTCTCCATCTCAAGTGAGGTGAACAGTCCAGTCTAGTATGACGTCATTACAATCAACGACTGAATTAACTTATCCGTTGACTGTCGGTTTAGTACGTTGTAATTTTATCACTTTATAACATTTTATCATATGAAAAACGACAAGTTGATGAAGGTATTTTTACGAATAATATGTTCTACAATTTTTTGTAAACGATCCCATCTATTTGATAAAGTAAGAAGGTAAAAAATAAGCTGTAAAAGTTTGATACCTAGTTACCTCGTTTTCAAGACTATTTCAATTTTCCAAATTTCAAAGAAATACAATTTTTCTGACTTTTTCATACGTATATTTAGGACAACAGGGTAGGCAAACGAAATTTAACTGGAAACAATTACTTTGAAATTAAGTCATAAAGAAATAAAGAACTTTCATCAAGGGACTTCACTATGAACCTTTATGAACAATGAAAGGGCTCTGATCATTTCTTATTTTTTAACATTTTCTTAGTATCCAAGAAACGATCAGTTGATTTATGATATTTTTTTGTTATTGCTTCATTTCACCTATTTTAGGTTTTATGTACATCTTAAGAATATATTTTGCATACTCTTCAGAACTACAATTTGTTTTATACACGTCTTTTGCATGTCCTAGTTCAAATACCGACCGACTGATATAAATTTTCAATTTCTTTCCCTGGGGACTATATATTGATGTATATCACCTAATTTATGCTTGTTTATATTTGTACAAATACTCAATTAATACTCACTTCACGAAGATAATTGTATACCATAGGAATATCTATTTCCTTAAGACAAAATGATAAACTGCATAATACCCACTCTTTAGGGGAAAGAATTACAGAATGCTATGGTTACTATGAAATATATTAGTTCTGGGAATTTGAGCTCGTATTAATGAATATTATGATCTCTTCATGTACAACACAAATGTATTATGTTTCCCTTTATTTTATATTATATTATACCTAAAGTATCCATAAAGAAATTTTATTAGTTTTTTTTTTCAAAAATATCATAAAAAGTATTAATGATATATATGGAATTCTAAGCATGCTTAATACGAAATATATGGGTTGAAAATATGTTTTTCTGTTATTTTTATAATGTTTATGGAACAAAATTGTGGGTGTTATTGGTGGTATTGAAGTCTTGTTTTTTTTATAATCAGCTAAAGCAAAAACTTATTTTTCATCTGAAATATGATTATGCCATTTTCAAACACGTGTTGATTTTTTAAGAGGAAAACAACCACAAGTTTGCTTTAAGCATCCGTTGATGGAAAGTTATTTAGAAATACACACCCAAATTATTTTCATTTACATTTTATTATGTATCCTTCCTAATTACACCAAGGACAGATGGACAATTCAAGTTATTTATTATCTATTTTTATTCAATACCTATTAATGCTAACAATCCGGCCAAAAGGTTAAACTATTCCTTTCATGATGGGAGCACATGCACCTGGCCTGGACCGAGAACTTCCAACTCTGATGTAGCATGTTTCTGTTACTACATTCTTCTTTCATCTCCCTTTACACAAAATGTCTCCTCTTTCGTCTTGTGCTCTTTTCACCAGGTTGCAACGTTTTGTATATCTGAAGAACCCTCCCTTAAAACATTTCTTATCATTTTCCGTCTCAGCTTTTTGTTCAAATTTGAAATTGAGACTGTTGCTGTTTTCATCACATTCTAAGTACTGGTGTTTGCTTGTTACTTTGTTGGGTCAAAGATTCAGGATTCTTCGCGGACATTGTAAAGGGTTAAGTTTCTATGCGATATTTTATGGTTACCTTCCAAGACTCTTTTCTACGATGAACTATACAATTAACAACTACCCAATTTTTAAAATAAATTTATATGTTAATCTGGTCTACACTTCAAGTTTGTGAACAAGACACTTATTTTTTCTCAATCTACTTGCAATAAGCACTTGTATTATTTGTCCTCCTCAAGAGCATGCAGTAAGGGTACGTTTTAGTGCCTCCTCCTATTTATGTTTATATAAATGACCTCTTTAACATTCCATTACCATTCCTGCATATTACGATTGTACATGTTGATTCATTGTTATAAGTTATGAATGTTATATTGACTTGTAAATAAATTCCATTTGTTGAATAGATTTATATTTATTACTTTAATAGATTGGATTTGCCGTTTTAATTTTAATAATTCACAGTTTGACGGAACAACCCCACTTAATGCTTGGAACAGCTTTATATGGTGAAACAAAAGTTTTCACAGATATCTCGATTTGTTGGTTGCGGATGATTTTGATGGCAACATCCATGTCATAAATAATTTAGAACAAAATTATGTGTAGAAAGAAACTCTAAACTCTGGTTTTTCTAAATTGCCGTTTAATTGTGGGTTGTGTCGCGTACACTTATTCCACGTCTCATTATGTTCTATCATTATCTTAGATATGGGTTGGGATTAATGCATATTCAACACTGTATATATCTCTAATCTCATAACCATTGGTACACAACAAACTCAAACATACATTAAACAAAGTCTGACATACATACTACAGAAAAGCACATTTAACAATATAACACTACAGAATGAAGCAAGCAGAGAGGCACCAATGGGGCAAACGAGTGTCAAAAGTCCGAAAGGGCAGCGACGAAACCGATAAACACGAACAAGGACAGCACGAAGAAACACAAAACACAAAATCAACCGAATGGAAATCAACAACGCGAACTCAAGTCGTAACAAGAGTGAGCTCAGGTGCTCCGGAAGAGTAAGCGATTCCAGTCTGCTATAGTTTACCCTGTCGTGTTGCTAATTTTCAATTCAGTGTGTCAAATCCGGTAAAGGAAGACAAAACGAATTTCTACGACAAACCCACATCTGCACTCATTTGTTTTTTATAAACAAAATAAATCAAGCATGATAAGTCTGGATGCCCTTCATAACTTATAGGAAATAAAAAAAATAAGGAATAGAGATCATTTGTTTTGCTACTTACTTATCACATTGAATATGTATGTAAATAAGATCAATAAAGGTAATAACAAAATTACCGAACTTGGAGAATAAATCTGAAATGTCCATAAGAAAAGACAAACAGGGAAGACATACCGGAAAAATTGAAGACCGCAATAGTCCTGACTTGGTACAGGCATTTCAAAAGAAATGGTGTGTTGAACCAGGTATATGGAGCGCAAAACCTACCTCATCTGTTGCGATATTTGGGTCCGGTATTTCACAAAACACAACATGCGAAACTGTCATGATGTCACAAACCCTGACATTCAAAGAAATTAAAAGATCAACCAATCAGAGTATTGTTAAAACTGTTTGTACTGTGTTTACTCAGGCTACTTAACAGAGTATTGTTAAACTTTCTGTTGTGAATCATCAGGCTACCTAACCAGTCAGGGTTAAAACTGTTAAAACTGGTTGTAGAGCCGAATTCTCGGGTAACCCTAGCCAGTCAGAGTATTGTTAAAACTGGTTGTAGAGCCGAATTCTCGGGTAACCCTAGCCAGTCAGAGTATTGTTAAAACTGGTTGTAGAGCCGAATTCTCGGGTAACCCTAGCCAGTCAGAGTATTGATAAAATATCAAAATCTTTTCTCCAGAATTCCCTTTACAGACAGTAGAACCTATAATGTGTATATAAGTTGATGTTAATGAAACTTTCTACATTCGCGTTATACAGAATAATACAACAGGGGCGGATCCAGAATTTTAGTTAAGTGTGGGCGGGCGTATTTTCGTTTGTTTTTGTTTTTCGCCGAGCTTAGCAAGAAGCATAAATATTTTAAAGTTTTAATTTGGATTTTTTGCAAAAATATAATTTTTGTCAGTTGTAGGGGAGCATACGTCCGTATCTTAGTAGAATATACCGAACCTAAAATGCGCGCCGTCATAAAACAAGCAATGTTTTCACAACATCCCCTTGTCCAGGTCTTTTTTGCATCGTGGTTTAGCTGCCTATAGAGCTCCTAGATTGATACCAATGGCTGCAATACTTCAAAACCACAGAGAATATAGGTGGAAATCACTGCTGATCGCTCCTTCAACATAAGGCAAATCAAAGGGTTATATTTTGTATACTCTACATGACCATTGGAACAAGAGGCTCCCAGGAGCCTAAATCGCTCACCTGGTCTTGATGTCAACCCTAAATTTGTAGAGCTAAATGAGCTGAACATTTAAGCAAGCAACAGTTTTTTCTTTATCTACTATAGTTTTCATTCTATAGACCAAAAACACGAAAAACCGTTATTTTAGGGGCCGTAACCCCTATAAGGGGTCATCTGACAACTTCAACCCTATGGAGACTTTTGTAGAGCTTTATGCGCTGAACATTTAAGCAAGCAACAGCTTTTCTCTATCTGCTATAGTTTTCATTCTAAAGGCCAAAAACATGAAAAAGGTTATTTTAGGGGCTGTAACCCCTATTAAGGGTCATCTAACAACTTCAATCCTTTTGAGACTTTTGTAGAGCTAAATGAGCTGAACATTTAAGCAAGCAACAGCTTTTCTCTATCTGCTATAGTTTTCTTTCTATAGGCCAAAAACA
The DNA here is from genome assembly GCA_963971305.1 of Arcuatula senhousia. Taxonomy (NCBI): domain Eukaryota; kingdom Metazoa; phylum Mollusca; class Bivalvia; order Mytilida; family Mytilidae; genus Arcuatula; species Arcuatula senhousia. Next base: position 2,195,119 of record OZ020308.1, on the reverse strand, counting down.
TGAAAAAACATCATTTTAGGGGCCGTAACCCCTATAAGGGGTCATCTGACAACTTGGACCAAATGGAGTTTTTTGTAGAGCTTTTAATGCTGAAGCAGTAGGGTGGCATCAGATTTCATCTATCTCTTATACTTTTTGATTTACAAGCCAAAAACAGTAGTCTGACCCCCCCTGGTCTATTTGTAGCAACGGCGGCCATGTTTTTTGACGAATCAAAAATCCCCACATCAGTTCTGTGCAGGATACCCTAAGGTACCATCAGACCAAATTTGGTTTGAATCTGTTCAGCCGTTTCAGAGGAGAAGAAGTTTAAAGAAAAGTTAACGACGACGGACGACGACGACGGACGCCAAGTGATGGTAATAGCTCACATGGCCTTTGGCCAGGTGAGCTAAAAACAGGAAGTTGTTGATCTTAGATACTGGAATGTAAGGAATGTTTTAGCTGGTATCGAATTTAAAAGCAATACGCCAATATAATGCGAGGAGTTTGTAACGAAAAGTTTCCATTTTAGGTAAAGAAAATATCAGCTCAGCAATCGAAATGTAGGATCATATCCACTTAAATGAAAAAAAATGTAGGAAATGGAAGAAATAACAAAATTGTAGAACTTGCAGGATCAATCTCAACGTTCAAGAGAAAATACAAACCATGGAAGACATATCAGAAACATTATAGATCGCGATGATCCTGACTTGGTACAGGCATTTCAAATGAAATGGTCGGTTGAACAAGGTTTAATGGTGTGCCTGAAACCTCTCTCTTCTATATCCACTCAAATGAAGAAATATAAAGGAATATATCTACTTAATAAAGAAGAATTTAGGAATCTATGAAAAATGTAGAAATATCTCGATCCACTAAAATAAAGAACTAGAGGCTCAGGGATTGGGAAGGAATTTGCAGCAAAGGGCCGTTTACCACTTTTTTCATGGAAATTCAAAATTTCAAGGGGCCATTTCTTAATATTCTATATAATTTTTTTAGATGAAAGGGGGCCATTTTCATTTTTGATGTGTCAATGGCCCATGGCTCCTTGCCTTCCCAATCCCTGGTCAGGCTCACAAAATCCTGAATCGCTCAACTGGTCTTTAAAAACTATAATCCATAATTTTTTAATAAACTTTGATAGAGCTTATTAAAGCAACAATCCACAATATTTTCAATCTATAATTCAAAGACGTAAAAACTCAAGTTTTGACATGTTAAGGGCCATAATCACTGTAAGTGGTCATCTAAAAGCTAAATAAACATTTTTTGTAGAGCTTTTCAAGTTGAACATCTAGGCAATTGCAAAAGCTTTGCTTTATCTGCAATAGTTATCATTCTATAGACAAAAAGACGATTTTTACCTTTAAAGGACCATTACCCATTAAAAGAGGTTGTCTGGCAACATTACACACTTTTGTAGAGATTCTTAAAAAAAACATTTTAGTAAGCAAAAGCATTTTTTTAGCCGCAGTAGTTTTTATATTGTAAGCCTAAGACGGTTTTGACTTTGAAAATGCCATTACCCCTAAAAGGGTCGTCTGACAATGTCAACCCAATGGACAATTTTGATGCGCTTCCCAAAACTTCGAATTTCGATAGCAGGAATGGTTCGCCACAACATTAATATGTAAACATTTTGGTGATATGTTTTTTTTTTTCGTTAAAGTTTATCATAAAAAAAAATACTGCCGATGTCGATAATGAAATTGAAGAAATTCACTGTTTTCCAAAAAACATGATGCTCAGCGTTAATTGTTTGAAGTGTTGCGTCGAATAAAAAAATCGAATATTTTTTATTTTTTACATCCGTCGATGGAAGATTCTCCTCTAGCTGCCAGTGACAGCGAGTGTTCTAAAGAGTGTTCCTCAACGGTTCGTTTGTATCTGTAGTATTTTGTCCAATGTTCTCTCGTGCTGAATTGAACGTTTGTCGATTCGATTTTTGTGTGTTGATTTTTGTGCCTTGTTAGGGATTGATAGGGGGAATGTTGGGTCAAAAATACTAGTTTAAGACCGTTATCTTATATGTGCCTGTCCTAAGCCTGAAATCTTTTAAAAGCTTTTGTTTGCACTTGTCGTTATGATGTTTTCGGTTCCTTGTTTATGAATGAGATCTTTCAAGACTGTATTTGAATTGTATGCATTTCATTTTGACCTTGGGCCAATCGGAGAACAGCAAGACGCGCTTATTGGCCTCGTTGGTGGCTTCTGGCTGTTTTTCATTGTGGTCTTTTTAAAGTGCCGCCTGTTTGTGTGGGCTGTGTTGTGTACACTTATTCCAAGTATAATTATCTTATAAGATCTGTCAAACAAGTAAGAAGCAAAAAGTTAAAGATAAAATGAGGAAGAAATACAAGAAACAATATAGAGAACTAATGTTAATTTAAGAAAGGATATTAGCAGCAATAGAAAACCTTATGGATCTTAATACTTACAGTTATATAATTCCAGCAATAATGTCTCAAAAGACAGCGAATATCAAATAATCACCATTGATTTTTGGCTTGGAATCTTTAGATATGACAATGTCTTTCAACAGAGGATTAAAATGGTTAAACACCAAAGTCACATTAGATACAAAATAGTGAGCATATTGCTATTTAGACCTTGATACCTCTCCTAGCTATGAAGGAAACTAGAAGGGAGGTCATTCTTTGACAACTACGGACTATGCATTTTATTTTTACCTTGGGCCAATCGCAAAACAGCAAGCAGCTCCTACTGAAGGCTGTATTTCATTGTGGTCGTCTTGAAATTGCCACTTGTTTATGTGAGCTATGTCATGTAAATTATTCCACATCTCATTATCTTCTATTGTAATAAATAAACTCGATTATTTTAGACAGCATTCAAACTTTTGGCAAAGCTTGTGTTAGACACATCATACAATATAAAGCTTTAAATTGTTTTATTATCAAGATTAATTTTAACATCATAACAGCTTTCGTCATCATATATATATATAAACATTTATTTGTAAATAATGGCAAATAGTTTGATGAATGATTGTAAATAATGAAATTCAATAATATACATTATCGGGTCTACCCTTCATAAGATATATAGTTAAGAACACTAAAAACATTGAGCTATTACTTGTAATATGGTAAAACCATGGCATATAAAGAAATAAAAAAATAAGTATTGGAAAAGTTTAACCCGTCAGAGTATTATTATAACTGTTTGTAGTGTTTAATATATCTGTCAGATTAGCCAGTGTGGTATTAGACATGGTACTATTGTTATAGACTGGCATAGGCTTGATGTACAACATTCCTACAAAATAAAAGACTGTTAAGTTAAACATCAGTTTTGTTGTGCCTACAGATGCTTCATACAACAACCATAAGAGTAAAAGGTATAATATAGCAATTTCTAAAACCTCACAAAACGCAGGTTTAAATATCGTGATGATAAATACATCAAAATTCAGCAATTCACCAAATCTGCAATATCAAGCAGGAACTGCATACTCTTCCGGGGCATCTGAGTTCGTTTCGCGTCGTTTAAAGCTATTTTATTGTTTTTGTGTTTTAATGTTTTCTGTTTCTTCATACTGTTTGTTTTGTCTTTGCCCTTACAGACTTATGACATTCGAAATCACAATTGGTATCATTTTTCTTCTGAAATACACCCCTTAATACTATTTCAACAAATGAAGACTAGAAAATGTAACAAACCTGCGATACACGCCGTCATAAAACAAGCAATGTTTCCACAAACGAAGGCCCTAAACATTCCCTTGGCATAGTCTTTCCGACGTCGTGGTTCAGCTGCCGATAGAGCTCCAAGATTGATACCCATGGCTGCAATGCTTCCAAATCCACAGAGAATGTAGGTGGAAATCACGGCCGATCGTTCCTGAAATATTAGACAAGAGTATCAGAGGAGCCATGCTTTGCTTACTTTAAAATGTATCAAATAAAACTTATGGGAAAATATCATTTTAGTAGAACCTTAATAACAGATTTTTCTTATTACGAAAGTGTTCACTCATTATGATAAATCATTCCTTTTTTCCTTTAAATGGCCATTACCTTTTAATGTAGTCATCAGACAACTTTAGTAATTATGCAAATTTCTCACATGCTTTGTCAAATAAGCGCAAAATCCACAAAACATTCCCGAAAACATTAAAGATAGAGCCAACAAATCGTATCTAATCTTTCTCCGGCAAAATGTAGGGTAGATAAACCCCAAAATTGAGTTTCAGCCCATGTATTTAGGTTTTCAGAGAAGAGGTCTGAATAGAAGTTGCCAACAACGCCGATTTATGGCAAAAGCAAACCTGAACCCAATTGTATGAAAAAGACACATTTTGTTTATCAAACCCACCTCTATCTTGCCTTCCTTTATTAACACTCCGAGATCAATATAAGCTAGAAATTCGTTGAGAACTATTTTCTTCCCTATCAATTTGGCGACAGTTCTACAGTCTGACCATGGTATTCCAAGAATAACAGCCAATGGTAGAAATAGGTAGGAACATATCCACTTAAATGAAATAATATCCACTTTATGAAAAAAAAACAGTATACTTCATAAGATTACATTAAATCGCTTAAGTATAACTATAAAGCAAAATTTTAGTATAATTTTTTTTAAACTTGAGAATAATATTATTTTTCCTTCAGGATTTTTTTTAATTGTGTCACCAACGAGGCAACAATCCTATTGAAATCAAAATGTACAAAAGTTGAATATTGATTTGTGCTGAATATGCACAGTCCCGTCGAAAGCATTTTAAATATAAAGTAAGAATGAAGAAAAACCAAACGTTTTTAAGTAGGAACACTCAAAACTAAACCACAGTTCACAAGAAGAAATCAAATCCAGCACTAGTAAGAAATTAACGATATCGGAAAATGACCATTAAACTTACCTCAAAACTGACTTCCGGATGCCCAACACGTTCGCCATAGAAACCAATGATGGCATCGACAAATGCCAAGATAGCGATGAAGGCTATAAGATTGACGACAACATAGGCAACCAATTTTATTGTGGACGTAGCTCCTGCTGATGCAGCTTCCATAAGATTTGTTTCTTTTCTAAAAACATAGAACAAAATACCAAAGGCAATGGTAGAGGTGTAAGTAATAAGATTGGAAACCACATTTGTCACCTTTTTAACTGAGGATTGAAGAGAGTTATTGAAAACAACTATCTAGCATAGGTAAGATCTACTTTAACCGTCATCTGATACATGGATAATATTGTAATGTTCAACATTGAAAAAAAAAGAATTGTTCAGATTTTAGTAAAGATAGGAATTGACATAATTTGTCACCTGTAAATGCGACTTTCACAGCATTTTCCTATTGAGATTATTCAAACGTCATCTAGCTTCTTTTACTTAAATGTACTTTACATCATTAAGTCGAAAACATTTTGGGATATGTGTTTTAGACTCATAGTAGAAGCTAAGACTTTCGTACAAATATCAATAATTTAGATACTTTTCATACACCTTAAAGGCTTTGGTTATTGTTTTCATTGCACAATTCGCTTTTGAAAGATTTACCCTGCATTGACTTGGATACTCCCGATATCGACCTCTTCCTGTCGGTTCCGATCTGGCCACCCTAACTTTGCCACTGCTAAAGCGGCTGGGGCTGACATGAACGATGCAGCTAGCAAATGGTTGGCAGGAACCTTTCAGAAAAACAGAGAAATATATTAATTTCAATGAAGAAAGAAGAGTACCACTAAAAGCTTTATATAAAATGTCTGGGTGGTGATATGAAAGGAACATATTTAGATTAAATAAGCAAATATAAACTGTAAACAAGTAGAAAGCAATCAGTACAAAGATAAACTATAGAAAGAAGCAAAACGCTGAAAAGGAATGGTAAATGGAATTTAAAGAGATGAAGAGAAATTGTGGACTTATATAATTCTCATAAGACAGGGAATATTAAATAACGAGTATTGATTTTAAGCTCAGAGCCTTGGATAGAATGGTAAAACGCAATAGTCACATAAGTAACAAAATGGTGAGTAAATTATTTTAATAATTTGGTAAAACTGATACCTTATGGCGCCTCCTCAGTTTGGATAAAACTTACCCCAAATTCAATATAAGCACCAATGACTGTGCCAGCTACAGTAGCAAAGCCACCAGTCATTATAGCATTTAACTCCGATCTTGGGATGTCATTGAGGAATGGCTTCAGTGCTATACTTGACTCAACCTGAAGATATTCAGAAATACCAATAACCATATTTGAACAATGTAGCGAAATGACAAGAATCCATTTTTGTTCTAGATCTTAACTTGACGTTCGTTTGATGCTAGCCTTGATTGACCTTAAAAAGAAAGTTGAAACAATCATGTACGGAAACTAATATGGGCACATATAAGACAATGTGGAATTCAATCAATCCAATAGAAACACAATGTCTTTTTATAGAATGATGATTATGACATTGACTCAAACATAAACGAAACCAACAAAAAATATGTTTTGCTTAACACAACGGCTTATATGAGAATTTACCTGTCCAACAAAAATATGGGCAGACGTTGCAAAGGATTCCATCGGTGATGTTTCCATAGCAAACTTCAGCACACGTGCAATAGCCCGGATGATGACCTGCATGGCCCCGAGGTAATACAAAACGTTAATCATAGCACTGAAGAAAACAACCACCGGTAAAATCTTTAAAAAAAAAAACATTTCCAATATAATTTAGGGACACAATTTTTTCTGTTTAAGTTATTGGTGCGTTCTGAAAAGACATGTGTAATTAAAATATTTCTAACAAAATGTGTAAAATGTAGAAGAAAATGAGATGTGGAATAAGTGTAGACGACACAACTTACAATATAAAAGTAAATTTAAAAAATCCACAATGGAAAACAGCCAGCAGCCTTCAATGTGACCAGCGGTCGAGCGTTTATCTGAAATATTACTAAAAGAGGTTTCAAATAACTTTTACGCATGCTTACCTTAAAAACAACCGGGTGGTCTTTGAGACCTTCAGCTCCAAACACAAATTCGGAACCAGCATCTGTATAAGCTAAGAATGCTGCGACCTGAGCACCAATAAACTCTACAACCGAGTAACCGACAGGCCACCGCAAGATCAGGAGACCAAGGATAAACTGTAATAAAACTCCCCATACAACTGGTGTCCAATGAACCTGCAGACAGACAAAAAGTATACATAATCTTAATCAGATATGTAATTAAAGTGTAATTAAAGTGTATGTACAAAAGCACATCGATGAGGTGAAATCCTTATATTTTGTTCAAAATTGATTTATAAAAAAAAAGTATTTTTGATAAACCCATATTTAAAACAAAACAATAAATTAACAGCATAAGTCATTCTTATATGATAAATTTGAATACATAATAATTAGGAACTCTTCCCGGTCGATATTCGTCCCGTGCGGGGACCGGGTGCCGAAAAGGCCCACAGAAGAGCCTAGCTTGTCGTAAGAGGCGACTAAGGGTTTTTGGATTCTCACGTCGGGTCAGTGCTCAGCCCAAAGAGCGACCAAGTCTGTACTCTAGGTGACTGAATAGGGTGGATCTCGTCCGCGGGGGTTTTCAGGTCTATAATACGGAAACCCTTCATGCATGTAAAAGACCTCTTTGTGGACCGCAAAGTAATGCACCCCTACCCACCTCTCCCCTTTTCCCGTGGTTCTTCAAAATTTACCGGTCCTTTGTTTCAATTCCCTCCCCCATATTTCATTTATCATCATCATTTCATGTTCATTTTATCATCCTTTTCATGTTCATCGCCTGTAAATAACCTATATAGCGTTGCCTGGGCGTAAAACACCAACTCACTCACTCACCCGGTACAGCAGAAATTCATTTTTTTGCCAGGATAATCGCTGACCAATCAAAAGCTAGCTGATTGTCGTGTTGCCTCATCACATATCAATACACGCAATATAGTTCTATTGAAAATATCAAAATTCTTGACTTCTTTCATTCTTAACATAACCAGTCTTTAAGATGACTACCAGTGCTTTCAGTACTTTGTTTATTTCCTAGGATTTATGCGTAGATATTCCAGGGTTATTTTCAGTGCTTATTAAAGCGTGCAAGAGGTGACATTTAATGTTAAGTTCTCTTGTGTTGGAGAACACATCGAAGCTATACACTATTCGTTTAAATTTCAAAATTGTCTAAGCTTTAAGGTTCATCCTACCCCAGACCACAGGGGCTTGAATTCCGGTCATTTACATTGACTTTGAAAATAGTCGACCCCCTACTCTATTATAGAGTAGAGGGTCGATATTTTTCCAAGTCGGTATTATAAAGTAGGTGGTCGAATTTTTTTTTCAAGTCATTATTCAATCCCCTATGCCCCAGACTGAGACATAGGTTGATGATCTTAGTAAGAATTAGTTCCCCGTTTCGGTTTTTTTTTTGTTTTGTTTTTATTGTGATAAGCTCTTCATAATTTTATGGTGTTTGACTTTTTCAATTTGTTTGGGTAGAGCACCTCTGATGAGTCTTGAAAAGACGAAACGTGTATCAGGCGTAGCAAAATTTAATGTCTGGAACTTTGTTGTAATTCTAATTTCTTTAATCTGAATCCATGCATTGTTGCCAATAAATGAAATAAAAATTGCAACAAAGATCGAGACAAAAAGTTTGGCTACACCTTACACACGTTATATATATCAGGACTCATCAGAGGCGCTCAAACAATAGTTGAAAATTCCAAACACTTATAAATATGAAGAGAATAGAAAACTAAGACCACAAATGCCATAATAATAATTAGAATCCGAATGTTAATTATTTTTGTGGCGAAGTTTCGTCTTACATTTTGTTTTGGTGAAGTTTCGTCTTACCTTCGATGGTGAACGAGATGTGATGAAAACGAGAAGTAACAGAACACAGAGACCACCAAAAGGTACCAGTTTCTGAACATCGTGGTACCAGTCGTAAATCAAGAAGCCTAATATCACAAGAGAGACAATAATGGTGATGATACTGAAAAATAAATAATCATTTTTAAAGGAGGAGACTTTGTTCATTCTAATGAGCTTATATTTGTCGTATGTATATTATCAATATGTTTGTAACGGATAATGGTTTATGAAAGAAGTAACGGCCTTCGAGATATTTAACAAATCTGGATTATATCCCAATATATTCGTATCTTACTGTACTTACTTTCTTAAAAACGGAACAGTATGATTTATCTTAGAATGAACTTTCACTATATGTTTTCCCGCCAAAACGAGTAATTTCCTCGACCTTTCAGCATGGGCCGCAATCCAGAGAGATATGAGAGTCAAATCAAAAAGCAATAGAGCGAGATTTCCAATGTCATAGTGAATAGCATATACCATATAGCACAAATAAACCACCAATGAAATAAGTTTCCACGTCAAAGAATAAGTTTGTCTTCTTTTTTTGTTCCACCATTTTAATTTAAAAATCGACGGCCTACCGAACAACCCAAACGAGTCTACAGCACACTGGTCTGAATATTGAGATTTGATTTTGGAAGCTCCATTACATGTTATTAATTGCTCAGATGTTTGTATAGTTGTAACAAATCCTTTTTCGTTTTCCTCTAAGAGTTTGCTTTGCTGGTCGTCTGGTTGTGTCGGGTCATTTTCTATACCATAATATTCCATCCCACGTGAACGTGGTTACAACATAATTTATATGTTTAAAATACAAAAAATATCAAGTTAAGGTCACACAAAATTAAATAACTACACCTCCGGCAAAAGAAGAACAGAAGCTGTCAAAGTTATTTTTAAAATGTTTAAAGATGAAGATGATTTATTTAATATTTCGAAAGCTTCGACAAATTGATTTTTTACCATACGGTCCAATTTCATGAATTAATCATAAATAAATTTTAGGGTGCTTGAACATAAAAACCCATCCATGTGCATAAAAAAACAAGTTATATAAACCATCAATTGTGATCAAAAAGTCTTGACCTAGTTTGTCGATCATAGTACACCATATACAAATGTTTTCATGACCATTAAACCATATGAGTATGTAGACTATGAAGTTTCTATGTAACAAAGGCTTCGTACAATACAGAACAATGAAATACAATACTGTAGTTTAAATAATATTTTAACTCGAGACATTGGACACTTCCTAAACCTCTATACGAATGACCATTGATGTCAAATAACGATATCTCCTTTGTGGTACTTTTTCATCGTAATGGATTTGAGAAGTATCAAAATTATTCTTGTGAGCATCACGATGGATGTCAAAAACGCATTCAAGATGTTCAAGTTGGAGTCAAAAGCAAAATGAAGGAAGTCAAAACCATCATAATGGAAGTTAAAATCAAAGTTCTGAAAGTAGAGCTGGTAGCCGGGATAATCTATAAATTTTAAAGATTGTGTTTAGTATAAAAGTGGCGTAGTAACTGGATATTGGAAAGGAACTATATTGCGAGTGTGTATTTAAATGTGATGAGACAACACGGTCATCAGCTAGCTTTTGATAAGTCAGCAACTGAAATGCAATCGCACATATAGCCGTAACTTATCGGTACAGCGATGAAAGTCAAAAGTATTATGATGGAAGTCAAGAGAATTATGATGGAAGTCAAGAGTATTATGATGGAAGTCAAAAGTCAAAAGCATTATGATGGAAGTCAAGAGCATTATGATGAATGTCAACAGTGTTATGATGGATGTCACGAGTGTTATGCTGGAAGTCAAGAGTGTTATGATGGAAGTCAAAAGTCAAAAGTATTATGATGGAAGTCAAGAGTATTATGATGGAAGTCAAAAGTATTATGATGGAAGTCAAGAGTATTATGATGGAAGTCAAAAGTATTATGATGGAAGTCAAGAGTATTATGATGGAAGTCAAGAGTATTATGATGGATGTCAAGAGTATTATGATGGAAGTCAAGAGTATTATGATGGAAGTCAAGAGTATTATGATGGAAGTCAAAAGTATTATGATGGAAGTCAAGAGTATTATGATGGAAGTCAAAAGTCAAAAGCATTATGACATGCAGAAGTCAAGAGTATTATGATGGGTGTCAAGAGTGTTATGATGGATGTCACGAGTATTATGATGGAAGTCAAAAGTATTATGATGGAAGTCAAGAGTATTATGATGGAAGTCAAGAGTATTATGATGGATGTCAAGAGTATTATGATGGAAGTCAAGAGTATTATGATGGAAGTCAAGAGTATTATGATGGAAGTCAAAAGTATTATGATGGAAGTCAAGAGTATTATGATGGAAGTCAAAAGTCAAAAGCATTATGACAGAAGTCAAGAGTATTATGATGGGTGTCAAGAGTGTTATGATGGATGTCACGAGTATTATGATGGAAGTCTAGAGTATTATGATGGAAGTCAAGAGTATTATGATGGAAGTCAAGAGTATTATGATGGAAGTCAAGAGTGTTATGATGGAAGTCAAGAGTGTTATGATGGATGTCAACAGTGTTATGGTGGAAGTCAAGAGTATTATGATGGAAGTCAAGAGTATTATGATGGAAGTCAGGAGTATTATGGAAGTCAGGGGTATTATGGTGGAAGTCGAAATATAACAATGGCGTAAAAATCATCATGAAATGCATTATGATGGAAGTCAAAAGTATTGCAATGGCAAAAACCTAATGATGGAGTTAAATACGTAAGTCCAAAGCATCGCCAAAAAAAGTTAAAGACTTGCATTATGATGGAAGTGAAAATAACATTGTAATTCAAACGCATTATTATGAAAGTTCGTTTAAACTTATTCATTAATGTTGGATTGGAGAGATTGTTCTCTCCATACAAGAGACAAGTGGTGCAAATTTCGCAATGGTGTCAAGAGAGTCAGAAATTTGGTTTGTGAAAAATTCACTCCCGCAAAAATAGAACCATGGACCTAAATGTTAGTAGACCAACGCGTTAACAATTACACCAACGACTCGCTTAAATTAGGAGCATCGTGATTGATGTCTAGACCATCGTAGTAGTAATTAAAGGATCAAGATTGAAGCCATCATGCTCAGGGTAAAAATGGAAGTCAAAAGCATTATGATGACTTAAAGCATCGTGGTGTAAGTCAATAGAAACCCAAACTAATTGTTTTGAAAGTCAAAAGTATTATGATGAAAATCGAAATCATTGTGATGAAACTCAAAATAACTGTATTGAAAGTTAAAAGTATTATGATGAAAGTCAAAAGCATTGTGATGAAACTCAAAATAATTGTATTGAAAGTCAAAAGTATTATGATGAAAGTCGAAAGCATTGTGATGGAAGTCGAAAGCATCTTGATAAAACCCCCCAAAATGTATTTAAACAAGAATTAAGTTGATGAAAGCCAAAAAAAGCGCATCGTACTGAAAACCAAAAGAATCTTGATGAAGACTAACAAAAGCATCGAACTGAAAACCAAAAGAATCCTGACGAAAGCCAAACAAAAGCATCGAACTGAAAACCAAAAGAATCCTGATGAAAGCCAAACAAAAGCATCGAACTGACAACCAAAAGAATCCTGACGAAAGCCAAACAAAAGCATCGAACTGAAAACCAAAAGAATCCTGACGAAAGCCAAACAAAAGCATCGAACTGAAAACCAAAAGAATCCTGACGAAAGCCAAACAAAAGCATCGAACTGAAAACCAAAAGAATCCTGACGAAAGCCAAACAAAAGCATCGAACTGAAAACCAAAAGAATCCTGACGAAAGTCAAACAAAAGCATCGAACTGAAAACCAAAAGAATCCTGACGAAAGCCAAACAAAACACTAGTAACCAAAAAATCATCTAAATCGGCCATTTAAGACCTATTTTTGTTGAAAAATACTGAACAGAAATCTCTTCAGACTTATCAAGACTTTCAGTAGAATAATTAGATTATCTCCTCTCAACGTCGTTTCAGACTCGTTAAGATCGATTAAGGAATTTAAGATTGTACCCTGTCGCGGGTTGTTCAGATGCGTTAAGATCATGTTGGACATGTTCAGATGATTAGTAGATTTAACTGTTAAGATGTGTTCAGATGTTGTCAAGTTCGTTAAGTCTAAGTAAAATGTCAATAATTGAAGTCAAAAATAGTAAGTGTTTTTAACAGGGATTGTTTCCCTTAGTTGATAGACTTAAAAAAGACAAGCGAGAAATGTAAAAACTTAAAATATATGTAAAATTTTCATAATTACAGGTTCTGTATTTTTTGGAAAACAGGAAATATAAATAGATTGAAAAAGATTGAAATTATATAAACATAAACAAATTGGATTAACGAACATATATGAATATTGATACATGTACATACATTAAGGAAATAAATAAAAAAAATAATAAATAAATAAATAAATAAAGAAATAAATAAATACTTGGTCTCTGTTTCATTAAAATTATGTAAAAACGAAGAAAGGAGTAACAAAAACAAGCATTAGTAATTTTAAGCCCAAGCGGGTAAAAATAAAAAGACAATTTTTGTTTATTGTTACAGATAATTAGTTTTTGTCAGAACTCCAGTGCGCCTGGTGCAACAAAGAATGACAAGGTGCAGTAAAAACTCGAAAATGGGAATATATTTTCTCATTTTTGTTTTTGTTTAAGTTATTTATTTTAAAGCAATGTTTGGACATACAAACTTGATGTTGAATAAGATAAATTAAAAGATATTCAAAAATACAAAATGTTTTAGTTTTTGATGTACCGGCTGCTCCTTGGGCCAACCATGGAGCTATGATATAGAAGGAGCTACTACAAGAAATTAGCACCAATTAGTCTTGTTAATAGCACGTTGGGCCTCCGAAGAAAATGTATAGACGCTGATCTATTAGCGCCTTATCGAAAAACCCCTTTGTGTACCGACTGCGATACCACAGAGTGGATGTTCTAATCTAACTGTCCTACTCGTCACGTGATAGTTATCGACGCTACCTTATCGTTAATGTCACTGCTCAGGTACCAGTTAACAGGTAGCTAGATATAGTGTACCAAGTTGATAGCCATACAAATTACAAACAGAAACTTCAAAGAATCACGAAAATCGGATAAAAAATGTTGGAGTTATGATAGTTTGAAGTGTAAAATTATATGTTTTGTACAATAAAGCAGTTCTGTTTTACCTGTTTATTAAGAAGGTTCCTGATAAGTCCTGACCATGAGAAATAATGCTGTGAAAGAGAAAACTTAGAGCTTGCTGGCCATATCAATGTGTATTGTGCGGGATGGTGCGGGATACAAGAACTTGCAAAATTGCACCTTCTTATCGTAACTTTTCGGAAAATTTATTGTATGCATTGGGCGCAATATTAAAATTGAAAAATTTATTATTTTTTAACAGATTTTTTCCTTACTTACTAAATGGTAATATTTGAAAAATATAAACATATATTAAATTTAAAACAAAATTTTACCTTAACCCTGATGTCTTCCAATAACGCATTTTATAATGATTTATATGTTAACGATTTTGAAAAGAACTATGAATACAAGATCGGGCGTATTGTTTTTTTTTTGTTTTGTTTTTTTTTTTTTGTTTGTTTTTTTTTTGTTATTTTGGTTTATTATTTCAAAAGGTTTTTTTTTTTTCAAGACGGCTCAAAGAACTAAGAAGAAACCTTGTTTGTTTGTATTATCTCATGGAAACTTAACTCTTAGATACATGAGATTTCACTTTTGATTTATTTATGTCCAGCTTAGAAGCCTTCAACAATAATTATAATAAATAAATATAATATTTTATTTTAATACCAGGATCATAAAACGTTTAAAAAATATTTTTATCTTCAAAAATATATGTAGTTTTTCTGAATAACGCTGGAAATCAAAGACTCGAGTCCTGCCGAGGTGTTAAAATTATCGACTTGTCGAGCGCAGTCTGAACGTTGGATGTCCCTCTTGTAGTAGCTCCTTCTATATCATAGCTCCATGGGCCAACTGACATGTGCATGAACATTCTTTTCTGTTTAAATACGAGAGTGTCAACTGATTTGAAGTATTTGTCCGTAGGCATAAAATATATAGCGTTTACAACTGAAAATTAAAGAACAAAAATAAAATACGACAATAGCATTTTATTTTCACCAAATTAATTATGAATTAAAATAAACTTAATTCATGAAATTAGATCATGCATCTTTTCTATATGTATTTAAGAAAGTGTATTTATTTGTAGATTGATACATTTCAAATACAATCCGTACACATGTGCCAGTCTCAATTTCGTGTACAAGTCCTATAATATACGATACCAAATATGGTTTATTTTGTATTTATGAAAATAATAAAAATAAAGTACACCAGTAATCTTGTATGTTTGTCAATTTTGTTTAAAATCCTAACGGTAGAAAAAAAAATGCTTTGCAACCTGGATAAAGCAACGTATGTAAAGATCATGTTGCTGCTGAGAAGATTGGACAACTCTGTGTTTTTGTTACGACTCGGTCGTACGGACGGAAAATGAAAAAAATATGGTCCTATATCTTCAATCAAGATCACCTTTTCATTGTCGGGAGCAAGTCGCAAATAATTAATCCATTTGACGTATACTGAACATTGCTGAACAATGAAACATAATTAGCCCAAAATTTGTCTCCTCTCTAGCTATGTTTGTTATACAATGGCACTACCTAGCTATCGAATCTAGCAGCACAAACTAGTTACTGCCAATTCAAGAGTAACCTCGGTGTTGTTTATTTAAGGTAAAGCAGATTATTCTTGCTGCGAAATACCCCTGTTTTCACTTTTTAAATCGATCCAAGTCAAACCTAACTCTAATTTACCCCCAACGGGTATTACTTCATGTATCCCATCAGTGAGTGAGTGAGTTGGTGTTTTACGCCCGTGCAACGCTATATAGGTGAACATGAAAAAAGGTGATAAAATGAACATGAAATGATGATGATAAATGAAATATGGGAGTGGGGTGGGAAACAAAGAAACGGCAAATTTTGAAGAACAACAGAAAAAGGGGAGAGGTGGGTAGGGGCGAATAATTTAGCCTTTGTGGTGCACTACTTGGCGGTTCACAAAGGGGTCTTTTACGTGCATGAAGCGTGGCACTCTCCACACACGTTGGCCCACTATGGTCAGCGGTCAGGGTTTCCGTATTATAGACCTGACAACCCCCGCGGACGAGGACCACCCTATTCCGCCACCTAGGGTACACACTTGGTCGCTCTGTGGGATGAGCACTGACCCGACGTCAAAATCCCAAGACCCTTAGTCGACTCTTACGATAAGCTAGGCTCTGCTGCGGGCCTATTCGCCACCCGGGCCACGCACGGGACTAATGTATCCCAATAAATCAATTTTCTTGACGGAAAAGTAATGAATTCAATAGACTCGTGAATACTGGCTGAAAATCCCTACTAGAAACCAGGATTTTGCACCATTTTATCCAGATTTTCAAGAGGCCTTAAGCGGCTATCAACCCTCAATTGTTGCTTTGCATAAAAAAAATCGCTGCAATCAGCGCTTCACTCTTGCCTCAAATTATTTACATCCTACGACGGTCATGCTTCCTTTTCCTAATGGAATTTAGTTAATTGAAAGCTCGTGGTGGAAAAAGGGAAAAAAATCTGAGATGTGTAAAGCATATAAATTCACTGTGTAAAATGTATTTAATCATATTTACAAAAATAAGTCATTTGTAAGTAAATAATATTTTTCATTATTGTCATCAAGTCTAGCTAGATCAAAAGAGTATTTATTCATATCTTAAACTTTCCCCCAAAGATTGCTAGTTTTAAAAAAATGGAATAACAAAAATCAAGAAGAATAGCAGTATGAGCACAAAATACCAATATTGGATTGTTACTTTAATTCCTGTGACTTTTTTCTTGTGTCTTTTTTTCCTGTGACATTTTTATCGTCCTATCAAAACTGTGACCTTTTTTCCTGTGACTTTCTATCCGAATTCCGGACCGCTAATTTACATGTATGTGTATACTCTGTACTGTATAACATTATTTCTGTTCTAGTGAACTATCTAATCTTTTCTTTAACCTTAATTTTTTATGTGTTGTGGTTTGTTTGTTTGTTTTGAGTGTATGTCTTGTTTTGATCGGGCGTAAAACATCAAACAATTATAGCCGAAGGGTGTCTAACTCAAGCCCTTTTCGTCTTTGTATAGGACTTCGGCGGAGTAAGGCTTTAACTCGTCCAATGCCGATAATTCTTCGCTATTTGCTGTCCATTTCACAAACCTTTCAAGAGGTTGCCAATTAATTTCCTGATAAAAATTTTCAATAAATCAATACATGTAAAAATTTATAATTTGACAACCGACTTCCTACTGTATATCAGCAGGGAACCAGTCTATACCGGCCTTTATCTTCAGATAACAGCGGGTTTCCAGCCTATGTGGTCCGGCTGAGACTATTTGAAACTTTAAATTCGTAGCTTTTGCGACGCAACTATTATACTTCTAATTACCAGGTTTTTCGTCTATGATAAGAAACAAAAGGTGCAGCTTTCAAAATATCAATATACATTTTTATGATAAGCCATCTTCATTCTTACCCTACCCCCAACAAAAAACAACAATAAAATATAAAGCAGTTCGATCAACCATAGATATAATATACATAGATAAAGCCCCGGACACACATCTGAGGCAGATGATATTCGCCGACTTTTTATCTCCCACTTGATATTCGGGCGTTCTACATGGCGTTAATTTTCGGATAACGTAGAAAATATTTGGAAAAAAAAAAAGAATTTTCAATGACATGTAAAAAAGAAAATTAGTTGCAATATATTTTACAGCAGGAATTTATCCATGGAGAATACTTAGGGTTTTTTCGTCACAAATTTTTTTTTCAAAATAATGCAAAGTTTTTTTCTAAACATTTTCCAATTCTGCATGAATTCGCATCCGGGAGTAAGAAAAGAAGTCCACCATGACAGTTGCTCACCTATCTGTCAGTAAATATAAGGAGCTGCCGTGTAGATTATGTTGTCTGCATGTTGAAATGTATGTGTTTCAGGTTTTTTTTTCGCTAGGTGCTAAAAATCCCAAACCCCATGCTAAAAATACAGCAGTAAAAATGCATAGTCTTTTTTCCGCATACCTGTAAAGAATATATTGTTTAGGATTTAAAAATTGCAAAAAATATAAATATCATTTCAAAGACGAAATCTCTGCGACTTGAACCCAACAACCAAGCTCATGTAAAAATGACCAACACTTAAACATAGACCTGTATATGAGGGTATAGCGAAGGCTACAGCTAACACTGGAAATCTGATGACAGTCCGTAAAATCTATTCCACACTAATTAAAGCTTGTGAGGTTTTCTCTACAATCTTAATAAGAAAACAACATTGCAAAGTAAAAAATTATTACGTCGGACATAATAAATTTTGCCTTTTGAAGTAAGGAACACGATCGCTTCATTTAATAAAGTATATTTATAAAATGAAATGTTCTTTTATAAATGAATTGTCCCATGTACATGTTTACATAAAAGAAATAAACTTAGGCTCATTGTATAAGTTTTTGATTTCATTTATGAAGATACAAAACCATACATGTCATATTGATAGTAATAATTGCCTCTCGATAAAAAGGGTAACATTCAAATGAATATTTGAAGATTCGACGCGCTTCCACTCTTATATGACTGGTGTCACTAGATTGCCATATGTTACTTCTAATAAGTCAACTTGGTCTCATTTATAGGAAATTACAGAAAAAAGGTAATCTCAGTTTAAAGGAACATTTATCCAGGTTTCTTTCCCAGCAAATTATATTTTCTTATGGTGTATTGATATAATTGTGTCAGTTTTCCTCCACCGATTTTTATCAAATAAACTTGAGCAAATAGGTCTTCTCATGCTGTGTTTGGTTACTTGCATCCGTATACCTTATCATCAAGAGGTTACAGGTAATTACTTAATTATTACACCACTGATAAGGCCAGTCATCGATAATCTAAGATTATTTATCATGTACCCTCGATTTTCATTAGTTTGTCGGCGAATATCATCTGCATTAAAGACATCGCAACGCAGTGCCGCGCGTTTGATATATCAAAGGAAACTGTGGGGTGAGCGGCGTGGCGCAAACTTCGACCTTTATCTATCTATATTATCTATATTAATATACTTTTTACTATGTTCGGATTTTATTCCTTTCACAATCTACTACATGATAAGTTTTTGTTATAAACTTAAACAATAAACAGTGTACTATATCACTATATTGAATATTTCATTTTTCTGTGATGCTATGGGGGAATGGGGGGGGGGACAAAACGTAAAAAAAATACGGAATATTGCCGAGTTTGATTTAAAATTACAAATTAACAATACTTTCGTTTCTATCCCCAATATTTAAGCAACCTCCAGGTAGATAGAATAGATAAAGATAATAAAACAAGAAACGTAACATGATGCGAAACAATAAAAATAAAAAGGAGTTAGCAAAATGTTTTTAACTGCAGTCCAAGAAATAGCGTATTCAGGTCCGAATTCTATCCCAATATTTTTAAAACCGTCCCTACATGTATCTGATGATCACTAAAAGTAACCTGAACTGATCAGCTTCGATACAGGTATATGGTATGTGTTACATGGTATATATTTTAAGCACCCTTCGGGTAGATAGATAAACATAATAAAGCAGTAAACGTAACAATAAAATAATGAAAAGAAGGTTGCAAAATGTCCAACTGCAGTCAAAGAAATAGCGTTTTGGGAATTTAAAAATTACAGGTCCGAATCCATTATTTTCAAATATTTTATATAGGTTATGTTACAAAATTTGCCAAAATTCACAGGACCGAAACGATTTTAACAGGCCAAAACCTGTCGGACTGGTGCTAATTTGTAGACTGCAACTGACATTTAAAACTACACTAAAAACTTTGCGGGTAAAGATACGGGCTCTCAATACAAGAATGCTACACGTAGCCACATAGGATCGATGAACATTTAGGAGATGATAAAATGAACATGACTTGAATTGAAATGATTCACGTTTTATGGTTCATTTTTATGTTAGGCAAAATGAAAATAAAAAACAGTACCAGTACGGGTAAATGAGCAAAACAGTGGTACAATAATCATGCTAAGAAATCCAACGTAAATATTCCGGTCTGAAGATAACGAACCATGTAATTTTTAAACGACCATTGCAAGAAGCTGATGCTGTAAATCAAATTAAATACGACATTTTTAACCACCTATTTAATTACGACAACGGGGGAATTTCTTAGCATGGTAATAGTTCCGAACCAGAAAAAAAAGAAAAGAAAAAAATAAGTTTGTCTTGTTTATTTTTTTTTTTTTTGGGGGGGGGGGGGGGGGGGGGTGTTCTTGTATTTTTAAAAGCGGGGAAAAAGGGGAAGGGGGGTGTAAGATGAAGACGTATTGAATATCCATTGGTTTGGTTTCAGATGAAATAAAACAAAACAGAAATTGAGGATCGCTTGCATGTTTTCATTTATCATAGTTTCATTCATTACGGATGACCTGGATGCACTGTTGGGTAGCACGTTATATTCACGTCTATGACGTATGCATAATAACCCGGATCTACAAATGACTTTTGGAGTTAGTTTTTTTTATGTCAGATGGGAGGATGGAGAGCATGGGTGCACACCCCTATTTTATTTGTTTAGCCTTTGTCTTTTTTTATATTGTAGTGACAAAAAATCGGTTTTGATTATTCCGCTTCGTACATGTATACAGTTTATTTGAGTTCATTATGCAAGTTTTAGTAGGTTAAATGTTTTTGATTAGGGCCAGTTTACTTAAACGATTCATGTTTGATGAGTTTCATTCACTGTTTTAAAAGAAATTGTACTTTTACGCACAGAAATCGGAGATTTTTGGTATGAAAAGATGCATTATAAACGTATGCAGAACATTTTAATTTTGAGAACTTCGTATATTGTATCTGAAAAGTTTCAGTTGGACGTTTTAGGTAAGAGGTCTAGCTAACTTTTAGGATCCATTTTGAACATTTTTTAGTACTTCCGGTTGCCATATAAACCACTAAAAAGAGCGACATATACATTTCGTTTCTACATACTGAGAACTCCCGATTCGAAGTCTGCCATGCTAAGAAATCCAACGTAAATATTCCGGTCTGAAGATAACGAACCATGTAATTTTTAAACGACCATTGCAAGAAGCTGATGCTGTAAATCAAATTAAATACGACATTTTTAACCACCTATTTAATTACGACAACGGGGGACTTTTGATCTTAAACCGGAGGCAATTTATTGAGTGACTGAGTTAGTAGGTGTTTACCTCCTCCTCTTTTTATATGTTTAATGATAGTGGCAAAGGGGACATTAGAAATATGTTTTCCAACACGAAACACGGGGCAAAAATACAGACAAAACTAAAACGAAAACGTGAGAAATCACACTGAATCACGAAAGCATCCAAAAATAGACCGTCGAAAACGTTGCACAAAAATAAACATAAATTTATCATCCTTTCATTTTTGATAGGCAAAATAAATAAAAAACAGTACGGGAACGGTCCGGGTAAATGAGCAATCAGTGAGTACATTATAATGTTTGAGTGAGTCAGTTAGTTGCACAATACGGGTTATATATGGGCAATAGACATTAAGGACACAATATGGGTTATATATGGACGATAGACAATAAGGAGATAATGTAAGAACATAAATTGATGAGAAATATATCAGGAACTGTTGCGGTAAACAAAGGAACAATGAATGTTGAAGACCACTTGAAATATGAAAATGGACGGAAACACTACTTGGTGACCAACCAAAAGAAAAATATTTATGTGCGTCTGTATTTATGTAAGCCCATTATTGTCAGCATTCAGGTTTTTCAGTTATAGACTTTGATTTCCCAGGTCTATATCGATGGAAATGTTCAGGCAACTTTCCCTGCGAATTCGCGGGTGCTTTCTAGTGTATATTATATCTATGGATCAACCCACTCACTCCCATTAATGTAAAATTTAGCGTAAGTATTGGATAAAGAATCATTGGAGGATCATTTCATATGACTGAGAGAAAAGACCAAACAAGGAAGATACAACATAGAAATGTGCATGTAATTAAAAAGAAAATTATAAGGAATGTAAAAGGAGCATAGTTGTAATTTATTAATACATGTATTAATTAATGGAAGGGGGTTCGGTATAGGCTCAGCCATAAACTTCATGTACTAGTATATTGAATAAATTTGATTTGACTGCATATACTCCACTAGGAGGTTAAAATGATTATAGTTCGTACGGCCCAAAAAACCACGGATAATAAGTTAATTTGTGAACCGCTTTGAGACGACTAAACTGTTGTGAAAAACGGTATATAAGAACCTCAAAATATTATTCTTATTATTATTATTAAATATTTTCACATTTTTTGGGGGGATGCTTCTTTGACATTTGGCGTTCATTTGCTTGTTTGTTTGTTGCTTGTTTTATGAATTGTGTAGACCCATTCAGGATACAGCACCCAAATCACAGACCCATGTATGTCCTGCAAAACGGGCCTATGTACGATCACAAACCAGAAGGAAAACGAACCAACTCACAAGACAGGCCAATGTACCCTCAACGCAACATATATAGACCAATGTACCATGAAAGTGACGAAATCCTTCCCCAAAAAAATCCCACTATCTGGAACCCTTACCTATGGTGACTGACAATTAAGAACCCTTACCTAATATGATTTCATACTAGTTGGAACAATTACCTGTATGGGATATAGCCAATCCTTTACCCAGTTTCACATAAGCAACCCTTATCTTTGGAAAATACAATGCTGAATCTTAGTTGAACCCACACACACTGAGAGAGAAAAACGGAGATGGGGTGAGAAACAAAGTAACTGTAAAAGACAACTGGA
Source organism: Arcuatula senhousia (assembly GCA_963971305.1). Lineage (NCBI taxonomy): Eukaryota > Metazoa > Mollusca > Bivalvia > Mytilida > Mytilidae > Arcuatula > Arcuatula senhousia. The sequence continues at coordinate 2,172,345 of OZ020308.1, read as the reverse complement.
TAAGGGTAGAGGTTGGTAGGGGCAAAAATTAAGCCTATGTGGAGCACGAAGCGTGGCACTTTCCTCACATTGGCCCTCTATGGTTTGCGTTCAGGTTTTCCACATTATGGCCTGACGACCCCGGTATTCATTATGACAGGGCTGCCCCATTCAACCAACTGGGGCGCACATCCCAGTCGCTTTATGCGCTAAGCGGCCTGACCCGATGTCAGGTTTTAAAGCCTTTTTAAGTGGACTGATACCTACAAGTTTAGCGCTGCTGTGGGCCTATTCGCCTTCCGGGTCCCGCACGGATCTGTGACGTTTATCATCTGTCTCAACAATTGATTAATAATATATCTGTGACCAGCGGCCGAATACACATACTCTGCCAACAGCTATAACTAGCTGTATGTCTCCAACCAAGATTTTAAAACTACCATAAGTAGCTTTCATTAAAACCTTGGTCACAGGCTGTTACAGGCTATCGTTAACACTTGCAAACTGGAGACAGTTAAAAAAATTACCCGTGCGTGACTATTCACAACAGAATATAGGACAAAAGGTAGAAATGGTAAGCATCAGTCTAAACCTAGTCAGTTCTCTTCGTTTTTCTCATATTGTTCTCCTTTTCAAAATCATACACCGTTATTTTTTTGGACTGTCTTCAGTTTGCCAGCGGTAGATCATATATAGCCGATAATATTCTCCTTGGATGACAAGCCTGCTATTACTCAATAAATTGATTACAACGTACACGTGTAGCGTTTTATTAAAAAAATATTTTATTTTGAGGCTATCAATTTAATTCAACTGGTTAAACCTGCAGTGGCGGATCCTAAAAAGGGGTTGCAGGTAGTGGAACCGCCAAAAATGTCCTATGTGTTTCCTTCAATTTGAAGAACAGGAACGAATGGTGGTTATCTTTTTATGTTGATATATGAAATGAATACTAATAAATCATTTATTATCACATTTTGACTTTAAATAGTAGATGGGACGCGTCAACATAAAGGGCGGGGGTTTCCAGGCCAATTTTGAAAAAAAAAACTGCATAAGAATTACAAATTGTTTGGGGGGAAAAGGGGAGGGGGTTCTGGGATCTTCCGAAGCAATTAAATCAAAACATTTATCTTGATAAAAGTTTACACAATGCAATGCATCCGCGGATATATTGTGCAATAATCCATTTAATGAATATGCCGAGTCTAAATGTTCGGATGTGTATCTGTCTTACTATTAACGTCCTCATGTTTTAGGAGTTATTATATAGCATGCTGCAGTTAGATGTGGTAGTTGTGTATTTTGTCGCTTTTCTGTGGTAAACATTTTATAGACGAAACATAGGTTTAAAGGTGCCGGGTCCGCAGCAGTGACTGTCCCGCAACTGTTTTACCCGCAACAATTTATATTTGATATTGAACTGTATATAAAAGATTTAAAATCATCATTTTTTTAATGTTCTTGCATCCCAACATGTTCTTTGGTTTAACTGTTTACAGTTAGTTAATTAGTGTACCGGTAATTACAGAGTAAAACACGACCTCCACTGCTTGGATACTCCTGTTTGTTTATTCACAGAAGATAAAGACTTAGTGTAGTTATGGTATATAAACAACATCTATAGCATTTATATTAAAATACAAGCTGGTCTTTAACAGAAGAAGGTCACAAAATAAAATAAAACATAAAGTTGACGTTCTACAACTTTGTTTTAAGTCAAATGATTTCATAAGCGCACATGCATTGACACGAAACAAGAACCGAGTTCAAAAATCAAGCAATATGATTTAAATTACTAATGATTGGAATCGTTTACGTTCTAGTTGTTCAAAGACGCATGTATGCATTTAATATAATTATAATTTACATTCGCAATAAAAAATATAAATATAATTTAACTCGCGTAAGATCGCGAGGATTTCATTAAATTAAATTTAAGCTGACATCTCGCACGGCTCCACCCACTAAAGTAACAAGTAATGACCAAATTTAAAATGAAAGTAATCGAAGAATCTTATCAATATAAATGCCCGAAATCTGTAGACCTAACCTGAATAATTCAGTCGTTTTATTTCCCTCCCTGTAGTCGCTACTTGTTTTACAGAAGTATGCAAATACGGATATGGCTTGAATTATTCGAGTTGTCTTGATAGTACAAAGGGATGTAACTCTTATTATCTTAACACATTTTAACACGGTCCAAACGAATATAAATTCAATTAAATGTTATCGATCCGATAATTACTGAAGTAGTCTTGACAGATCTTAACACTAATTAACGTACGATAGTCTAAACAAACTGAATTTGTCTGAACGGATCTGAACCGACTGTAATGATGATTGATCTGAATATAAACTGAATATCTTAAATTATCTGAACGAGAATCGGAAAAGATTTGTTCAGTTAAAAAGTATCTTGTTTGGCCATTTCAGACTATTTATGGCTTACTAGTGAAAGCATCGAACTGAAAACCAAAAGAATCATGACGAAAGCCAAACAAAAGCATCGAACTGAAAACCAAAAGAATCCTGACGAAAGCCAAACAAAAGCATCGAACTGAAAACCAAAAGAATCCTGACGAAAGCCAAACAAAAGCATCACACTGAAAACCGAAAGAATCCTGATAGAAGCTAAAGGTACGCATGATAATGTTACCTTAAATCTCTTGACGGAAGTCATAGGCTCTGTCTGTACTGGGAGTCAAGAGCATCACAAGAGAAGTTAAAAGCAACGTGATGGAAGTAAGAAATGATGAAGTTATAAGGGGTCACGCAAGCTAAAGCAGAACATAATGGAAGTTAAACAACTAATGTAATTAAAATCATTCTGTTGGAAGCATATAGGATATGGGAGATTTTGATGATGCAATCGACAGTATTGATAAAAGAACAAACAGTGAAGGAAATGTTAATAAGGTGTATCGAAGGGGTAATCAACATCATAAAACCGTCAAGACAAAGACAAAACCGTTAGACACACAAAAAAATCACCATAACGAAACAAACCACACAACAACATAAAACACACACACACACACACACACATAGCAACAAAACCGCACTCAGCAACGTGAACTCAAGTCGAAACGAAAGTGAACTCAGGTGCCAGGATGACATTACAAAACTCTATGTCAAACCAACATCTGTGCTCATAATTAAGTCCATAATATGATCCTGACGATGCTCTCCTAATTTATGGACTTGGCAGTAATTAATTACTGATATTGTGTTGGTGGTTTTTGTGTTTTTACACGGTAATAATGGATATACTCCATGCTACATTTCGTTTTCTACGAGTAGAGTATTTAACCTCGTGACTACAGTACAAAAATTCAAGTAGAATGAAATATTTTTTAAAGATCTCTTTATCATCTTCTTCTAGTTTGACCACGCCACAATGTATATGTGACTGTCCTTAAGCAAAGAATCTTTTATTTTTTTATTGAAGTAAATAAAAGATTTTTATGATAGGAAACCCACATTTAAAAGGTAAAAGCGACGATAATGAGATATGGGATAAAGTGCTCAACGCGAATAAACTAAACAAGTAGCAATAGCAAGGAGGCCTAACCGTTTATCGAGAAATATGGTCCGTTAAAAGGTGTTTCACGGTTTTTGTGGTCCGTTAAAGTCGCCGTGACAGTCCGTTAACCAGGTATAATCGAGAAAAAACACTGAAGGTCAGTAATTAATTTGTTGTCCCCCGCCGCAACGCGTCGGAGGGACTTAGTAATGGTCTCCGTCCGTCCGTCCTTCCGTCCGTCTGTCCGTCCGTCACGTTTTTTGTGGGTGCAACTCCTCGGACACTACTGAACCGATGTTGCTGAAACTTTACACACTGATAGGGTACAATTAGTAGATGATCATCCCATATTTGAAATTTTCAAAATGGCCGCCGTTTCCATGGAAACAGGGAAGAAAGGTCAAAATATAGGACATTCAATATCTCCGTTACCTAGGTGCACAGGGTTCTGAAATTTTGTAGGCTGATAGAGCAAAAGGTACTCTATAATAATACGAAAAAAATTTTGAAGCGATATTTACGATTTTCGAGTTATTTACGAATTTGTGATTTTTCAGTCCGAAAAATGGGACTTTGTCAAACATTTTTGTGGGTGCAACTCCTCGGACACTAATGAACGGATGTTGCTGAAACTTTACACACTGATAGGGTACTGTTAGTAGATGATCATCCCATATTTGAAATTTTCAAAATGGCCGCAGTTTCCATGGAAACAGGGAAGAAAGGTCAAAATATAGGACATCCAATATCTCGGTTACCTAGGTGCACAGGGTTCTGAAATTTTGTAGGCTAATAGAGCAAAAGGTACTCTATAATAATACCAAAAAAAGATTTGAAGCGATATTTACGATTTTCGAGTTATTTACAAATTTGTGATTTTTCAGTCTGAAAAATGGGACTTTGTCAAACGTTTTTGTGGGTGCAACTCCTTGGATACTACTGAATGGATGTTGCTGAAACTTTACACACTGATAGGGTACTGTTGATAGGTGATCATCCCATATTTTGACAACCTATTTCTATCGTTTCTCAGAGAATATATTGCTTAAATTGACATAACACACAACTTTTATGCGACGGCGGGGGACACATGGCTACGCGTAGCAATCTTGTTATATCATAATTAATACGCATTTTAGATTTATAAAAATTACATCTGTCAAAATGAAAATGAATGACTGCTCGATACGATTTGCATTCGTGTAAAAATAGTTCTATAACACTTCATAAAATGAAAAGGCGTGTGGCTCCTTAGTATTTTAAAAGTTGCAAATGTAAACATGTTTACCTCATTTTTATCAATTTCTCTTTTTAAATAACAAAAAATATGTTTTGGTTGATATCCATAGAAAGTACAATAATGTATCAACATTCTGTTTAATTTTCAATGCTCTATGTTATATAATAATTTTGTAATAGGGGAAAAGTTATAAAATATGGTCCGTTAAGGGCTGATGACATATTATTTTGTCCGTTAAGTTGGCCCGTTAAGTGCCTGTGACAAAATATTAATGCCGTTAAATAACATAAATAGATAGAAGATTAAAATAGTTTTGTTTGATATGACATATCATAATTTGACTATAAGGACTGAACGCTAGTATACAGAAGAAAAGACAAAATTCATGTGGATTTATCGACACTAAAATACATACATTTGAATATATGCACCATTCTAGATCATTCTACGAAACAACGGTATTGTAAACATACAATGCATGTGTATATGATATATGAAAGAAGCAATAAGCTATTAATTATTTATAAATATTATGAAAACGGTTCAATACAGTCTGTTTTGGTTATTTATTTTAGGCAATGAAAAAAAAAAGAACAAAAACTATGGAATTAAAAATTATAAATGGAGAAAAATATCTAAATATGAAGGGATTTGTACCACAGACACATTTCTGGAACTTTAGACCGTACTGTAACCGACGAAATTTTCAAAACTCCACATACAAACTGACGTCCAAGACATTCACTCACTACTTCCTGAAGTGATACTCCAATTGCAGATCAATGGCTTTTTCTCATACCTCTTAATATTTTTTCGACTCGTGGCAAACAAAACCTTCAACTTTCAGAACACATGCTTTCTTCTTTTCTGCGACAATTTACAATTTTGGGCATCAACAACTACAACTCATGCGATATCCGTTCAAGGCAACGAAACAGTTTTGGTCACTCGGCAAAATTCGATTTCATGTCCGGTTACAAAAACACGGGCCAATCCTCTATCGAATATGGTTCGTATGACCCTTTGGATGCTAAAATTAACTTTGCAGTACCTAACAACATTAATGTTAATGATACGTCTATTGCTCCGCATATCCCTGATATCAGAGGACCCGTTAAATTTCCAGAAATGATCGACATGACAGCTTCCTCAAACTCTAAAAATTCGTTTGTTTTGACATTTGACGGGAAAAACTAGCACCTGGTTTAACTGGCGATGATCGAAGGCGGCGCGATGTTGACTTATTAGGTTTATATGCACATATCCCAATTACCAAGGTTTTATCCTTTATTTATTTTTTTCAATATCTCTCCTGTCGCTTTTTATAATTTTTTCATTAACAAATGTAACACTATATTATTCTATTTGTATCATATATGTAAGTATTTCCAAATAAAATACATTTAAATAAAATTAATAATTGTGTTCAGATTTATTTCCATTGCCACAAACTCGTGTAAATATTTTATGCATTTATATTATATCAAAAATAATACAATAATTATGGGAAACCAATCATTACAATCTTCTGACAAAGATATCATCGATTTTGCCAGTTTTAATAATTGGGATTCGCTATATTAAGATTTATTTCCACCAGACCTGCATTTTCAAAATGTGAGACATGCATCATTAACGGACCTAAAAAGTGTCACGTGCCTCTTAACGGACCATTTTTCTCAAAATAATACCAATTTTGGCATTTTTGTCCCAATATTAATATTTTGGTCCCGAAAATCCTTCTCTTATGTTTTTTATTGTGCAAGTAGCACAAGACTTACTACAAAAAAAATGTTTTAAAGACGAAAATAACGTCTTTTAATGCATTTTTCGTCATTATAAGGACACAATTTTGCAGAGGGTAGGTCTCGGCCTTTTCGTTTTGCGAAGAAGTGTCAAATCAAATCAAAATGTTTTTTGCGGGAAGTTTTTCGTGAATAAAAACCATTTGGACACATCTATCACACGTTTCACTTATTTACTATATTTTAGCATCAGAGTTAATTTTGTAAAAATAAATGATTTTTTTCCCATAAAACTACTTAACGGACTGCCTCGTGCAACATATAACGGACAAAACCGTAATGTTAACCTATGGTAGAAACACGTAACGGACAAAATGCCTCGATAAACGGTAAGGCCTCCTTGAATAGAGTTCCTAAAAATAAAAAATAAAAGAAAAAGAATCTTGTACAAAGAGGCTGTTCTTAATCTATGTTCAGAAAAGGTCTTTTTGGCGATTTTAGGTTTGGTTTTGATTTCTATGCATTTATATGTTTAATTTTCGAGTCAGTTGCGTCAGCGAGCAGTGACCACTGACCACATTGAAAGCTGCTGGCAAGGCCGTAAATTGCCTCCGATGAAAGAGGAGGCAATACCAGAAGGCGGGGGTCTAGGGGCCGCCTAGGCCCCCAGAAGCTATAGACTTTTCAATAAAACAAATCCAGTTTTCTTGCAAATCCTGATACCATTTTCAATATTAATTTAGATAATAGTTATAAAAAAAGATAAACGAAAAGGCGCTGAATGCTATCCACTTTATACACTTTTCCTAAGTTGCAAAAATCGTTAACTTCGAGCTTTTATTATTTTAAACATACAAACGAGAAGGAAACTAGAAACTAAGTTGTTCAAAACAAGACCCACCATCCGGTGGTGCTAAGGTCATTCATCTAGAGCTTGTTTACATATTGGGCTTTGGACAGTTTTTCATTGCCCTTTTAAACATCTGTAATGAATAGACTGACAAAAATGAAAGAAGACCTGCTATGATTTAAAATCGACCATCTTAATATATAAATAAGACCAATAACAACATAGCAAAAATTCGCAGACACGTCATGACATCAGAATAAAACAGAAACTGAATTTACCAACAGTCAGTAAAAGAAATAGACTGACAAAGGAGTGCGGCAGTGACAATCTGACAGTTTATAACAGTATCCGAAACTACTATATATTGTATGAAGATATAGAAAAAGATTTTTATCTTACAGTCGCCACTTTTTTTAGCATTCAGCGCTTATATGGTCATTCATTTATTAACTTGAGAGGGGGGTCATGCTGGTAGACTGGGAGAAAATTACCAATTTGACCAGAATTATTAACTAGGGGAAAAAGACAGAGCCCAAAATCTAATCACTTATGAACGGTTTCACGATAAAACCTCCTTAACGTTTTTATCAACATTTTCACCAACAATCAATGACAATCATCTACAGCTTTCTGCTATTATATGAGACCTTATATTTAAGCATGAAAGCTTTTTCAATTTTATTTATTAATATTAGAATAGTTCAATCAACCCGATTTTATTGAAAGACTGATTCAAACATGAAGTAGAGACATGAAACTACTTCCATTTTCCTTTTTTGTAGTGTTTTTTTTTTTTTTTTTTTTTTTTTTTTTTTTTGAAAACTGAGGAGGCAGCTGCCTCCTCTGCCTCTATGTAATTTACGGCCTTGCCTGGCTGTATCTCACTGTGAGTTTTAAAATTGCTGCTATTATCTTATGTAGTTTTTTTTTTTGCTTACAACTGTTCCAAATCATTTTCATATATTTTAACAAAAAAGACTCCATTTATATAATATATTAATGGAGTAATTTTTTATATAAAACGGTATGGGACCGGTATAGGTCGGTATACTTCCATCATTAACTGTTAGTGATCATCAACTTGTGATGGATAACAGTATACCTAAAGAAGAAGAAGATTACCAAGTACTCTAAGTGAGAATAAACCCGGGGGTATAACCCCCCTTTCTAGGAAAAGGCTCATCTCCACGTAAATGAATTAAAGTTTGTCCTTAGTATCATATGTTCAAGTACTTACATTCGTAGAAAAGGAACAGTATTATTTAGCTTTGTATGAACTTTCACTATTTGTTTTCCCGCCAAACCGAAGATTTTCCTTGACCTTTCAGCATGCGCAGCAACCCACAACGTTATGACTGTCAAGTCAAATATCAGAAGGGCAACATTATCAGTATCATACGATATAGCGTAGATCATGTAACATATGTAAACCACTAGTGAAATAAGTTTCCCAATGAATGAAAATGTCTGACTTCTTTTTTTATACCACCATTTTGATTTCAAAAATGATGGGCGACCAAACAAAACAAACGAGTCAACAGCGCACACGTGTGAGTATTGAGAATTTGAGGCTCCATTACAAGCTGACGAGTTCTCTGCATTTTTCTCACATTCAAATCCTATTTCCACCTTTGTCGTAGAGTTTGCATTCCCGACCACATATTTTTGTTTTGTCATTTCTCTTTTCAGATCATATCTCCATTAACGTCCACGTTAAGATCCATAACACACGTGGTCGTGGTCATTTATTTGTTTACATTACAGATAATATCTAGGTCACCAAATACTTTAACAACCACATGGGATAACTGTGAAATGGGGCTCTCTCAAAAATTAAGATAAAAATGTGTAGATAAAAATCAGTTGTAACGTACATGTCAATTTCTTATGCATACATTGTGAATATAAGAAAATTTAATGGTTTTCGAGCCACAAACTAATATACATGTAATACACCCAGAATCAATAGGATTACAATGGTTTGACCTAGTTAACCGATCAAAGTATACACATGTACCTGTAATGTATACGTTACATAACACAATTGTACGTTACTGTATCCCATATACAACCCAAAGTCACAAGCATGACGAACACCGAGTACTTTCGTGATGCATAAAATTTAAACAAACAAATATCATGAATAATAAAAAATGTGAACAAATAAAAACCAAAACAAATATTTTTTTTTTCAATTTAAATCTGATGTGAAGCGACGCACTGTCGTCTCATTGTTTTCTATTATGTAATTGTATACGTTAATTATATGATATAAAAGATGTAAAATTATGCGGTTATCTTTCTTTGTTCGGTGCTTTCATTAAAATAATGAACAAAAAACCTGTACTGTAGGTTGTACAACCCATCCGATTTAACTATGGACTTTCGATGGTAGCGTAAAGGAAAGTGTGCAAACACAACAATGAAAATTTACGTCGTCATGAACAAGCCAATCGGTAACAAAAACCGCAAAACGTCACAGAAAGAAAAACCAACGTCAGCCGACTATTCATCAATATTCAATCAGATTTAATGTTTGCACGACCCATTCATTCAATCAATGTATTTTTATGTAATCAAATGTAACGATTTGTGGTTTTTGTTAACGTTTGGCTTTGTTCGTGACGACGTAAATTTTCATTGTTGTGTTTGCACACTTCCCTTTATGCTACAATCGAAAGTCCATAGTTAAATCGGATGGGTTGTACAAACTGGGGAAAGTCCAGAGAAAACCAAGAAGAGTCAAGTCAGTAGAAGCAGAAATTAAAGAAAAAACATTCAACGGAAAGAGAAAAAAGAGTTTTTTTGTTTGAATCTTATGTATTGTATTTTTTAGTTTGGGCCAATGTAAGACAGCGAGCAGTGACCTTTGGTCATGTTGAAGACTGCTGGCTGTTTTCCATTGTGATTTTTTTTATGTTGGTTTTGTTGCGTACACACATCTCTTTATCGTCTATTATAAACCTCGTAGCGTTGCTTAATGACTATGTGCCTGTCCAAATCCGAATCTTAATCAAATTTCGTTGAATTTATGTTAATTGGTTTTTTTTTGTCAAGAAAAGGGTCTTTCATTGCACTTTAAGATTGGGCTTGAATCATATGTTGTTTATTTTCAATCCAGGGCCAATTGAAAAACAGCGAACAGTGACCACTGGCTGTTTTCCATTGCGATTTTTTTTAAATTGTCGTTTATATTGTAGGTTGTGTCGCGTACACTTATTCTATTATCTTCTATTGAGGGCATGACAATATATGGAAGCTTTGATATATTCCAGTACAGTTCTCAATGACGTGTCCAGAAATTTTGTCATGAGGGGGAGGATTGACTGATAGAAGAGGGACACACCCTTAATACACTTCGTGATTTCGTACATATTCAGCAATAATAATAATTTCATAAGCCCTCCCCTCTTTTTTCCTCAAGTGGTGCTGTAGATCTCATTCTATGATTTATAATTATTATAACTTACGTTCTTATAAATGGCAGCTGCGATGTTGTCTTTTTCACTTTGACATAAAGGTAATCTGACGTTCTAGTAATGAAAATCCTTGGTTTCTCGAAAAACGAATACGTCCACACAAAAAGGATACACAGGTCCCAAACCACTAGCACACTTCGATTTTTATCATGAACCAATGCATATACAATATATAAAATGTAAACTAAAGGAATTCCAAATTTCAGAATGGTTAAAATGAATGATTTTCCATGCTGTAGAAACCACTTGTAAGGAATACAAACGTTATTATCTAACAGTTTACATGAATCAATGTCACAATCTTCATCCTCATCGGTCGATTCTTTGGTGCCGTGTTTGTCTTTTAATATAAAGTTCACCCTTTCTCCATTAGCATCTATATGGTCCTCTACATCGTTTGTTTCCGTTTGTTCCCGACCTTCGGGTGTTTCCGTAATGTCCTTTCCCTCCTTAGATTCTGTGTGGTTGTCTTTAGATAAACTCTTCATGTCAAGCAGAACAACCGAACTTTCGTCCAGCAAATCGTTGTTCGACATACTTCCTCGTGATCTAAATGAAAGAAAACATTAACTTTTCATAATGAGAAATGACAATGCTGATTTTATTCATAAAGATCCGCTTCCCTATAAGCGTCACGTTTTGGGGACCAAGTGTAAAATTAAATCAAATATGTGTTTACAAAACGTTAAAATTTAAAACCACAAAATGCCTTTCTTTTTTCTTTACACGCCCATTTTCCCTTGAAATGAAACCCGATTCCTACATTTACTTTTGTTTTTTCTTTGTCACCCAAGCATAGTTTGTTTTTAAATTGAAGTTCCGATATCCAAAATTGATCCTCTCATGATATAACAAAGTGTGCATATATCCATGTTCCAAATGCATTTCATTTACATTCCACACGACTGTTTGTCAAAAGGTTAAGACAGTACACAATCAATATATGTTGGTGTCGCCCGATTTAGAGGAGTTTACATTTAAACAAATTAATAAAATTTACATAATTTTTTGATAAATCAATGTGAAATGCATTTTTATAACACCTCCTCCATCTAAAATAAAATCGTCGTATGCCGAAACTTCACGCAAAGCCATAATATTTTTTTCAACAGAGATTTTGAAGCAATTATATTTCGAGAGAAAAAAAAACATATGTAACTTGCATGCAGCACTGACCACATACTACCAACTAGCATGTTTATTCCACAGGCGTTTGGGTCTAAGATTATTTATTATTCGTATGTCAACAAATCTTGTTATACCACTAGTGCTGCTGATGAGGAATAAAATTCCGAAATGGTCATACAGCTCATAAAAATTAATTGCAGTTGGAGTTAACATATGTGTTATTGTCTAATGTTCATTTACTCCATATCCTTTTATAAAATAGTAACTTAGCGCAATACTTTTTTTCATATACATATAATGAATAAAAAATAAATAATCCTAGACTCAAACGTCTACGGTTTATTCGATTTGTGCTTTTATAAATTGTCTGTGGTATCTAACGATTTGTCGTTGGCTTTTTCTGAATTCCAGATTTGAGAGTCCTTTAGGGCATGTTTGGCATTGATGGCAACACTTACCCTTTCCGGAGCACCAGAGTTCACTCTCGTTTCGACTTGAGTTCGCGTTGTTGCTTGAAGTTTAGGTGTTCCGTTTGTTTTGTTAAGTTGCGCTGTTTGTTTCATATTTTCTTTTATATTTACTGATTGTGCCTTTGCCTTATCGTGTAACTGTTTGAATGGCACATACGTTCTATCAGAATACGAAAATTTTATTTTAATTCGGTACATTTACAAACAACCAACATAAGCTCTATTGAGCTTTAAACCGAATAGAGAAAACAGCGACCAGCGACCACTGGTCGCTGCTGGCTGTTTTAATTTTTTAAATTACCGTTAATATTGTAAGTTATGTCACGTAAACTTAATCCACATCTTCTTTGCTTTTTCGGTGCTAATGTCTGTTAAATAAATAATACATACTTACAGTGATTTTTATGATATTAATCCTTTTCAGAGGAAATAAAAATAACGGAAATATAAAACTCTTAAATTTACTTATAAACTATGAGATGTAAGCTGCTTCCTTATAGAAATAGAAATATGTTTTTTTTATATTAGCGTGTCAGTACGTTACTCTTGAAATTCAAATTGCTATTTCCGCTTTTTTTAAAAACCTTATAGAATAAATTATTCGTTGAAACTGAGATAGTTATAAATTTCTCAGGTTGAAAGGACAATAATTATATTTTGCTATTTTTACAATGATCCCCGATATTTCGATACAGGTCAAATTAATTATTGCTCTGCTAAAATATTACTTTTGGAAAATTTATTTAATGAACTATTGCTCGCAAAAAAAAACATAAAAAGACCCGTTATGGTTCTATTGTCGACGGTCGTTGGCTTCAGACATAAAGAGGACCTTGGGGTTTCTGACATCTCAGCAAAATAATCTGGACTATAGATCACTGTACAAATAACCATGTTTAAGGCCAGAAGGGGCTCAAAGATCGATAGTTTAAATTTTGAATAGAAAATAATGAGATGTGCAATAAGTGTACGCGACACAGCCCACAATCAAGAGGCAATTCAGAAAAACCATAATGGAAAACCGCCAGCAGCCTTCAACGAATTACTTTCATCTAGTCACAAAAATCTCTCTGCTTAATAACGACATTTGTTTAAACACATATTAGTTGAAAAGAAGCCGTAGGATCCCCTACAATTAAGAAGCTTAGATGCCGATCCTGTCAATCTTATCTTTTTCTGGTGGCAGTCAAATTCCGTCTGGCTTTGCATCCCCATTTCCTCCTCTTTATCATCATTTCATGTTCATTTTATCATTTCATTCAATTTCATCTCCCTGATATACATTATATAGCCGTATTGGCAATAGGAATTTTTAGCAAAGGGTCATTTACTACTTTTTTCATGGAAATTCAAAATTTGAAGTGACTATTTCTTAACATTCTATACAAATTTTTTAGATGAGAGGGGGCCATTTTCATTTGTGATGTGCCAATGGCCCATGGCCCCTTGCCTTCCCAATCCCTGGTTGGGGAGCACTAACTCATTAACTCGTTGTTTGGTCCCCTTCTAGATAAAAAATCTCTGTATTCATATTCCGAACCCGTTATATACTTTGTAGAATGAATAAAGAATTGTAGCAATGTATTCGAATATCAAAATCAAATTAGCAGGTATTGTACTCATCAATGATTGAAAATGAAAGGAACTTAAGTCAACATTTTGCAAGATATTTACAAAGCACGTAAACGCTTCCTTTACCTATTACATATACTGTTGTTATAATATCATTTTGGTCATAGCGTTACTGAAGAGTCCAAATAAAAAGTTTATTTATAGTCGCTGCAAAGAAAATGCTATTAGGTATTCATCATGTTCATGTTAGTTTTATCAAGCACGACAGCCGAGATGTTTCTACATGTATGAACAGTAAAAATTAATTCAGATGAAATTAAAAACCAAATTATGTCGTGTTCAAATCTAAATTAATTTTATGTTATGTAAGTTTACATGTAGAGACGTATTATACATATTTGGAAGCACAGATGTTTAACCTAACTGACGGGTTGTATTCATGAACAGGTTATATAAAATGTATCCGTCTAGTTGGCAGTGGTGAAAATTCATCGTAGAACGTTTTACCACTATCATTAGCACTTTGAATTGTAACATTGTCTTCCGACTGTAACGTTCTTCTCAGGCATTGCTGTGTGTTTTTAACGACTTTGAATCTACGTAGATTTTTATCCAGTTTGCCTCTCTACGGTTACGTAAAATAAGTTTCTTGCTTTCTGAAATATGCCATTGCTTACATCAATTTACTTATAGAGGATTGACCAATACCCCAAATAGGGGCACTGCTTTCAATGCGGTCTCCTCTTGTGTATCATCAAATTTTGCGATGTTATAAACGGACAACAATCTTTGTCCCAGTATCGTGACTCTGTCAAAGTGCCAACATAGTAAGTACTTGCTATAACCTGGTACGAACATTCACTTCCTACTTTCTAAGAGTTTTTGCACTTTTACTTCCGTTATTTACAAACGTATATTTGAACATGGTTCCTTTGAAATAACACTTAGAATTTGTACACACTTAGACATAAGTTGAGGACCACTGATCAATGTTTGTGTCGACTTTTGTATAGCAGGAAATATTTCTAAAAGAAAACATTGTAGTAATAAAAGACTTGACGTATTAGCCATTTTAAAACCACGTGTGGATGATAATTGTCAATTTTGAATGTGTCAAAGATGATGAAGAATAAATCTACTAAGAGTTTGATGGAAAATCTGGCTATAACTAAATTTCACCTCGAATGCAAAAACGGACTAAAATTTACAAAAGTTATTCTCGATCAAAATTTCATAATTACAACTTATACCATCCCGATTTCTATGGTAATGTGGTTTATTAAGCAAATAAATTTAAAAACAATCCTTTGGGAATGAAAAACTGGCTCTTAAAACTTTACTGAATAAAGGTTATAAAATCTTTGAATTTGGTGAAATCAAGTCAAAAAGCACCATGGGCATTGCATATTAATGGTAGTTGTACAATACTATAACTTGTATTGTCCGTATGTGACGGAGTGACTAACTATGGAAACTTTAGATCCTAAGAGCATAGTCTTATTTCTAAATTTTAGCTCCTAGTTGCATGCACAAAAGTATCTTTGACACGTGTAATAATTACAAGTGAAATATATTTAACACAATTAAGTTCTGGCCTGGATAGTCCATATTATAAATACTATGTTTTGCATAAGGATTCTATGAGGATAATTTATTCAATCTATTCCCTCTTTGCCATTTAAGGATGTAACAACTTAAGAGCCAATTATAACCATCGCTCATGGTAAACATACTTTAATGGTACAAATTTAAAAACAAATAAACAGCTTACCTTGATGCAGCCCTATGTTATAGAACACTGTTGTAGTTGTCATTCATAAATATTTGATGGTGCATTGTGGTGCATTAACAGTGATGTAAATATGGACTATCAATATGTACAGAAGCGTGCACAAAGAAGTCATGTATCAGGAGACATTTTAGTGGACTTCAAGTTATCATGGTAAAAGATAAAGATTTGTTGACACCTCGTGTTAAGGCTATCAAGATAGTTAACTGTACTGTGTGCCGAACATGTATAGAACATCTTTCCTTTAAGTCAACAGATAAAACTATATGTATGGTGGCAAAATTTGAACATAAATAATATATAAAGAGCCTTGTAGAAGATCTTCGGTATAGTCCAGCTGTCCATCCGTTGTAAGCACGAATCAAACCAAACCATATGTTTGTTTGAGTAGAACTTATCATGCTTGTCTAGCAACGAATATATGTCCGTAAGTAGTTAGTGAAAACCGTTGTATATCGATATCTTATCTTGTTCTGGAGCTTTTTCCTCTCTCATTATTTCTCAATACATGTAATTGATTAAAAAATTATCCAAAATAATGTTATCAACTTGGACACATTACTTCGTCATACCAAAGTAAACACACTTTTTACTGCTTTTTTCGAGACCAATCGTTTTTGCCTAATTTTAGTAAGAGTCCAAATATTTAAAATTCATGTGTCAATTAACAAGAAAGTAAACACCCTTCTTCATATTTCACGTTTTCCATCACATAAAAGAAATTAAGCTGAATATCTTACTACCACCCGATATTTGAACTTAATCCTTCCAATCACATGATATTGAACTGAAACATCACAATGACACAACTATGAATTAGAACATTAAAACCACACGACTATGAACTTGAACATCACAATCACATGACTATGAACTGGATCATCACAATCACATAACTATGAACGGGAACATCACAATCACGTGACTATGAACAGGAACATCACAACCTAATGACTATGAACTGAATCATCACAATCACATGACAATGAACTGGATCATAAAAATCACATGACAATGAACTGAATCATCACAATCACATGACAATGAACTGGATCATAAAAATCACATGACTATGAACTGATTCATCACAATCACATGACTATGAACTGGAAAATCACAATGACATGACAATGAACTGGATCATCACAATCACGTGACTATGAACTGGATCATCACAATCACATGACTATGAACTGAATCATCACAATTACATGACATTGAACTTGAACTTTAAAATCACATAACTATGAACTTGAACATCACAATCACATGAATATTGATCTTGATCATCACAATCACACGACATTGAACTTGATCATCACATCACATGATGTTAAACTTGAACATAACAATCACATGACTATGAACTGAAACATCACATTCAAGTGACTATGAACTGAAACATTACAATCACGTGACTATGAACTGGAACATCACAATCAAATGGCTATGAACTGGATCATCGCAATCACATAACTATGAACTGTACATCACAATCACATGACTATGAACTGGATTATGACAATCACGTGACTATGAACTTGATCACCACAATCACATGACTATGAACTGGATCATCACAATCACATGACATTGAATGGGAACATCACAATCACTTGACTATGAACTGGAACATCACAATCGAATGGCTATGAACTGGATCATCACAATCACATAACTATGATCTGGAACATCACAACCTAATGAATCACATCACATCAAATTGTAAAAATTTATCATCTTAGTAGTTGGATATTTTATCTTGTAGGTTAATCAAATTTATATGGTGTCATCACATTAGTGTTGATGTTGCAATGAAGTCTTTAGATAGAACTTTCAGTTTTTAATCTTGGAAAGTCATGCTTTATACTTTTAGCTCATTTATTCTGCTCTCTTATTCAAATTGACATAAGTATTTTAAACTTTGGTCTTCAACATTTCTGATGAGTCTTTCGTAGATAAAACATGACAAAGTACATTATTTTTCTGGCAGTACTTAATTTTTTTTAAACGGTAAGAATTTATATTGCTGGCTCCTGTTTTTCATTGTTGTGTGTTTTTGGATATGTATTTTAAAACAAGCATTTCAAGCTGAACTCCCCATTAAAACCAGGAGTTTCACTCAATAGTAGCTAAGCATACCTTCACTCAATGATCCAGATAACATTAAGTGAATGTTTTTTCCTTATAATTCCTTTGGGCATAATCCTCTTATCAAATTGTAGAAATAAACCATTTATTAGACGTTTTGGCCTAAGGCCTTCTTCAGTATCACAAAATTATTCTCCTGCTACATTTTGACTGTCTTCTCTTCAGCTTGTATTCAATCTAAACAATTCAATTTTGTGATACTGAAGAGGGCTTAATGTTTTGTTTGTAATTGTCTTTTTGATGTTTTCTGTTCCTTGTTTAATAAGGGGGTTTATCTGTGACTATTTCAGACCATGGGCCAATTGCAGAACTGCGAGCAGTGCTTACTGGCCTTGTTGAAGGCTGCTGGTGGTTGTCCATTGTGGTTTTTCTGAATTGCCGCTTGATTGTGGGCTGTGTCGCATACACGTTTTCCACATCTTATTGCTTTCTATTAAGGCCCAAACGTCTAATAAAAGGTTTATTTCTACAACTGGATGAAGTGGGTGAGCAACTGACCTGTGAAGAGGACGCTGTGTATCAAAGAAATCACTCCATTCAGTAGAAGACAACAGATCAGTTGTGAAAATTGGTCACAACACATCACAACTCATCTTGCTGATCAACTTAGCTGTGTAAAAAATTGGAGATTAATTTTTTCATTAGAAGCCATGAAATCTTTTTAAAAATTTTGGACCAACAGAAAAACACAGAAAAGGTGGTTGCAATATGAGTTGGGCTATAACAATTAGTAAAGAGAAAAAATGAAATTAAAAAACAACAGAAAAGCATTTTATTTTTTAGCACTGGACATGTAAATATATAGCACTTATAACATGGTTGTATAACAAATTGAATACAGTACAAATAAAACTTATGCCATATTTTGGTTTTAAGATCATGATTACTGCCATGTTGGTTAACAACAGGAAAAACAACCCTATGGATAAATATAATTCATTACAAATAAAAGTGTTATTAATTATGATTTGGTAAAATGACCAGCATTTACCCAACAAAGTACTAATTCTACATTACCATAATTTTCATACATTTCACAATTTCTGTGTAATTCTCATTATTGCTTTGATTTGTATCTAAAGTTGTCAATGTCTAAAAATAGAGGATTGGTTTGGAATCAAACAAAACCTGATATACATGTATATTATTATGACTTTGCTTTCTCTTAAATTATTATGCCCCTTGAGGGACCTACATTGGAATAAACAATCTTATCTTATCATACCATCTTACCTAAACTTAACAATAATTTCAGGATATATGAACCATGATCATGTGTGACATATTAGAGTGATAATTACACATCCAAAGAAATTTAATAAACAAGAGTTAACACTAAAGTATGTCTCGCCTGCCGGCACCATCAGAAACAATTATTCTTTCTTATTTCCACTATATTTTGAATTTACATGGATTTTCAGTTTCTGAGATCAAAAGATGTTTATAGAACCTAAACATTGCAAAAATATGCAATAAAAATAATCAAAGTCACTCAACCGGAAAATCAAGGTCAAGGTCAAAAGATGAGGATGTAACTGTGCTAAGCTACTACTGGGACATATGCATACCAAGTTTCATCAACCTAGGACTTATAGTTCTTGAGATATGGAGGTGCTCGCAAAACTTTTCCATTGCTATTATATGTATTGAAAATTGTCAAAGTCACTCAACCGAAAAATCAAGGTCAAGGTCAAAAGATGGGGATGCAACTGTGCTAAGCTACTACTGGGGCATATGCATACCAAGTTTCATCAACCTAGGACTTATAGTTCTTGAGATATGGAGGTGCTCGCAAAACTTTTCCATTGCTATTATATGTATTGAAAATTGTCAAAGTCACTCAACCAGAAAATCAAGGTCAAGGTCAAAAGATGGGGATGCAACTGTGCTAAGCTACTACTGGGGCATATGCATACCAAGTTTCATCAACCCAGGACCTATAGTTCTTGAGATATGGAGGTGCTCATAAAACTTTTCCAAAAAGTTAACGCCGCAGTCGCCGCCGCCGCCGCCGGTAAAGTAACACCTATGTCCCGCTCTGCTTCGCAGGCGAGACAAAAAGTACAAAATTGCTGCCAACATGTATGAATTTTCAGAAAAATCCAAGTTACTTAGAACTTTTATAGTCCATGTTAATTCTTCTCAGTGTACTAGTGACTGAGACTAATGAAGTGTGTTTCAACATACAACTCTTAAGTGAGTGTTTTTAATTTTCCTGATCATTAGTTTCTAAACCTATTGATTTTGATTTTTTTACATCCTATTTCAGTTTTGGCTTTATCCATGACCAACCATCTTTTCATCATAATAAATTTCACTATCAATCTAATCTGTTTGAAATCTCCTCACTTTAGGCTCTTATTCATAACCAAAGATTTCAACAACAGTTCTAAATTCATTTCTCTGTTGAAGTCTCTGTAAATTTAGTTCATTTTTGGAGCAACAGATTTTTACTACAGTACTAAGTTGCATCCTCGGAAACCCAGGGGTTCTTCATTTGCATACTCATTCATCACCCCTGGGTCCATACGTATCAATTCCTTCGTTTTAAACAGTTCTGAGTCGAGCCTTCTGATTGGTCGCGTAACAATGTTGTTAAGGGACGATTTATATTGTTTTTTATTACAACTTAGTAAAGTTCAAGATCAGGGGAAAAGAACGCACAAATATGTGTCCAATCAGAATGCTTGATAGGAAAATTTGTAAAGCTGTCTAAAACGATGGAATTGATACGAATGGACCCAGGGGTGATGAATGAGTATGCGAATGAAGAACCCCTGGGTTTCCGAGGATGACTAAGTTGAAGCCTCTGTAATTTTAGAGGAAGAGATTTCTGCGACAGTACTTTTAATGCATTTCTCTATTGAAGTCTCTGTAACTTTTGGGCCACAGATTTCTAAGTTCATTTCTCTATAGACTCTAACTGTTCATGGTACTCTGTAAACAATCTTTGTAGCTGTAAATTTGATCCAATGTTTGGTAAAACACCCTGAAGTAGGTCTCTTTTCTTCATACCCTGAAAATATAGAACAGAAATATCAGAAAGAATCTCAATTATATTTACATTAAATATAGAATATTATGTACTTTCCTTTTTGATACTATCTATATTTATGTGAGTATCAGACGACTCCAATTGGGTATTTTTATTATCTTTTCTTTTTATAGGGAATAAAAAAAACTCATATTAATAAGTTTTACGCTAAATTACATCACATTCCATCACATTTTGTCATTGTAAGCAAATGCTCCCACCTGATATTTTTTACTATCAGGGACTGTCCACAAAACTAAAACATATCTGATGGATGAGATCAAGGGGAAAAGACCCTTATTACCTATAACTATGATTTCTTTGGAAAATCAAAAATTTGGGATCTGGTTAACAATCTACAATGATAAATATGACAATGTCTACTGTATGTCAATGGAAAAATAATTCCCCTGCATCAGAAGTAGGGGACCAACAGGTCTGAAAATTGATTTTGACATACAGTTCAAATCATATTAAACCATCTTGTCAACTTTCAAATCCTTATCATGAACAATTTCTAAGCTTAATGCGAATATTTGTACAAACGGACCTACAGACAAAAATATGTGAAACTTGATACTCCTCCTCTTGTTCCTGGGGAATGAAAAGACGCCTATATATTCTATTAGAAAAAAGCCAATATTTAATACAATACCCTGATACTAACCAAAATATAAGGATCCCATGATGGAGCCCCTCTGGATTTATAAACTGGTCCTAAAAGCTCATCACAGACTTCCCTTATCTTGGCTTCAAATCCTTAAAAATAAAATAAAGAAAACTGAAAAAATTCTGTAAATAATTCTTTGAATAATTTTTTTTATTTGGTCTCATTTCAACCAACTTCCCTTAACAAATTACAAACCATAATTATAAGTAAGTTTTAAAATCTGCCTAACCTAATAAGAGAAAGGCTTTAGGTTCCCTGGCTCATGACCTTGAACTTTTAACCCAAAGTAAATAGGCTTCTTCTACACCTCACAAGCTTCATTATGTAAAAGTTTCATGGAATTCTATCAGGGCATTGAAAGTAATACAGGTTATTTAGTAATAAGGATAGACAGAGAAAAACACAGAAGAGTGAATTTTATAACTCCCCTGCTTATGTAAAAGGAAGAAAACATTGCAGATACATTGAATCCTAAATCCTTAACTATTTCACAAAGTCTTTGTCATTTTTTAAAAGAAGCCTTTGAAGAAAGGGACCACCCCACTGTCTAATATATGCTTACTGGGTATATTACCTATCACTTAAGTAAATATCATTCAACTGAGAATACATAAATAAAGTAACAGAAATTTACACTCTTTCAAATGTCTATTTATATTCTTATGCTTTGTTATACATGTATAATGTCTAATTTAATAAATCTTTGTTTCTTGGATCATGCCTCTGTTGTGCTCTTTCCAATAAAATATTGAAATTGATATTGAAAAAATTTAAGAAGTTTAACCAACACTGACGTTTTGGGCCAATTTTGGTTGTGACTAAACCTACTCCTTTTTATTCCCACCCTTATTCGTGTTCAAATTTTTCTTCTCTATCCTAAACCCTTACCTTCTTTCGACAGATATCTGACATACGTCTGTAGCCAGATTTTATATTCAGGCCCTGATTTTAAGGATAGACTTGCTGCCATTTTGTTTTCTAGATGATTGATGGTTGTGGTTTGTTGTAGACTCTGGTCTGCACTGAAAACTCTACTGCCCTGAGTTCCAAGTCTGAAATAAACAAGGAAATGATTTCCCATATTGCAATCTGTTCTTTTTTTTACTATCACTGGACCATTAAGTTGATGGTATTGGTATAAAGATATTGGTATTAATGACGTGGGCCATACAGGGCAGTCAGTTTGAAAGGTGGAAGAAAACTTGAGTACCGAGAGAAATCCACTGACATTGGGTCTTTAAACAAGCAGACACTCAGGCCCCTATCAATGTGATATTCATACAATGTCTTCTTGAAGACAAGAAGCTCCAAGGAGCCTGAATTGCTCACCTGGTTTCATTGACTCAATGTAACAGTATTTTACTTTGCCAACACCCCAAAATGACAATGAAACCATTGGAAAGTTCTATAAAGCTAAATATTTAAGCAAATGGGTGGCACAATCTTTTATGAAATATAATCTAAATATCATGTTCAATTTACTTTTTTTTAGTCATTTAACGGGCCATAACTCCTATAAGGGTCATTTGATAATTTAGGCCTAATGGACAATTTTGTAGAACTCAATTTAAAATAGCTGAACATTGAGCATGCATCAACCTTTCTCTATCTGCAATAGTTTCATTCTATAGGCAAAAAAACCATGATAAAATGCTAATTTAGGGGCTGTTACCCCTAAAAGGGGTCATCTGACAATTTTGACCCTATGGAGACTTTTGGAGAGCTCAATTAGCTCAACATTTAAACAAGGAACAAGAGGCTCCCAGGAGCCTGAATCGCTCACCTGACATATGTGCCTGAAGTAAAGGTTATAAGGCAAAATCTATTGTTGAAAGGGTCATAAGATTAATAAGGGGGTCATTTGACAATATGGTGGATCTAAATGTGCTGATCACTTTTGTTCTCAATCAAAATCTAAAAATCTGTCACCCTTTTTGAGTTATTTGCAAAAAAATGCAGTTTAACCTAATGTTCTATTTTTAGCCACAGCCGCCATGTTTTACAACCAATCAAAAATCCCCACAACAGTTCTATACACCTAATAATAATAAACAATAATACCAAGTTTGGTTCCATTTGGACTTAAAGTGTCAGAGGAGTTAACATTTTCAATATAAGGAAATGCAGTTAAAATGCTCAATTTTGACGTTCCAAGGGCAATAACTCCTCAAAGGAAAGGTCCTACAACATTGACCCTGTTACAAATTTTGTAGATCTTGATGTGCTTAACAATATGCAATTTAAATTTCTCAAATATCTTGTATAGTTTACAAGATATTGAGCTAAACAGGTGCGAAATTTGCAAAAAATCCACAAAAAGGGCAAGAACTCCTACATGGGTTGTTGGATTTTCTTCAAAATTTCAGAGCTGGTAGATCTTGAGGTGCTGATCACTTTTGTTCCCAATCAAAATTTTGAAATCTGTCACCGTTTTAGAGTTATTTGCAAAAAACTGCCATTTACCCCTATGTTCTATTTTTAGCCACAGCGGCCATGTTTTACAACCAATCAAAAATCCCCACATCAGTTCTATACACCTAATGCTAATAAACAACTATACCAAGTTTGGTTCCATTTGGACTTAAAGTGTCAGAGGAGTTAACGTTTTCAATGTAATGAGGAAATGCTGTTAAAATGTTAAATTTTGACGTTCTAAGGGCAATAACTCCTCAAAGGAAAGGTCCTACAACCTTGACCCTATTACATATTTTGTAGATCTTGATGTGCTTAACAATATGCAATTTAAATTTCTCAAATATCTAGTATAGTTTTCAAGATATTGAGCTAAACAGGTGCAAAATTTGCAAAAAATCCACAAAAAGGGCAATAACTCCTACATGGGTTGTTGGATTTTCTTCAAAATTTCAGAGCTGGTAGATCTTGAGGTGCTGATCACTTTTGTTCCCAATCAAAATTTTGAAATCTGTCACCGTTTTAGAGTTATTTGCAAAAAACTGCCATTTACCCCTATGTTCTATTTTTAGCCACAGCGGCCATGTTTTACGACCAATCAAAAATCCCCACATCAGTTCTATACACCTAATGCTAATAAACAACTATATCAAGTTTGGTTCCATTTGGACTTAAAGTGTCAGAGGAGTTAACGTTTTCAATGTTTTCAATGTAATGAGGAAATGCTGTTAAAATGCTAAATTTTGACGTTCTAAGGGCAATAACTCCTAAAAGGAAAGGTCCTACAACTTTGACCCTGTTACATATTTTGTAGATCTTGATGTGCTTAACAATATGCAATTTAAATTTCTCAAATATCTAGTATAGTTTTCAAGATATTGAGCTAAACAGGTGCAAAATTTGCAAAAAATCCACAAAAAGGGCAATAACTCCTACATGGGTCGTTGGATTTTCTTCAAAATTTCAGAGTAGGTAGATCTTGAGGTGCTGATCACTTTTGTTCCCAATCAAAATTTTGAAATCTGTCACCGTTTTAGAGTTATTTGCAAAAAACTGCATTTTACCCCTATGTTCTATTTTTAGCCATGGCGGCCATGTTTTACGACGAATCAAAAATCCCCACATCAGTTCTAAGCACCGAATGCTAATGAACAACCATACCAAGTTTGGTTGCAATTGGACTTATGGTGTCAGAGGAGTTAACGTTTTAAAAAGTTTACGGACGACGGACGACGGACGGACGCCAAGTGATGACAATAGCTCACATGACCCTACGGGTCAGGTGAGCTAAAAACCTTTTCTCTATCTACTATAGTTCACAATCTATAAGGCTAAAACCACTATTTTTGGCATTTAAGGGGCCATAACCCCTATAAGAAGTCAATTCAAAACTTAAACCTAATGGACAATTTTGTAGATCTCAATTAGCTGAACATTTTGGCAAGCAAAACCTTTTCTCTATCATAATTGGTTCACAATCTATCAGGCTAAAACCATTATTTTTGGCATTTAAGGAGCCATAACTCCTATAAGGGGACATCTGACAATTTTGACCTAAAGGACAATTTTGTAGATCTCAATCAGCTGAACATTTAAGCAAGCAAAACCTTTTCTCTATCTTCTATAGTTAAGAATTTATAAGGCTAAAACCATTATTTTTGGCATTTAAGGCCAAATGGACAATTTTGTCAAGCTTACTTAGCTGAAAAATATGCAATTGAAATAACTTCAATATCTTATATAGTTCTTGAGATATAAGAAAAAATATATGCAAAATTCAGAAAAAATCAAAAAAAAGGGCCAATAACTCCCACATGGATGGTTGGAATTTTTTCTAAATTTCAGGGTAGGTAGATCTCGACGTGCTGATTACTTTTACCATTGCCAGAATTTTGATATCTGTCACCGTTTTTGAGTTATTTGCAAAAAATTGCTGTTTTACCCCCTGTTCTATTTTTAGCAACTGTGGTCATGTTTTTTATTGGATCAATTTAAGATGAAGATCGTTTGTAGCCAACATGTCATATATCATTCCTGCCAAGTTTCAGTTAAATTGGTTCAGTGGTTTCAGAGGAGAAGATTTTTGAAATTGTTAATGGACGAGGACGACAGACGACGAACCCATGGTGATGACATAAGCTCACATGGCCTTTGGCCAGGTGAGCTAAAAAGTGATAGAAAGTCATTCCTTTTTTGCCAATACCTACCTATTACTGGATGATTCTAATGAAGCTAATGGCCCTGGTTTATCTAATGATGGAGGGATACAGTTATGATGATCTGAGCTTTGTTGGATAGGATCTTGTCTGTCATACAGCAGTACCCTGAAAACATAGAGAAACACTTTAAATCTGGAATAAATATTAATGTTTTTGTACTGGTACATAAAAGACACCATTTCTGGTTTTTATACCATGGGGCCCCGGCATATACATGTATGTGTAAATCTGAAGACTAAAGTCAGTGCAATTTTATGAGCCGTTTTATCATTTATCTATCATCCATTTCCAGTTGTGATTGAACCCTGAGAAAATTAAACATCTGTTAAAACGGAACAAATCCTAAATTCCAATTGTTGTTGGATTTGGACAGCTTTCACAGTATATGATTTATGAGCAGTTTTATGATTGACTTAAATCAAATTAATTGTAAGTAGTTTTATAATTTACTTACAAACAACAAAGATCTTTTGAATATGTGTCTGAGGTAACTCATCATTAACCCATATCTTTTGTGTATTTGTTTGATTTTTATTCACCATTAACAGAAATCTTTTGGATAAGTATTTAAGTTTACTCATCAACAACCTAGATCTTTAGAGTATGTGTATGATTTATGAGTAGATAGTTTTACTCACCAACAACCTAGATCTTTAGAGTATGTGTATGATTTATGAGTAGATACTGTAACTGTTGGGGCACCATCGCTGGTGACAAAAGCTCGGACCAGATTATCATCAGCTACAAATAAATGATTTAATGTTACGGTAAATAATGAATGTAAAAAATTATCAGATACTTTAAATTGAAAAGTGTTTACTTATACCTAAAATTCATGGATTCTATTGCTTTTGTTGGATTTCATTTACTAGGAATAGATTAACTATAGACCTGAAATTGATTCCCATAATATGGGACACCATGCTCATGCTGCGTACCAACTATCAAAAGGCTGTTACAAATGTGCGCTTAGAAAACTGTTCCCAAAATATTTTCCAGGCAGTCTTACCTGACATTTACCGTTTAAAACCTGACCATTTATTTATTTCACTTACTGGTGATAAAACCTGACCAAAAATTAAATTGGGTAAATCCCTTTTTTGACTCACCTGACATGATGGAAGTTAGACACTGATTCTTAATCACAGCTTTACATTTCTGTATATTCCTGAAATTGTTTAAAACATTAAGAATTAATAGCATGTGAAACTTGTCAAAATAAAATAACATTTAAAATTCTGGTAGATTAATAATAACGTTATTTTTGTCTCCTCTTAACAAAGTTCATTTCTGTAGATAGAGCTTACATGTATGGCAAGAACACCATACCGATATAATTCGTGTCATATTTTAACAGCAATAAAATTAATAAAATCGATCTCATTAATTAATTAATTGACAAAGGGATTGCTTAACGACATATACAAACCAATCTTAAACCATGTCAATCATATTTATGGGTGTTCAACTTATTGTGTGTGACTGACAAATAAATTTCTGGTAAAATACACAATGTTATTTACCTATCTATTTTTCCAAGATTCATTTTTCGTTTGTGAATGACTTAATTTTTATAAACAATAAAACAGGGTTAAAGATTAAATAGTTTTAATTGAAAAACAAATAGAAATTTGAAACTAATCATCATCACAAACATCACTTTTGACTTTTTAATGAATGTAGACAAGCCTGTCAAAGAAAACAAGGGGTTGCAGGGCTCGACAATAACGTTTGTCCGATTGTCCGGGACAAGCTGAAAATCCCGGCGGACAAGCAACTTTGACTTGGCACTTGTCCGATGGGACAAGTAAAAAAATCCTGACATAATGCATTATTTAAAAGCCTTCATTTTTAAATTTGAAATCCATGCTATGGTAATGAGAATTATCAATAAACATTAAAATCATGATGACAATTTAATAAATTTTATTTTCGATCTCACTTTCAAGGGGGAAATAAATTTCGGGGAATGAGACGCACTGTATGTATGTATGATTGCCAGTAATTTCCTCCTATGTCAGGAGCACCCTCTTAATGAGGACTTTATTATGAGGTAAAGAGTGTTCTGGGCATTCCTTTCATAGATTGCTGTGGTGTCCATATGGATTCTGAATCACATAAATGGGATTTAATGACTTTCTAAATACTAATGGAGTTACTGTAAAACAAATTTGAGATTCTTATATATAAATGTATCTGACAAGATTTAAATTTACAACTGGAACCATAAAGGAATAAAAAAATGGGTTTCAGAGATAGCAATAAAATACATACATGTAAGCATGCTGCTAATTAGATGGCTATAATCAACTGATCAATGTTAAATATTGTTAATAAATATTCAACTTCTGTTGAACTATGAGAATTTTAAATGATGTCAAGCCAGGCAAAATTAATGAATGGAACTTTGTTGAAATTTTGAGTTTGAGGGGTAAATCCAGTTATTATTCATTTACTAGTAACTTTCAAGTTTTTCTCCACATTCAAAGAAACTGCAACACATATGCCTGTGAGTCTACCTGACCCTTCCTGTTACCTTTCATGAATTGTTATCGCTTTATCTCCCTTCACAATTGGTCTTGACTGAATCTTATAATATGATGACAATTTATATCTGATGTCCTGGCTGACAGATAAATGTGCTTTCATGCCACTTTCAAATTATTTCAAAACCAGTATGTTTTTTTTTTGTCTATGGTCATTTCTAGTTCTGGATTTACTTTTTGTATATAATGTATGTAAAAAATAATCTACTGAATAAAAGAGTTCTTAAAAGATTGTTTCCTCCTGACACCTTTATTTTTTATACATATATAAGAAACTTAGTTTTCGGACAAGTGTCAAATCCATCCGGACAAGTTGATTCAAGAATGCACTTGTCCAAAGGGACAAGTTGAAAAAAATGTTATTGTAGAGGCCTGGGTTGCACGTAGTAGTGCTAAGGATACCCCCAATTGACCATTCTGAAAATAGGAAGTAGATGCCTGACTGACCTAGAAAGGGGAGGCATGGTACAACTCATCTTGCCTAAGCAGTAATCAATTTCTTCAATAGCTGAGAAATCTGTTATAAAAGTTTGTAACAGGCTGATGGACGGAAGGACAGACAGACTAAAGGTGATTGCAATATGACCCCTCTTACAAGTGGAAAATGAACTATTAACAAATGTTTAAGCAAGGACAATTGGTCTAAGCTTTTTCTAGCTACAAAATTTATGCCTATATCTATATTAGGAATTTATTGTAGCATGTAGTGAAATTCATTATAACAATACTACAAATTTCTTTGATAACAAACTATTTTGATCTGTACCTAGACATTTTTTATATAGCCAGTTTTACTGTATATATTATTGGCATCAAGTAATTACATAAATCTTGACTATAATTGTATTAAAGAACATCAAATGTCATAGGCTATTTACCAGACAAAAAGAGATCCTTTCTGGGTGATTGCCATCAGAAAGTGCCTACAGCTGGTTAACCGTGATACAGGGGAGTTCAGGACCAGACTCGGCAGTATTTTCCTACCCCCTCCAGAAAATACATGGAGAGAACCATCAGCACAGGCCACACAGGTTAAACATCTGAAAAGAGACATTAATCATGTTAGCAACGCTAGCTGCTAAAACTTAAAGTGCTGAGGTTTCATTATTATTCTTTGTGTGTCAAATTTTGTGGGTTTGATGGCATGGGTATCAGTGAACAAAGAACCCAACCAATTATTTCTTTTTAAATCTTGATTAAATAAGCATGATGTGCAAACCAAATAATAAACAAAACAAACAAAATGCTTCTTTTTGCTGAAACCACAAAACTGATGTCCACCAAAATAAATGAATCCAAAACATTCTCTGGTCATGTTTTCAGATTTTTGTCAGATTTTCATAATCCTCTGGATTTTACCATTAAAATAGGGATCATTTTTTTTTGCCCAGAATCCCCTAATTTCTTTTCATAATAAGGTTTATTGGGTTATTAAGAGCTAATTTACAAAGTTTTATAAATTTCTTGTTATTATTTCATAGGTTTTTACACTAAAACAAGCCTTATGCTAAACCTATGAAAAAGCCAGAGAAAGCATTTTTCCCCGACATATTTTCAACGCTTATTATCTTGAAAACGAGTTCAGCCACCTATGAATTTTTTAAGCTTATTTTGTACCTTTAACTATGTTCTTTTCATCAGTTATATAAATTTAGATACCTTGTTGTTTTCGAACTGACAAGCAAACATCCTGAGACATTAACTTTTGTTAATAAAATCTTACATTTTGATAATTTTTGTCCAAAACTATAAGTTTAAAATTAAAAACACCATTCCCAAGCTATATATTAATAACAGTTTAATAGGATAACGTGTTTTTTTCCCCGGCTTACTTTGTACCAGTAACAGCCAATATTCTGCTAGTAAAGACCTGTTCCCACATCACAACACCAGAACATTCATACTTCAGTTTGTGTAGTGTGGTCATCCCTAACTTGATGTCATTAACTACATCCTAACTTACTTTGTACCAGTGACAGCCAATATTCTGCTAGTAAACACCTGTTCCCACATGACAACCCCAGAACATTCATACTTCAGTTTGTGTAGTGTGGTCATCCCTAACTTGATGTCATTAACTAAATCCTCACTTACTTTGTACCAGTGACGGCCAATATTCTGCTAGTAAAGACCTGTTACCACATGACTACACCAGAACATTCATACTTCAGTTTGTGTAGTGTAGTCATGCCTAACTTGATGTCATTAACTAAATCCTCACTTACTTTGTACCAGTGACGGCCAATATTCTGCTAGTAAAGACCTGTTACCACATGACTACACCAGAACATTCATACTTCAGTTTGTGTAGTGTGGTCATCCCTAACTTGATGTCATTAACTAAATCCTCACTTACTTTGTACCAGTGACGGCCAATATTCTGCTAGTAAACACCTGTTCCCACATGACAACACCAGAACATTCCTACTTCAGTTTGTGTAGTGTAGTCATGCCTAACTTGATGTCATTAACTACATCCTAACTTACTTTGTACCAGTGACGGCCAATATTCTGCTAGTAAAGACCTGTTCCCACATGACAACACCAGAACATTCATACTTCAGTTTGTGTAGTGTAGTCATGCCTAACTTGATGTCATTAACTACATCCTCACTTACTTTGTACCAGTGACGGCCAATATTCTGCTAGTAAAGACCTGTTACCACATGACTACACCAGAACATTCATACTTCAGTTTGTGTAGTGTAGTCATGCCTAACTTGATGTCATTAACTACATCCTAACTTACTTTGTACCAGTGACGGCCAATATTCTGCTAGTAAAGACCTGTTCCCACATGACAACACCAGAACATTCATACTTCAGTTTGTGTAGTGTAGTCATGCCTAACTTGATGTCATTAACTACATCCTCACTTACTTTGTACCAGTGACGGCCAATATTCTGCTAGTAAAGACCTGTTACCACATGACTACACCAGAACATTCATACTTCAGTTTGTGTAGTGTAGTCATGCCTAACTTGATGTCATTAACTACATCCTAACTTACTTTGTACCAGTGACGGCCAATATTCTGCTAGTAAAGACCTGTTCCCACATGACAACACCAGAACATTCCTACTTCAGTTTGTGTAGAGTTGTCATGCCTAACTTGATGTCATTAACTAAATCCTAACTTACTTTGTACCAGTTACAGCCAATATTCTGCTAGTAAAGACCTGTTCCCACATGACAACACCAGAACATTCATACTTCAGTTTGTGTAGAGTCGTCATGCCTAACTTGATGTCATTCTCTACGTCTAATGTTATGGCATCCACTCCACCAGCTTTGCCACTTATCTATAGACAAAACAGACAAATTGTTATAAAATATATGAAGGAAAGATGTCATTTGATAAATCAATGCTTAGATCACAACAAGAAGCTCCCAGGAGCCTGAATCGCTCACCTGGTCTTGATGTCAACCCTATGAAGACTTTTGTATAGCTAAATGAGCTGAATGTTTCAGCAAGAAAAAGCTTTTCTCTCTCTGCAATAGTTCCATTCTAAATAAGCAAAAAACACTGTTATTCAACTTTTAAGGGGCTGTAACCCCTATAAGGGGTTATCTAACAAATTTGACCCTATGAAAACTTTTTTAGAGCTAAAAGAGCTGAACATTTAAGCAAGCAACAGTTTTCCTCTATCTGCAATAGTTTTCATACTATAGGCCAAAAGCACTATTTTTGCCTTTAAGAGGCTGTAACCCCTATAAGGGGTCATCTGACAACTTTGACCCTTTGGAGTCTTTTGTAGCGCTAAATGAGCTGAACGTTTAAGCAAGCAACAGCTTTTCACTATCTGCAATAGTTTTTATTTTTTTGGCCAAAAACACTATTTTTTGCTTTTAAGGGGTGGTAACCCCTATAAGGGGTCATCTGACAACTTCCATCCTTTGAAGACTTTTGTAGAGCTAAATGAGCTGAATATTTAAGCAAGCAACAGCTTTTCTCTTTCTGCAATAGTTTTCATTTACAGGCCAAAAACACTATTTTTTTTTGCCTTTAAAGGGCTGTAACCCCTATAAGGGGTCATTTGACAACTTTGACCCTATGGTGACTTTTTAAGAGCTCAATAAGCTGAACATTTAAGCAAGCAACAGCTTTTCTCTATCTGCAATAGTTTTTATTCTATAGGCCAAAAACACTATTTTTCGTCTTTAAGAGGCTGTAACTCCTATAAGGGGTCATCTGACAACTTCGACCCAATGAGGACTTTTGTAGAGCCTTCGGATTTTTTCTATCTGTTATGGTTGCTGAGTTATAAGCCATTTAAAGCGAATTTTTCCTATGTTCTATTTTTAGTAACAGTGGCCATGTTTTTTATCGAATCATTTTAAAATGAGGACATATTATATATCATTCCTGCACAGTTTCAGTTAAATTGGTTCAGTGGTTTCAGAGAAGAAGATTTTTGAAATTGTTAACGGACGACGACGGACGCATGGTGATAGCATAAGCTCACATGGCCTTTGGCCAGGTGAGCTAAAAATATAAGACTTTGCCTTTAAACAGAGGCTCTTGCTCACCTGATCCTTAAGCCATAATGGTCTCTTCAATGTGCTATAACCCCTATAAAGGGTCATCTTACAACTTTGAACCAATTAGGCAAGCATTTTGATACTATTTACAGACACAGACCAACAACCATGTGCACATTTTAACCACATAAGCTCACATGGCCTTTGGCCAGGTTATCTAAATCTTGGTAAACTTGTGTAATAAGTTATGGAGTAAATTTTGTTTTGTTATTTCATTTAAAATATTTTTTTTATTTTGTTTTGAAAGTTGATTATCAATTGTTGTTTTTTTTTTTTATTCATTCCAAATTTTACCACTTTATTAAAGGTTTTCTGTGGTGATGGCACTGTCAGGTTGAGATCTGTTGATGCTGCAACAATCTTAACTGTTTCTTTCTCCACTGGTGGCTGAAAAGATAATTATCAAAATGTAACTCAAAACTATAACTTGTTATTACAGTTGGAATATCGGTTAAAGAAGAAAATGGTTGATTTCAGTAACTAGTAGGTTAGCAACCAGAAATTGTATCTCGGGATATGGAAGCTTTTGCTGCACACCAATTATCAAGGGGTTGTGAGATAACAGAAAATAATGAGATGTGGAATAAGTGTTTGCCACACAGGTCAAATAAAAAAACAGTAAGTTTGAAAAACCACAATGGACAACCGCCAGCAGAAGTTGTTGCTGAAAATACATGTTAAGAAGATATTTTATTTTTTATTTCCTTTTTTTTCTCTTTCATCTGGTAGCTGAATGTATATGAGTTAGTTTTCCGTTGAATATTTCTCTAATCTGAAAGCTGAATGAACATTTAGAGAAGCTCTCACATTCAAGGATAAGACATTTGCTTTAAAGTCCCCATTACCATGATTACACCTCTTTGTTCCATATTAAAATGAAAACTATGCAAACCTTGAGAACATTGTGAAAATTTATTTTTTAACTGCATAATTACATGTATATGATGTCTTACTGGTGGCATGTGGATAACTGGAGCTGTTTTCTCTTTCTTGGATTTGCTGGATTTTGATTGGCTACTCTCATGTTTACGTTTGATTCCTGAGGATATCTTTAATTTTTCTTTACCCTTATCTTTTTCTGGTCTGGAAAGAAAATAAAAGCTTAAACATAAATGTATTGGTATATCAGAGATATAAAAGGGACAAATTTCACAAAAAACACTTATGTATTGCTAATGGTGATGAGAGATTTACCAAGTTCATGGCCATAATTTCTCTCATCATTACTCATGGATTAAATTTGTTTTACCACTTACTTTTTTTAATGGGCCCACCTCTAAATATGGATTAAATGCTTTCAAAGTCTCTTCAACAACAAAAAGCCCTTTTCAAGTGTAGGAAGCCTAGTTTTTATCATTGACAGGTTTATATAATACTCACTTTTCTGGGGTAGGTAGACTGGTTTTAGGTTTGACCAGTATAAGTAATACTCACTTAGACTGGTTTCAGGTTTGAATGGTTAATGTTATACTCACTTTTCTGGAGTAAAAAGACTGGTTACAGGTTTGAATGGTTAATGTTATACCCACTTTTCTGGAGTAGAAGACTGGTTTTAGGTTTGACCAGTATAAGTTATACTCACTTTTCTGGAGTAAGAAGACTGGTTTCAGGTTTGAATGGTTAATGTTATACTCACTTTTCTGGAGTAGAAAGACTGGTTACAGGTTTGAATGGTTAATGTTATACTCACTTTTCTGGAGTAAAAAGACTGGTTACAGGTTTGAATGGTTAATGTTATACTCACTTTTCTGGAGTAAAAAGACTGGTTACAGGTTTGAATGGTTAATGTTATACTCACTTTTCTGGAGTAAAAAGACTGGTTACAGGTTTGAATGGTTAATGTTATACTCACTTTTCTGGAGTAGAAAGACTGGTTACAGGTTTGAATGGTTAATGTTATACTCACTTTTCTGGAGTAGAAGACTGGTTCAGGTTTGACTGGTGTACGTTATACTCACGTAAGAAGACTGGTTTTAGGTTTATCAGATTTATCTTTGGGTTTTTCTGTCTGTTTGTCTTTTACTGTCGACTTAGAAGCTGATAAAGCTGACATTGGCTGCAAAGAAAACCAATTAAATATAAAGCAAGTGTTGCAGGTCAAAAACTTTTTTTTATATAAGCTGAGGTACCTAGACTAAGGCAATTTCATGCAGGTCAGCAATTTCTTTTTTATCTTAGGTACCTCAATTTGCCTGAGACAGTATCAAGATTTTGGTAAAACATCTTAAATATTTCATAACTTTTTGCATTAATCTAACAGTGTGTTAAAACTTTATCGAACAGATTACACTGTAGAACCTACTTATTTTCATGTGTGAATAATTTTCGAGAACTCTTTAAGGTACAGAATTGTGCAAAATATTGTTGCAAACATATTGATTTTTGTAGTAAAAACACCATTAAACCAAAGATTTGTGAATATCAATAGCTGAAAAATGGCTTAACGACTCAAAATCTTGAAAATTAGTTAAGAGTAACCCACTACATAAAACCTACTTGAATACTTGGACTGATCAAAGCCTTAGGAGTAAGAGGTACATCTGATTCAGAGGAGCTGGGCTTTTTGTCTGTCTGTGCAGCCTTGGGCGTCGACAGTCCCGCCTGTGATGGGGGTGACGTCAGACTCTGAGACAGTGAAGATCGGGATGTTGGAGATATAAACCCTGGACCTGTGATGATGTCTTGTTTCTCCACGACAATCTTGCTGGCTTCCTTTGTCGTCTCAAACATGATGTCACTTGAAACACTGGATTTGGAGATGAATGGCAAAGGCACATCCCTGAAAAAATAAAGATTGCAAGATTATTTTTCGAATAAAGTCTGCAATATTCACTTTTGTCCTTTTTTCTAAGCAGAACAGTTGATCTGATGTCTTAATAATGTTTTTCAGATAAAGACATTTTGATGAGGCTGCTGAGGAGGACTAATTTTCCGAAATGGCCATACAGCTCAGAAAAATTAATTGCAGTTGAAGTTTACATATGTGTTGTGGTCTCATGTTCATTTACTCCATATCCTGTCATAAATTATTGTTTCTTTAGTAAAACTTGTAAAATTATCTGTGAATGTGGGTTAGGATCTTGTTCAATGAATGATGTTAAAGAGGTACATATATTGTTTCTTAGAAAACAAACATCCATTGTATTGTAATACAAAGACATTTTAAAGACTAAACATCAATTCGTTTGACTAATGAATAAAATTAGTGTGATTCTTTAAAACTTAACTTACCCAACATTTACATCAGGTTGGGGGGCCAGGAATATTGGCGTGATTCTCCTACGTCCATCTTTGGTTTTAGTCTCTATCTGTTTTTCTGTTGGCTGTAAAATATCATTAGAATTTTTTACGCCATTTCAAAGTGAAGCTTGTCGATGAATACAAATGAAGAAAAAATAATAAAGTTTTCATATAGATAAAATGAAGCATTTAAAATTCAATAGGCAAAACTGTAACAAAAGCAAAGAATTAAAAATTTCATTTGAACAAGAAATTTACAGTCCAAAATCTATAAGGAAAATCTTTTCTGTTCAGTTAGGTAGTACTCAAATTAAAAACGTGAAAAGAAGTCAAGTTTTAATTATTAACTCTGCTTTGAATGTTACAAAACTATTGTCCATTTTCCCTGGATGGGACAGGGTCTAAGAGGGGAGGAGTGCCTAAAATTATAATAAGCCTACCTTAAATGGTGTCCCTGGAGTACTGCCATTGGTCAATCTACTAGCATCCATGGAGTTATCAAACACACTTGTGTCCATTTTCTCTGGAGTGGCTGGGAGTTTGGCCTGTTGTTGGACTTTCTGTTGCTGTTGTAACTTCAGCATGGCAGCCGACTCAATGATTTGTGTGGCTGGGTTGGAGGCTTTGTTGATGGGAAGACATTTTCCATAGATTTTCTCCAGGAACATTTGCTGTGAAAAGTTGATTTCTTTGTTTTAATATGGTTCAATGAGTGAAAAGAAATAGAATATTATATTAAAACTTATTTTCAGCTGTAACCTTTACTTGAAATAACCTACTATGGAACAAGTTTTGTCACATGCTATATGTGCTTCAATGTTGTATTAGCTCCAAAGTGCTTGAAATCCCACTGTGGAAAGATTTTACAGGGTTAAAACCTTACACTAGATGATTTGTTATTTTCAGACTGTGTAACTTGTTTATATAGATATCAGAGATTGTAATGACTATTTTTTAGCAAAATCATCACATTAATCTAAAGAAAAAATCTTCATATTCCAAAACAACAATTATTCAATTCTTATCAAATAAACTTGTTAAATCTGTAAGTCCATTTAAAAATCAATAAAGCTAAGAAAAGCCCCATATTTTTTCTTTCTTTTTTTTTAAATCTAAGGAGACATTTTTTTTATCAATAAGTCTTACAACATCTGATCTTGACAGTGGTGTTCCTATCTCTGACAGTGTGAAATCTATAAAGGCTACAGTACCATCATGTGAACAGGCCATCAACTCTAAACCATTCTTACTCCTGTAAATAATGTAATCATACATTCTTCTATAAATAAAGTAACATACATACACATGTACATGCTGTTCCTTTACCTTGTTTTACTCAGTACACCAAGAGACATACTGTGGTACACCACTCTTAGAAACATAACAAATATCTTTTTTGTGGTTTTGTGGTTAAAGATTAAAAAAAAAATCATTTTCCATCTAGAGGGAATGGTTATACAGAACAATTTCGAAAATGTATTTTAAGACAATTTTGTTTAATGAAAAAAGTTATGGGCTACCACTCTTTGAGTGGTGCACCACTATCACGGTGTTCAGTTACAGTATGTCCCTTGGTGTATTGTACTTTTGAAACCCTGTACATTGTATAAAGTGTGGACTATTGCATTCTTCAATTTCTTCAGAATGTGTTTTTTCTCTTGTTTTGTCTCTTATTCTAAGACAAGACAATTGAGATTGATCATTCCAATTTAGTTACCGTATAAGTGGTTATTTTCGCGGTGATTTAATTTTCGCTTTATTCGCGACCAACAACGGGACGCGAAAATTAAAACTCGCGAAATATTAATTGCCTATATAAAGTGTTATAATATATTCTTAACCGCGAAATACATATTACGCGTAAATAAAATCGTCCCCTATTTCAACAAAATCGCTAAGTTTTCCACCCGCGAAAAAAAAACACTTATACGGTATTTTGATATCTAAATGCTGTGCTTTTCATATAACTACACAATTCTATGAATGTAACTTAAGATATTCCTGTATACAATTTGTATTAAAAGATGTTTTGAGAAGTTCCCTTCTACATTCATTGAGTGTTTACCATGTGATATCTAGGATAGATTTATCAAACAGGTCCTTGGTTACCACCAGAGGTCTCTTTAGAGCTGTCAACTGAAAAATAAAGGAGAATTTCTTTCAAAGTTAATCTTCTAACCATGCATTACTTAGCAATGTAATAATAATTCAGTGCATTTCTTTTCAATATCTTTGTAATGGAAATTCAATACAATATTTCTCAAAGTAATGACATTGCCATGTAATTTGCCCTATGCTTGCTTTAACTTGTTTTTAACATCTTTATTTTTCTCATTCATCTAATTTATGTGGAATATTTTCAACAAACTTGAAACAAAATAGACTTTTTCAATATTTGGTTCATAGAATAACCTTTGTTATAGGAACTAAAAGATTTTAGACTCTGATGTACATATTTTTAATGGCTTAAATAATCTTACCCAGACAGACAACGATCTATCTCGACTGCCTATGGCACAACACGTGTACTGTGGTTGCTGAAAAGGGAGAGGTACATTTTGTACAAAGTATGTCAAAAAGGTCCTATAAATAAAGATATCTAACTTTAATAGTAAACATTTATCAAAATATGATGTCCGCTAGTCCGACAATGGAGAAATAAAAATATTACATGAAACATTTTTGGAACAACATATGTTATAAAGGTCCTTTAAATAAACATCAAGATATCTAACTTTAATAGTAAATGTTTTTCAAAATATGATGTCCGATAGTCCATATGTAAACAATCCGTATGCAAAGATTGGAAACCATTGCCTTTTCACTTTTTTCCCTTACTTATTCTTAAGTATAAAACTATGAAAAAACAACCATATACATAAAGCAAATACACGTATCCCTAGGTTTTATTTTCGGACTTAAAATAATCCCAAACATTTTGTGATTTAATGACATAAATATAATTACTCTGCAGTCTTCGCGAAAGGCAAAAGTTGAAAAATCTTGCCTGACCAATAACAAAGGTCTGCAGGACCGACTGAACATTTTAATTGTTAGGTAATTTGACCAAATTCACTGGACTTAAAGCTAATTTATAAATTTTTCACCAGACTGGTCCAGAGGGTACGGCACATTATGTGAAGACTGCTCTGTATCTTTTACTCTCTATTCTACATAACAAACCTGTTCATTGTTCTTGGTTCTACTGGCAAATATATTTGGGTTGAATCTCTGAAAGTAACAAAAAATATTTTGTACAAAGGCATTAAACAGAATACAATGCCCCACCTAGCAACATGTTATTTTTTCTAGATTTTTATTGTTTTAAGAAGATTTTTGTATGCCATATATTTATGCATACATGTACATGTATATGTTTAAGTTTCATGATGTAATCAAACTTCCTTCATCAAAAATGAAATTAAACCTGTAGGTCAACTCAAATATACCTTTTTTTTAAGGTGGGGCATGAAACAAACAAAAAAAGACAAATGTCAATATTTGACAAAGTTATGTTTATAAATTTTCTGGTGTGTGTGTATGTGTGTGATATCGTTTAATGTCCTTTTTCATGCATCTTGGCCATATAGGGTGGTAAGATTTAATGGAGGAGGAAACCTACGGTAAGTACCAGGAGGAAACCACCAACCTTGGGCAGGTAACTGACACACCTAATGACATAATGGTAGGGAAGTCCCGTTTTGGAAATTCAGACCTGTTTACCCTACTTTTGGTGTGCCAGTAGTTTTTAGTCCAACTGCCAGTAGTTTTGCATATTTACCAGTAGTTTTTGTACCAAATCAGCAAAAAGAGTTTAGGGCTTTGAAATTCACATTAAGATACTGAGCAATAGTTTTTTGCCATTAGTTTTTCTTGTTTACTCTTTTTTTCCTCCAACTTGGGAGAATGTCTCACGTGGACGCTTGAATTCATTACAATTTTCATTGGATCAAGCTCCGTTTGATGCAGACATAGTGAACCGGAAGTTTAAAAATTAAAGATTTTTACGCGAAACGAAACTTGATTTTACTGATTTTTCAGCGAAACAATTTTTTTTAAAAACTTGCCGTGACCGTAGTTTTTCACGGAGAAACCATAGACCGTAATTTTAATGCAAAAATCGTAGAAACTACGGCCAAATCGTAGTGGTAAACAGGTCTGGAAATTTCAAGCATGACTGGAACACATCCTGAGAATAAACTTTTTGGTAGTCTGAAGATAAACTTAAATGTAAAATTAGAGCCGACTTAATATTTGGTCATAACCTTACCACAGCTGTGATGGCCTTTCTATGACCAACAAAATCAAGTGTGGCCTTCCATCCATCCCTCTCTATAATCTGTGCCGTAGGTCCTGAGTTATTCATGGCATGGGCCGACACGATGTAAGCTCCATCAGGTGACCAGTTCAGACGTAAGACATGTGTCGTGCCACCACACTGAAAGTTTACACATATATAGGTAAAACCTTTTGTTTAAGCAATGAATTTTCATTTTTTTTTAAACTCTGAATGATGTGGAATATTTTTCTCTCAAATGTACAGGGTATATTTTTTTAAAAAGAAGCAAATGTATTTTATTTAAACCTCGATGGTGATAAAAGACTGATATGCTATCCAGTGTTAGGATAATCTATGTGAAATATATCTTCTAGTTATACAAGTACTGTTAATGCAAAAAAAATCCCATGTAGCAAGATTGTTGAAGAATGAATACTAGATCACAGACTGTTGTGTTATTCTTAGACATGCTAGAATAGATATAAATGTTGTATCAATCAACTTCACCCTTGAGACTTTAACTATTTCAACAGAAAGATCTAAATACCTCCTGAAAAGGTTTAGTGACAGCCTTCTCCTCCTGCCAATCTCGAGTTCTCCATATCCTTACACTCTTATCATCTGCCTAATAAAATTTTCTCAGGTTTAGCTCCAAATACAATTGTATATCTAATTTGATCATCAAAGGTTAAAACTAAGCTGAATGTGGGTGAAAAAAGTAACAAAACCTGTATTTTTCTTTAACCTAAAACCTCTTTTTTTAATTTGTTTTTGCTAGTAGTTAATAATCTTTAACTATTGGATTGGTAAATGTTCTTAAATGTAACTGAATCTAATTTACCCTTCATAAATGATCTTAGTAGTACATGTATTTAACATACCTGTGAGGCTAGATACTTCCCTACGGGGTCCCATGTTACACCTTTAACTAGACCACTATGACCTCTCAATACGGCTATTTGTTCTGAAAAATAATTATAGCTACTTTTACAAATTATGTTGATAGTTGTTTTTATCATGGCAATCATCAAATGTTAACACCAGAG
Source organism: Arcuatula senhousia (assembly GCA_963971305.1). Classification (NCBI taxonomy): domain Eukaryota; kingdom Metazoa; phylum Mollusca; class Bivalvia; order Mytilida; family Mytilidae; genus Arcuatula; species Arcuatula senhousia. Next base: position 2,130,427 of record OZ020308.1, on the reverse strand, counting down.
CTTACTTATTTTCAGACCTTTCTCCTCAAGTATTTTGCAGGAAGAAATCTAATTTCCCAATAGAAGAGTGAGGTTTGGCACAAGGGTCTGGAAACGGTCATATTTGCCGGTCATGACCGAAATTTTGTCCTAAATAACGACTAAAAATTCTCTCAATCGGACAATTCAAAATTTTATTGTAAGCATTATTTGACTTATCGGTCATATAATTGTTTAATTATCTACCTAAGCATCCGGTCTTGTGGTCATTTATCTCATAATTAACACCTAGGTGTCAAACCAAGTGAGAATAGCCTCTGGATTATGCTAATTAGGTAATCAGTCAATCTGTCTGATCATGGCCACTGTGCATATGGGTTTAATTAAATGAACCCCATGCTGGATTTTCCAGTGTCAACTGCTTTAAAAAGATGATTTTCATCACTGTTGGCACACGGACACCCCTTCTAACTTTGCAGCTCACCATATCCATTCTATATTATATCAATTACTTTACAAAGCTGTACGCAACATCATTTATCAAATATATGCTTATATTACTATACCAGTTGCGACCAATTCTCTATCTTTCTCTCCCTACCCACCTAATGTTCATCGTGTACTGTGTTACAAACTTAGATTGTCTACGAGGAGGCTTAACTAGGCAACCCAAAGCTAGATTTTTATCTAGCCTTTTCCGGTGTCAACGGCTTTAAAAAGATGATTTTCATCACTGTTGGCACACGGACACCCCTTCTAACTTTGCCGCTCACCATTTCCATTCTATATTATATTAATTAAATTAAACAATGCATGTTATCAATTTGTCCTGAGTTGCCCGTTATGTTTATTTAGAAATAATTTCTAATAATGATGGTAATTATCAAAACATGTGCACACCAAAATGTATAAATTAACAAAGTGTTTGATTACGCATGTGTGGGGATATATTTATTTTGTAAATACTCATTCACTGTACAGATTGTTTTGATACTTATAAAAACAATAATTGTTACCAATTTCACATTTAAAGGAGCATTTCTCAGTCTTTCAGGACATTAGATATGTTTAGTTTGTAAACAGAACGAGTTGTCCAATTATCAACACACGGGTGATTCTACTTTCACCTTACTTTTAACATGAAACATGTTTTGTTTACAATGAAAACAATAGAAATTGATATCTTTGAAAAGACTCTACCTGAAATAAAAACATGATCTGTATATCAAGTTGAACGTTATTCAGACACAAACACTGCCTTTATAGATTAAAAGATGGATTTCAGAGGAGGATAAGGGAAAAAAGGGGGGTCATTGTAATGTTCATATATTTATTCAGCACATTCGGACAACAAGTGTGGCCACTAAAAGTATGTCTCGCCTGCCGGCACCATCGCTAAAATCAACTACCTAAGCTTTCATTTCTTGATATAAACACAAAAAGTGTCAGTATACCTAATAACAGATGCCTAGCTATTATAACTTTCCAGCAATTCATCTTCCATAAAAGTCTTACAAAAAAGTTTTTCAGCCTGAAAAAGACCTAAGTTCACAGAGTCACTGGAGCGTGAAAATGGGGTCAGGGTCACACGGCATGGTGACAGTTGCGTAGACCATAACCTGAACTGTCTGTATACTAGATATCAGATGCCTAGCTATTATACTTTTTAAGCAATTCATCATCCACAAAAGTCTTACAAAAAAGTTTTTCAGCCTGAAAAATGACCTAAGTTCACAGAGTCACTGGAGCGTGAAAATGGGGTCAAGGTCACATGGCATGGTGACAGTTGCATAGACCATAACCTGAACTGTCTGTATACCAAATATCAGATGCATAGCTATTATACTTTTTAAGAAATTCATCGTCCACAAAAGTCTTACAAAAAAAGTTTACGACCTGAAAAAAGACCTAAGTTCACAGAGTCACTGGAGCGTGAAAATGGGGTCAGGGTCAAACGGCATGGAGACAGTTGCGTAGACCATAACCTGAACTGTCTGTATACCTAATATCAGATGCCTAGCTATTATACTTTTCAAGCAATTCATCGTCCACAAAAGTCTTACAAAAAAGTTTACGGCCTGAAAAAAGACCTAAGTTCACAGAGTCACTGGAGCGTGAAAATGGGGTCAGGGTCAAACGGCATGGTGACAGTTGCGTAGACCATAACCTGAACTGTCTGTATACCAAATATCAGATGCCTAGCTATTATACTTTTCAAGCAATTCATCGTCCACAAAAGTCTTACAAAAAAGTTTACAGCCTGAAAAAAGACCTAAGTTCACAGAGTCACTGGAGCGTGAAAATGGGGTCAGGGTCAAACGGCATGGTGACAGTTGCGTAGACCATATTCTGAACTGTCTGTATACCAAATATCAGATGCCTAGCTATTATACTTTTCAAGCAATTCATTGTCCACAAAAGTCTTACAAAAAAGTTTACGACGCCGCCGTCGCCGCCGTCGCCGGAAAGTAATACCTATGTCTCGCCTTCCGCAACTATTCGTCGCAGGCGAGACAAAAATGACCGAAATCAGCTCAAAAAATTTCCAGACCCTTGGTTTGGCACCATAAAACCTGGTTTTACCCATCATTTCTTGTGAAATACCTGTATCAAGTCAGGACCATTGGGATCTTCAAGTTTTGTTGTTTTGTCTTTTATATCGGCCATTTGAGATTGATACTCCAAGTCAGATAGTTTCGTTATTGCCCTTATTTAACAAAAACATAAGTTTTTCCAAATATGTGGAAACATCGTAAATACTATAGGGCTTCTGCACCCTAAATGCTGGGCCTTAAATATCTAAGTAGCAATTATTACCTGGAAACTTTTCGGCATTCCATACAACAACTGTATTATCAACACTACACGAAGCAATCCAGCTATCGTTGGGAGACCAAGCAAGGTCTAACACATCTGTAAATATATAAATTATTTGTTTGATGTTTTACATATACTTCATTTGAATATAAGTTTTTTACATGAAATATTTTATTTCATAAGTGTGAGTTTTACGACTTGAGATCATGTTGTTGATTTCCATTTGGTCGATTTTGTGTTTTGTGTTTCTTCGAGCTGTTTTTGTTTGTTTACCGGTTTTGACGTTGCCCTTTCGCACTTTTGACACTCGAATGCCCCATTGGTGCCTCTTTGCTTCTTTTTAACAAACAGGAAATGCCTAAACTCCAGGAGCACCTGAAATATCTTCTAAATGCCAGTTCATGTTTCTATTTACAGTTTGGTTGCTTTGTGTGCATGTTTTTTATGTTGTGCTATTTTTTTTTCATGTTGTCCTTTGTATCATATAACTGATGTAGTTTCAAAATTGATTGTTTGTATTTCAATGTATCATTGGCGAGAAAAAACGTTAACCCAGCACATTTTGATTGAAGTGCACTATGTGTGTCAACGTTTTTGACGCACATGAAACTTCAAAATACAAACTTTTTTTTTGCTTATGGTATGTGTTGGTTTATTTTTTGTGTGTGTGCATAAGTATCAATTGTTAGGTCAGTCCCAGGTAAGTAATGATCATCATGTGACACAATTGACTATAGAATTACAATATTTTTATGACATGCATGGTAAATGTATTTACCTTGGCTTAAAAGAAAATGTGGCACTAGGATTTAAGTCAGCAACAAATACTGATATATTAGAACAAGAACATAAATAGTTGAATTGTATATGAAAGTGGGACATTTAGTATAAATATTTATGATTACCCCCTGAATGGCCTCTGAGAGTTGCTGCAGGTCTCCACTGTTCCACATTCTTGGTGTTAGAACCAAATACAGTTGATACTGAACCATATCTGTTAAAACAAAGTATCAAAATGAATAAATAATGCCATAAATGTTTGTCAATATAACTTCACCCATACATGTTTATCTTAAGGGTTAAATTTCATGTGTGAAAATTTTTTGCAATTATTGTGTCATAAGTCTATGAAAAAATTCTTAGGGTTTTATTTTCACAGTTAGTGTGTATGATTTTTGTCCACCTGCATAAATGAGCAAAACAATTAACCCAGCAAAATAACCTCTATGTACCATTTAAGTCTCATGACAAAGACATTCCATGCAATTTAGATCCTATTCATACTACCTACATGTATCTGACTTGTACATGTATGAGTATCTATATTAAAGCAGTCTCAAGAGTATTTTGTGTATCACTTTTACACATGATTACCTGATTTGCCAGATCATGTTAAGCTGTGTATCCCTTTTACACATGATTACCTGATTTGCCAGATCATGTTAAGCTGTGTATCCCTTTTACACATGATTACCTGATTTGCCAGATCATGTTAAGCTGTGTATCCCTTTTACACATGATTACCTGATTTGCCAAATCATGTTAAGCTGTGTATCCCTTTTACACATGATTACCTGATTTGGCAAATCATGATAAGTTGTGTATCACTTTTACACATGATTACCTGATTTGCCAAATCATGATAAGTTGTGTATCACTTTTACACATGATAACCTGATTTGCCAAATCATGATTAGTTATGTATCGTTTTACAAATGATAACCTGATTTGCCAAATCATGATAAGTTGTGTCATATTTTTACACATGATTACCTGATTTGCCAAATCATGATAAGTTATGTATCACTTTTACACGATTACCTGATTTGCCAGATTATGATAAGTTGTGTATCACTTTTACACATGATTAACTAATTTGCCAGATCATGATAAGTTATGTATCACTTTTACACATGATTACCTGATTTGCCAGATCATGATAAGTTGTGTATCACTTTTACACATGATTACCTGATTTGCCAGATTATGATAAGTTGTGTATCACTTTTACACATGATTAACTAATTTGCCACATCATGATTAGTTGTGTATCACCTTTTTATACACATAATTACCAAATTTGCCAGCCCATGATAAGTTGTGTATCATCTTTTTACACATGATTACCTGATTTGCCATATCATGATAAGTTTATCATCACCACCTGAGGCTAAGTATTTTCCATTATAAGACCATCGTACACAGTTAACACAAGCTGAAAACAAATAATGTATATTCAGTACAACGTTAATGTTACACTAATTTTATAATAATAAACATTACATTCATGATTAATGTTAGAATTTTTAACATTATTTTCATGTTAAAAATTAACATTAATTTTCTTGTTGAATTATGTGACATCAAATGTTAAACTTTAAAGCCAACAATCAAAGCTAAGCCAAAATAAAAATTGGCTTTAAAGTTTTACATTTGATGTCAACAAGAAAATTAATGTTAATTAAATCAAGTTTATAATTTGAGAAAATTCTGTAAAAATTCTGGTAAATGATTTGCATAGAGAAAGTAGTATACTGAGTAGCTATCTAAATACTTGCTCTTATAATTTGTTGTAAAATAATTCTAAAAATACATCATGTACATGTACCTATATGATTGTCCATCCGAGATATTATATTTTGTACACTTTACCTATATGATTGTCCATCTGACATATTATCTTTGGTACGCTCTCATCTTTTTCATACACTTCATTTCTTACAGGGGCGGTGTTCCATATTACGACCTTCCCTGTGTCATCACCTGCAAGACAATAACAGTTTTTATAGTATATATGCATAAACATGTATAACAAAGAGGATTATAGGGTGTTGATGCAACATTACATTTTAAAAAGTTGTTAATGAATTAAAATATATCCCTTTTATAATTTTATAAGATGCATCTGTCAGGTGAAAAATTAGTAAAAAGTAAGACTTCAGTAACAGCAAAAATATATTTTTCAATGACTTTATGAGAAAATTTCTGATTTTGAAGCAATGGTATCATTAAACAAGAGGCTCCCAAGAGCCTGAATCGCTCACCTGAACTACACAGATACATATATTTGTAGATATTATTGTGCTTAACCATATGCGATTAAAATTTATGAAATATCTTGGTTAGTTTTCAAGATATTGGGCTTAATAAATGCAAATTTGGCAAAAATTAGGAAAAAGAACAATAACTCCCACATCAGCAGTCAGATCTTTTCCGAAATTTCAGGACAGGTTGATCTTAATATGCTGATCACTTTTGATGCTTGCACAATTTTGATATCTGAAACCAGTTTTAAGTTATTAACAAAAAAATGAAATTTGCCCCTATGTTCTATTTTTAACCATGGTGGCCATGTTTTTTTACGAATTAAAAAAATCTGAACGACAGAGTTGTAGCATATAAGCTATCAAACAGTGTGCCATGTTAAGATGCAGTTGGTCTTACCGTTTCAGACAAGTCAGGGGAAAAGTAATGAACAACGGTAAATATTGACGCTTTAAGGGCCATAACTCCTTAAAGAAATGGTTCTACAGCTTTGACCTAATTACATGAATTGTAGATCTTGATGTGCTTAATCATATGCAATTTGAATTTTTGAAATATCTTGTATAGTTTTCAAGATATAGGGCTAAATAAGTGAAAAATTTTGAAAAAAAAATCCAGAAAAAGGGCAATAACTCCTTTGTCGTTTGTTGGATCTTCTTGAAAATTTCAGAGCAGGTAGATCTTGAGATGCTAATCACTTTTGTCTCCCATCAGAATTTTGATATCTGTTACCGTTTTTGAGTTATTTGCAAAAAAATGTAATTTGACCCCTATGTTCTATTTTAAGCCATGGAGGCCATATTTTTTGACGAATCAAAAATCCGAACAATAGAATTGTAGCATTAATGCTATTAAACAACTGTGCCAAGTTTGGTTGAAGTTGGATGTATGGTGTCAGACAATTTAATCTTTGAAATTCAGGGTAAAAGTAATGAAAAATGGTAAAATTTGACGCTTTAAGGGCCATAACTCCTAAAAGAAATGGTTCTACAGCTTTGACCTAATTACATGAAATGTAGATCTTGATGTGCTTAATCATATGCAATTTGAATTTTTAAAATATCTTGTATAGTTTTCAAGATATAGGGCTAAATAAGTGCAAAATTTTGAAAAAATCCAGAAAAAGGGCAATAACTCCTACATCGGTTGTTGGATCTTCTTGAAAATTTCTGGGCAGGTAGATCTTGAGGTGCTGATCACTTTTACCCTTTGCCAGAATTTTGATATCTGTTACCGTTTTTGAGTTATTTGCAAAAAACTGCAATTTACCCCTATGTTCTATTTTTAGCCATGGCGGCCATGTTTTTCAACGAATCAAAAATCCCCACGCTAGTTTTATACTACCTATGCTAATTAACAACTGTGCCAAATTTAAAAGCCATTGGACTTATGATGTTAGAGGAGTTAACGTTTGAAAAATGTTAACGACGACGGACGACGGACGACTGACGACGGACGACGGACGACGGACGACGACGGACGCCAAGTGATGGCAATAGCTCACATGGACCTTCGGTCCAGGTGAGCTAAAAAACCGCATATGGCTCAGAATTTCACAACACTACTTTGATTTTTTGAATAATAACATACATGTATCTTAATACTCAAATATGGTTTTGAACACAATCTATTTAAAGGTATCAGTTTATGTACATCTCATGATACCCTCCCGAAAGGAGCAATAATGATAGACAAGTCAAAATTTTGCAGTAGTATGTGCTGAATTTTCCTTGAACTTCTTTCAGCTTCTTTTTAAACACTTTAAAATTTTGTATGTCATAAAGTGCACAGATGGCTCTGCAGTAAAGCTAGTTTGTTTTTATTTTCGAATATAAATTGCGTTAATTTATCACATAATAAATACTTTAAACTTATTTTCACTTGTAACTATCTAAGGATACATTCTAACATCGGAGGTGTCACAGTTAAAATCTGCATTATAATAATGGTGTACGTGTACCTTGTCCCCCTGTTGCAAACCTGGATCCATCTGGATGCATATCAATAGAAAAAATAGGCTTTCCTGGAAAATAAAAGATAAAAAAAATAATGAAATCAATGTGATACAGAAATAGAACTTAACAATACAAACACTTTATTTACACAAACACATCAATGATACATGGTTAAGGTCCAATAAACACAGATATATATTTGTTGCTGTTAAACCAGATGCTTAGGCCCAGGGGTCCCAACCATCATGGTCACCATAGCAATCCACAAAGGAATGCCCAGATCCTTACTTTACCTCGTTCAATGAGGGTTCTGTTGATAGAGGAGGGATTTACAGGCATACTGGTCACAGAGTAGATCACGCCAGCATTCCTCGCTACCTGATTTTCAAATGTTTTTTTGTGAAATTATCTGGACAGTTAGATTGGAAATGAAACCTGATCCTAAAAGAGGACAAAAATGCCTATAAATGAGCTATTATTCATGACAATTTAAATGGAAATATAGCGAAATTATTGGCAATATGGCAAGATCTACTCTGTGACCAGATCTTGCCAGCAAGTAATTCTCCCCAACTGATTTTCAAATGTTTATTGTGAAATTATTTTGACACTTAGATCAGGAATGAAACCTGATCCTTGAAGAGGACAAAAATGCCTTTTAAATGAGCTAATCCATGACAATTCAAGTGGATATATCGCGAAATTATTGGCAATATGGCGAAAACTGCATTTGTGAAAAAAAATGGTGGGATCTACTCTGTGACCAGTACCATTTACAGAGTAGATCTGGCCAGCAAGTAATTCTCCACACCTGATTTTGAAATGTTTATTGTGAATTATTTGGACAGCTACAGTAGATAGGAAATGAATTCTGGTCTAAAGAGAGCGTAAAAATAACTTTAAATGAGCTACTCCATGACAATTTTAGCAGAAATATAGCGAAATTTAAATTCTAAGCTAAAGAGAGTACAAAAACGCCTTTAAGCATGTTAAGTGAGCTGCCAGTAGTCCATTTTCTCCTCTTGGTTTGGCGCGTCAGGTAAGGGAGCAAGGTTAGACACACAGAAATCCCTACCGATGCGCTGGGGTCAGCATTACGGAATGCTAAAACACATCCTTCTCGTCTTTTGGTGGCGGGTTGTTTTACGTCTTATCATGACAGCTGTCCTATTAAAATGATGTTAAGATAGCAAACAGATACAGCTATTCCATGACAATTTTAGTAGAAATGTAGCGAAATATCGGCAACATGGCGAGAACTACTTTTGCGAAAAAAATGGTGAGATCTACTCTGTGACTAGTAGATGTAGAAATTTTATTGATAGAGATTATTGAACATTGTATGCGATATACATAAAGAATGTGAATTAAACGGAATAATAATGAAATGAATCTTTACCACAATGAAACATAAACATATATGTAATATGTGAGCGTAGCGAGCTCTCTAATGTAGAAAGTATGCCAAATTGCACGAGACTCAAAATACTATGCAAGAAAAATTGTTCTCACCGGAAACATTCGATTTTCGGAAGTTTTCTAAAATGTCTGCGCGTGCTGAAAATTGTGGGAAATAGTAATACATCGTCCCAAATTATCTCGTCCCATGCATTATTCGAAATTTTCAATGGAATTATCTACGCGAGCTTTTAAGGCAATGTCTTTCTCATATTAAGGGTAACACATTTAGGCCAATAAGGCACATCTCTTGAGATATTTACATGTTTCAGTTCAATTTACATAATTGAATTTTTGGTGAGCGTTGGCAAATATTTATTTTAAAAATTGATGAATTTTTATCTGCAAAATTCACTTGCCATCGTGTTGAACCCATCCAGGTTTTGTAAGACGCATCTTCTTGTTTGAGTTTACGATCACAAGCGTTACTTCATGTTTAATTGCTGTGGTTTTATCTTAAAATTACAAATTAATTGTAAAAAAATATTTTTTTGTTTGCCCCGCCATTTTGGTCTTCAAGTAACACGCAGTACGAGAGGACGCGATATTTCTAAAAATAACTTTCACAAATTCCCATTTTGAGCCTTGCTCAAAACAAGGACTGTGCTACTATAATGGAATAAATTTCGCTACATAAGTACGATCAACAACAACAAAAAAGACAAACCAAACAAGCATGGCAGATTTATATTTGAAAATAAAATACCATTACTTATTCGCAAGGAAATGGCGGGAAAATTTTCCCGTACTTTTTAGTAACTCGAAATGAAGACCAGAGAACACCATCTACATCTACATGCATTTTTGTAATAACTACATCTACACGCATTTTTGTAATAAATACATCTACACGCATTTTTGTAATAAATACATCTACATGCATTTTTGTATTAAATAGCGTAAATATATGTAGTAGCAAAAATAATTCATTTCTACCTAATAGGAAATCCAATATAAAACTAGATAATGTGTCTATGAGCCACATGATGGCCCTCCCCGTTCTTGAAATATCATTGACCCTCAATGTGTATCACCTGGGATATGGACCTTTACCAAGAAATTGATCAAAAGTGTTCATGTGTAAAATATAGGTCGCTGTGACCTTATTTTTGATGGGTGGTGCCATGTACCAAGACTCATCGAGAAGTGAAATATTATTGACCCCTAACATGTAGTATTCAAGATATGGACCTTAACCAAGAACTTAACCAAAGTCATTCATGCGTACAATATAGGTCACAGTGACCTCATTTCTAGTGGATGGTGTCACTTTACTCAAGACACATCTAGTGGTGAAATATCATTGACCCCCAACATCTAGTATCGGCAAGTTATGGACCTTAACCAAGAACTTAACCGAAGTCGTTCATGCATAAAATATAGATCACAGTGACCTAATTTTTATTGGGTGGTGTCATGATACCCAAGACACATCTAGTGGTGAAATACCATTGACCATCAACATGTAGTATCTGAGATATGGACCTTAACCAAGAACTTAACCAAGTTCATTCATGCATAAAATATAGGTCACAGTGACCTAATTTCTAGTAGGTGGTGTCACCTTACCTAAGACACATCTAGTAGTGAAATATCATTGACCCCCAACATCTAGTATCGGCAAGTTATGGACCTTAACCAAGAACTTAACCGAAGTCCTTCATGCGTAAAATATAGGTCACAGTGACCTAATTTCTAGTGGGTGGTGTCACCTTACCTAAGACACATCTAGTAGTGAAATATCATTGACCCCCAACATTTAGTATCCAAGTTATGGACCTTAACCAAGAACTTAACCGAAGTCGTTCATGCATAAAATATAGGTCACAGTGACCTAATTTCTGGTGGGTGGTGTAGCCCTACCCAAGACCCATCTGGTGGTGAAATATCGTTGACCCCCAACATCTAGTATCCGAGTAATGGACCTTAACCAAGAACTAAACCAAAGTGTTACGGACGGACGGACGTACGTACGTACGGACGGACGGACAAGGGTTAAACTATATGTCCGATCCATCTACGTGGTCGGGCCATAACCAGAAACGTCAAGAACTACAATTGGCAAATATGGCTTATTTTTTTCACATTAACAGAGATGTATTCAATACTTTATTCTGTTCTTGACAACGGGATTTCAATATATATAAACAAAACTGTTTATAAGCAAAATTTTTAAGCCCATAATTAACTTTTAAGAAATCTATCGATTATTGTCATCAGGATAGAAATTGAAGCTGTTTGGAGTTACTAGTTTTCAGTCATTTTCCGGGCGGACGATGCTATATTGTGTATATTGAATATCTTGGTTTCTATTTCATTAATTTATTCAATCTTTAATTTGTACTTTGAAAACAACTACCACAAATCATATTTTTAACAAAAAGTATATTTCTGAAGCTATTTTTGTCAAAATGTAGTTCTGGACGTTTCTGGTCTTCATTTCCCCTGTGAGTATCCAATATCTGTGTATTAGATTTCTTGGTTACTTTTATATTAATTGATAGTTGAACTTTTATAAGTTTGACCTGTATCAATTTTATGCTATACTTAAAATTTGGCCTGTATTGTTTGACCTGTAACTTAAGTTTTGACCTGTAACTTGAGTTGTTATTAAAGTTTGGCCGGTAACCTAGGTTGTACATTTACTTTGGCTTATGACTTACGTTGTAACGTAGGCGTGGGATATTACTAAGTTTTGCTTCTAACTTGTACTGTTATTTGGACCGTATATTATGCTTCAGGTCTTTGGCTTATGTTGTACTTGAAGTTTGGCTGTTTATTTAACTGTCTGTACTTTAAGTCACGTTTAAAGTCCAGCCTATAACTTATGTTTTACTTTATCTTCGGCCTATGACTTAGCTTATACTTTACTCAAAGTTTGGCCTGTAACTAAGGTTGTTCTAAACGTTTGGACTGTATTTGATGTTGTTTTTTTTTTAATTTGGTCTGTATCATAGAATGTTTAATATTTGCCTGTGTTTTATGTTGCACTTTATGTTTGACTTGTTTACGTTAAAATTTCAGGTTTGACTTGTTATTCGCGTTGTTTGTCTTACCTTATGTTAAGCCTGCATTTTACTTTGCATTTTAAGTTTTTCCAATCGAAAACGCTACGGATGTGATCCAACAAACAGATATACCGTCATTGTAGTTTGAGTTTATTTAATAATTTCTGTTTAGTAGCTTTTTCTGGTTTTGGTTTTATGAACTATGATATACGAATGTTCCTTTGGCATTTCGTTGTTTCTTCCTACGATTCGCTCCGGCTTTAGTATTACCTGAGGTAACCAGGTTCGAAATGTTATTCTTAGCTCCAGTCCTTTGCTTTGTTGTATTTTACAAGTAACAAAGCATACTTTTATTTTGAAACTTTTGTGTTATGAAAAATCTTTGGATTTTAACAAAGTATTTTCTTCGCGGTTTTTTAAGGTCTAAATGAATGTTTTATATTAGGTATTTTCTGTCTAATCGATCATATCTGTTCTGTGCATAAAACAAATTAAAAAACTGCAATTTACAACAAACAACCGCGTTTATTCAAAGCAAATAAATTCACTGTTTGCGCTGCAGTTTGCACTCCATGTTTTGTTGTTTTTGTTCGAAATGTCAATACCTTCAGTGTCCACTTTTTTTGTCTGTTTTTTAAGAATTGTGATGGAAATGCCCCTTTGATAATTCTTTGCCTATCGACGAGGAATGCCGGTATCATTCTGCACCTTTCTTCACCAGACACAGGCTTTAATACGAACAACTTCAATTTACAAAGTACCTTTTTAATAAAAAAAACAAAATTCAATTTACAAAGTACCATAAAAACAAAAATCAATTAACAAAACGGCAAGTAAAAATGGGCCCTTTGGGTTAGAATGATGGTAAAAATAAAACCTTGTCCTTACATACAAAATACTAAAATGGTACAAGTGTAAATGATGAAAATGACATGATTGTGCAAATTAACAGTCAGTTCAGAGTTTTGAGTTAGTTTCTGTCCTAGTCCAATCTTATTTCTCCATGTGGACATCCTGTCAGATTTTTGGAGCATGGATGGTTAAGTTACCATCATTCTACATGTGGACATCCCGTCAGATTTTTGGAGCATGGATGGTTAAGTTACTATCATTCTCCATGTGAACATCCCGTCAGATTTTTGGAGCATGGATGGTTAAGTTACCATCATTCTACATGTGGACATCCCGTCAGATTTTTGGAGCATGGATGGTTAAGTTACCATCATTCTCCCCGAAGTATTGAAAGTTTTTTTTTGTGTATTTATTTCTCCATGTCAACATCCTCAGTTTTTGGAGCACGGATGGTCAGATTACCATCTTTATCTCTAAAACACTGAATGTTTTTACTATCTAAAGAACTAGGTACAGTCATCTGACGCCAGAAATATTCTTTAACTTCGTGTCCATCTTCCGATCTCTGTCGCTCTCCGTGAGCAGTTAAAACGCCATCTTTACAACTCACTTTCACTTCCTCTGGATTAAAATTTCCAACGTGGAATTTCATTAAGTTGCTTTGATTGTCACTTGGAATGACTGCACCACTTTCACACGGCACCACAGCTATCTGTTTTTCTTCTGCCTGTTTGTATGGAGCTTCTAACATCAGCGAGCCATCAGAACGCATGCAGCTGTGAACTTTATCAGGGTCAACATTGTCTGGAAGAGTTATCGTCCTTCTTCTTTCTACAGTATCTCCCCATTCATCGTTTCCATCTGAATACTTAGCAGATATAATGACTTTTCCTAAAAATAGAAAATAATAAACGTTTGAAAAAAGTGCAGTTTTTTTTAAGTCTATGCTTTTTAATGGTTTACATGTAAACATTGCAAGTATAATTTTTTAATGAAATTTAGAACTGCTTTAAAAAGTTTATGACAAAATTATTCTATGAAACCACATGATTGTACAGCTATGGTATACACCAAAGGGGCTTGGATTCTGTTCATTTATATCAACTTTAAATTCGCCCCCTACTTTATAATTTACCCACTGTGGTGTACATCGGTACGGTACTACCACGGCTGATTTGTGAATCTGTGAATGTGAATAGTTTATGCTGCCGAAAGAATATTGTATACAAAAATAATTGTAGTTTTATGTATGTAGCATGAATGTTTTAATAACCAACCTTGTTATTTCCAGTGGGTCGGAGATTAAAAAAATCAAATTTTACCATTTTACGCAGTTTTTGTAAATGATAATTAAAAAAAGTTTAACTTATCCTCCTATAAATTAAATTTTCTGTCCTCTAGATTCTATTATATATATAATTATGTAAACTAATTTAAAAACAAATTTTCTGACCCAGAAAATTTTGAAAATGATCTGACTCTACTTATACTGCCAGCCCCCCTCAGAAATTAGGTAAGGATCGGTTTATCTAGTGTTTACTACAAATATATGAACATGTTCTTAATATATACTAACCATTTTCTACTTTCACTTTGACGTGTGTTATACTACTATCCCCGAACTGCGACTATCCCCGAAATCGGGGATAGTCGCAACCTTCATTCGGCTATCCCGGGAACTGCGACTATCCCCGAATAAATGGTTTAGTCGCATTATCAGTGTCCGCGTCGGCTAAACAAAACTAAATAAAAATATCATGTAGGGGATATGTTAATAAATCACAAGACAACCAAATGATTATTTTTATCCCTCAGTCATCTTCAATCAACTTCTGGAACTTTTGTCAAATGTATTAAAATGCAATCGTAATTCATTGAAAATTCCTTTCTTAGATAAGAAATTGAGAGGAAATTTCTTCTTTGATTTTTTTATATTTTACAATGTTTTTCATAATTTCATATCCTGAAAGGGCACAGTATAGGAGGACGTGTAGAAATTTCGGCGCGAACCAATTAATGAAATATTTTAATTGGCTTAATGACTTGACCGATAAATCCCCTATTACCTCTGTATCTGTTGACAGGTCATTAATTTGACTATATATTATTCCTTGCTGGCTAAATTGTATTATTGACCATTATGGTCGTTCCCTTAAAGGTCCAATATCTAATTCGTGTATCACAGTCGTGCGTATTTCATGTTTTTGGAAGGCTGATAAATATATTGAAGTAAACAGCTGACAATTCGATGTACCATCTTAATGGATTTCATATCATGTGAAGCGAAATAATCAAATTTCTTTTTAAAATGATTATTTTAAGTATGTTACACCGTGAGTACATGTAGTACATGTATGTACTGCATGTGTGTACTACTGTTGTGTGATTATTTAAGTGCATATTGAGTGTTTTGCAAGTCAACGGAACAGAACCAAATTCATATGTATAATCATATTCTTTGCTGTGACCAGTATTCTATTTTAAAAGTGATCAAAAGATCAAAAAGATACTTCCTCAGTCCTGTCAGTACAACACAATAGTTTTACATGAAAAGCATTGTCTTTTGAAGGCGATTTAAATCGTTCATTTTATAAATCTTTATTCTTCTTTTTCGTCCGAATTTTTACATTCTTTACAAAATTAACGAAACATATTCTTTTCAATAAAATTATAGAGATAGCTTAAATCGTCTCCACTAATATGCCACCACTGTTGAATAGCTGAGTTAATAACGAAACAATGACACATTTAATGCTGCCTTAGGAGCTGCGCTATGACTGAAATTTTTCTGACACATAGAATTAATGTTAAGCTCTACATTCCAACAGTAGTATGCTACTGGACAATTAGTTACCTAACACATAGGTGTCAAATAGTTAGTAAGATTGCAAAACAATAAATAAGAACTGAGTGGCACTGAATTATGGTAAAACGTTCGTAAATGAACGAAGATAAGTTGAAAAACAGTCTGAGAAATCGAAACTAGTGTTGGTTTGCCACTTTTATTTGCATATGGTTTGCTTGAAATGTCGAATAAACAATTCTCCTGGTAGAAGTTCCCAAAATGACCAAATGACCACCCAAATAAAAAGGGTACTATATAAACTGAAATATTCTTAAAAATAAAACATACAATTCCTCTTCTTTCAAAATGAAGTTACTGTTTATATTTATTATTATTTTGTGTTTTGTGTTATCCTGCTATGCCAGTAAAGAAGACAAAGAAAATGAAAAAGATGCAGAAAAGGTAAGACCACTAAATCATTAATATTTAGATTCGTTTTTTTTTTTGTTTTTTTTTAAATTTATTATTTTGAGAAAAGCTCGGGTTGGACGATAATGGAATTTTGTAGTTTTCTTTATTAAATTTCATTTTAAAATGGAAATGTTTTTTGTTTATTTTTGTGAAATTTTGGTGCTCAAGGTATATAGTAGTAAACAAAATTAAAATAAAGTCTTGAAAGAAATACGATAGAATTGATAAAGTGAATATAACAAGTAGAATTTATATGAAAAATTAAATTTCTATCTGGAGTATTTAGAGGGATTCCGCAAATTTTCTTAATTTTTCACTTAAATCAAACGTCCTTAGTTTTTTTTTATATATAAAATAAATGAATGAAAAATTCAAATAAATAAATAAATAAAAATAAATAAATAAATAAATAAAAATAAATAAATAGATAAATAATATATGAATGAATGAATGAATACTGTTCTATTCTATTTTATCAATCAAATTATTTAATTTTGAAAAAGGTATTTAAAGTACTATACGGTACTTGTGAGTGGTACATGTATTTGTCCAAAAATACTACTAAGTACTTCCGTCTTGAGAGGCTGGTTGAAAATTTCACGAGCCGTATGGCAAGTAAAATTATCAGAATCGAAAGTAGCATTTTTGGCAAATACCACTCTCGTATAGTTCTTTAATTCCACCTAATATCCTTTCTATTAAATCAAAAAACACAACTTATAGTAATCTATTTTAATGGGACTTTTTGGAATTACCGTGGTATTTCAATAAAATACCACCTCACTTGAAATGGCGAGAAAAAATACCACGGCAATGAATTGGCGGGAAATAAAATTCAACTACAGCTACAGTTAATTCCAGATATAATAAATATGCGGAAAAAATACCATCCTTTGATAGTAAAGATACCCCTGGATATTGTAATTCAATTTATTTTGGACAAGTTTTTCATTTGTCTATTCAAATTAAAATTTTTACATCTAATAAAAATAAGTGATGCATTATTTTAATGGATACGAACGAGATTTTTAAAACACCCCTTATATATTTTTTCTATACTTATTAATATTTCTAACAAAAAAATCAAAACCATTAACTTGAATCCTAATGGGATTGAAATTTTACTAAAGAATAAGATAGTAACGATTTGATGTAATTGGGGCAAAGGAAGGATGGGGATTTCGCAAGACAAAAGTTACGTTCCACTAGTAGCATCCGCTTCGCTTGCGAAGGTTTTTTTGTTTTTTTTTGGGGGGGGGGGCAAAAAAAGGGGGGGCTACTAATGTTTTTTACTATGCCTTTAAGTTTTTCGTCTAAGACGGTGTTATAATTCCATTTTTTCCCACATGCCAGATCGATCCCCCCGCCGGAATACTGGATCAAACTGTTCTCCCTCGGGGAGACCTACTTTGTAACAATTCTTGTATAAAGTTAGCAGTAATAAAAAATAATGAGATGTGGAATAAGTGTACGCGACACAGCCCATAATCAAGCGGAAATTCATAAAAACCACAATAGACAACCACCAGCAGCCTTCAACGAGGCCAGCAGGCGCTTCTCGCGGTTCTGCAATTGGCCTATGGTCTAATTAAAATGTATATATACTTTTTCAGGACTGGATTTGAATTATATATAATTCAAATCCAGTCCTGAAATAGTGACAGATAGACCCCCTTCTTAAACAAGGAACAGAAAACATCAAAGAGACAAGTACAAACGGAAGCTATGTCAAAGTTTTGCTATGGTAGGGGATTTGCTTTGAATAAATTAAAAAATAATACAGTTTTTTAAGTTATCGATTTTTGTTTTGTATAAGAGTATTCTATTAAGTTTAGCGATAAAATTGTTTCTTAAGTTGTTGTATATGTTGCAACTAATAGGAAAATGGATTTCATCTTCTGTTTCTCCATCATTACAACAGAGACATAGTCTGTTTTCATGGTTTTGTTTATGTATGTTCCGATATCGATCTCTTTCTATAGCTATAGCTAATGGCATTCTGCTCATTTATTTAAAAGTTCACTTAGCCCCTCTCCACCACATCTTAATAAGCATATGCTTGCTCTCTTATATCACGAGTGACAAGTGTTTGGGTCTAGACTTATATTATTTTCATTTTGTATTGTTTATATATTTATCCAAAAATCATACCCTCGCTTTAATTAGAAAGTAATGCCGGTATAGCGAAGACCAGAAAAAAAATTGACGTCTCATAATATATATAAGTCATGCTAAAAAGGTAGCCATACTAGTACATAATGATGGAAACATCCGCTCCGGGGTTTAGAAAACCCAATATTCAGAAAAGAAATTACTTCCGGGTCGGCATCCTTAAAAGAAGTGCTAAATGTTCACAATAAGACACATCTTGAATAATGGCTTACACTCATACATAATAAAGTTCAAATTTGGTAAATGCTAATGAATATGGCAAACATTTATGTATTTTTGATATTTTCATGTGGTAAAGAGGTACTATTTTTCAACTATAATAATACACTACTTCTAAAACAATAGTGCTAAAACTATTTTATCCCGTAAAGAACCCTACGGTAGCCGGGGTCTACCTTTGCCGAGATGGGTCCAAAAGCTAGGCGTCCAGTGTCAGTACAGTAATGTTTGGTCCCCCTAGAAACCCAGATTGGTCCATAAAAAAATAAAAGTCCAACCGGATCTTGACGAAGAGTCCTTGTCCTGTCGTGCCCTACGGTAGCCGGGGTCCACCTACCTGGGGTCTACCTTTGCCGAGATGGGTCCAAAAGCTAGGCGTCCAGTGTCAGTACAGTAATGTTTGGTCCCCCTAGAAACCCAGATTGGTCCATAAAAAAATAAAAGTCCAACCGGATCTTGACGAAGAGTCCTTGTCCTGTCGTGCCCTACGGTAGCCGGGGTCCACCTACCTGGGGTCTACCTTTGCCGAGATGGGTCCAAAAGCTAGGCGTCCAGTGTCAGTACAGTAATGTTTGGTCCCCCTAGAAACCCAGATTGGTCCATAAAAAAATAAAAGTCCAACCGGATCTTGACGAAGAGTCCTTGTCCTGTCGTGCCCTACGGTAGCCGGGGTCCACCTACCTGGGGTCTACCTTTGCCGAGATGGGTCCAAAAGCTAGGCGTCCAGTGTCAGTACAGTAATGTTTGGTCCCCCTAGAAACCCAGATTGGTCCATAAAAAAATAAAAGTCCAACCGGATCTTGACGAAGAGTCCTTGTCCTGTCGTGCCCTACGGTAGCCGGGGTCCACCTACCTGGGGTCTACCTTTGCCGAGATGGGTCCAAAAGCTAGGCGTCCAGTGTCAGTACAGTAATGTTTGGTCCCCCTAGAAACCCAGATTGGTCCATAAAAAAATAAAAGTCCAACCGGATCTTGACGAAGAGTCCTTGTCCTGTCGTGCCCTACGGTAGCCGGGGTCCACCTACCTGGGGTCTACCTTTGCCGAGATGGGTCCAAAAGCTAGGCGTCCAGTGTCAGTACAGTAATGTTTGGTCCCCCTAGAAACCCAGATTGGTCCATAAAAAAATAAAAGTCCAACCGGATCTTGACGAAGAGTCCTTGTCCTGTCGTGCCCTACGGTAGCCGGGGTCCACCTACCTGGGGTCTACCTTTGCCGAGATGGGTCCAAAAGCTAGGCGTCCAGTGTCAGTACAGTAATGTTTGGTCCCCCTAGAAACCCAGATTGGTCCATAAAAAAATAAAAGTCCAACCGGATCTTGACGAAGAGTCCTTGTCCTGTCGTGCCCTACGGTAGCCGGGGTCCACCTACCTGGGGTCTACCTTTGCCGAGATGGGTCCAAAAGCTAGGCGTCCAGTGTCAGTACAGTAATGTTTGGTCCCCCTAGAAACCCAGATTGGTCCATAAAAAAATAAAAGTCCAACCGGATCTTGACGAAGAGTCCTTGTCCTGTCGTGCCCTACGGTAGCCGGGGTCCACCTACCTGGGGTCTACCTTTGCCGAGATGGGTCCAAAAGCTAGGCGTCCAGTGTCAGTACAGTAATGTTTGGTCCCCCTAGAAACCCAGATTGGTCCATAAAAAAATAAAAGTCCAACCGGATCTTGACGAAGAGTCCTTGTCCTG
This sequence comes from Arcuatula senhousia, assembly GCA_963971305.1. Lineage (NCBI taxonomy): Eukaryota > Metazoa > Mollusca > Bivalvia > Mytilida > Mytilidae > Arcuatula > Arcuatula senhousia. The sequence goes on along the minus strand of OZ020308.1, from coordinate 2,109,984 downwards.
TCGTGCCCTACGGTAGCCGGGGTCCACCTACCTGGGGTCTACCTTTGCCGAGATGGGTCCAAAAGCTAGGCGTCCAGTGTCAGTACAGTAATGTTTGGTCCCCCTAGAAACCCAGATTGGTCCATAAAAAAATAAAAGTCCAACCGGATCTTGACGAAGAGTCCTTGTCCTGTCGTGCCCTACGGTAGCCGGGGTCCACCTACCTGGGGTCTACCTTTGCCGAGATGGGTCCAAAAGCTAGGCGTCCAGTGTCAGTACAGTAATGTTTGGTCCCCCTAGAAACCCAGATTGGTCCATAAAAAAATAAAAGTCCAACCGGATCTTGACGAAGAGTCCTTGTCCTGTCGTGCCCTACGGTAGCCGGGGTCCACCTACCTGGGGTCTACCTTTGCCGAGATGGGTCCAAAAGCTAGGCGTCCAGTGTCAGTACAGTAATGTTTGGTCCCCCTAGAAACCCAGATTGGTCCATAAAAAAATAAAAGTCCAACCGGATCTTGACGAAGAGTCCTTGTCCTGTCGTGCCCTACGGTAGCCGGGGTCCACCTACCTGGGGTCTACCTTTGCCGAGATGGGTCCAAAAGCTAGGCGTCCAGTGTCAGTACAGTAATGTTTGGTCCCCCTAGAAACCCAGATTGGTCCATAAAAAAATAAAAGTCCAACCGGATCTTGACGAAGAGTCCTTGTCCTGTCGTGCCCTACGGTAGCCGGGGTCCACCTACCTGGGGTCTACCTTTGCCGAGATGGGTCCAAAAGCTAGGCGTCCAGTGTCAGTACAGTAATGTTTGGTCCCCCTAGAAACCCAGATTGGTCCATAAAAAAATAAAAGTCCAACCGGATCTTGACGAAGAGTCCTTGTCCTGTCGTGCCCTACGGTAGCCGGGGTCCACCTACCTGGGGTCTACCTTTGCCGAGATGGGTCCAAAAGCTAGGCGTCCAGTGTCAGTACAGTAATGTTTGGTCCCCCTAGAAACCCAGATTGGTCCATAAAAAAATAAAAGTCCAACCGGATCTTGACGAAGAGTCCTTGTCCTGTCGTGCCCTACGGTAGCCGGGGTCCACCTACCTGGGGTCTACCTTTGCCGAGATGGGTCCAAAAGCTAGGCGTCCAGTGTCAGTACAGTAATGTTTGGTCCCCCTAGAAACCCAGATTGGTCCATAAAAAAATAAAAGTCCAACCGGATCTTGACGAAGAGTCCTTGTCCTGTCGTGCCCTACGGTAGCCGGGGTCCACCTACCTGGGGTCTACCTTTGCCGAGATGGGTCCAAAAGCTAGGCGTCCAGTGTCAGTACAGTAATGTTTGGTCCCCCTAGAAACCCAGATTGGTCCATAAAAAAATAAAAGTCCAACCGGATCTTGACGAAGAGTCCTTGTCCTGTCGTGCCCTACGGTAGCCGGGGTCCACCTACCTGGGGTCTACCTTTGCCGAGATGGGTCCAAAAGCTAGGCGTCCAGTGTCAGTACAGTAATGTTTGGTCCCCCTAGAAACCCAGATTGGTCCATAAAAAAATAAAAGTCCAACCGGATCTTGACGAAGAGTCCTTGTCCTGTCGTGCCCTACGGTAGCCGGGGTCCACCTACCTGGGGTCTACCTTTGCCGAGATGGGTCCAAAAGCTAGGCGTCCAGTGTCAGTACAGTAATGTTTGGTCCCCCTAGAAACCCAGATTGGTCCATAAAAAAATAAAAGTCCAACCGGATCTTGACGAAGAGTCCTTGTCCTGTCGTGCCCTACGGTAGCCGGGGTCCACCTACCTGGGGTCTACCTTTGCCGAGATGGGTCCAAAAGCTAGGCGTCCAGTGTCAGTACAGTAATGTTTGGTCCCCCTAGAAACCCAGATTGGTCCATAAAAAAATAAAAGTCCAACCGGATCTTGACGAAGAGTCCTTGTCCTGTCGTGCCCTACGGTAGCCGGGGTCCACCTACCTGGGGTCTACCTTTGCCGAGATGGGTCCAAAAGCTAGGCGTCCAGTGTCAGTACAGTAATGTTTGGTCCCCCTAGAAACCCAGATTGGTCCATAAAAAAATAAAAGTCCAACCGGATCTTGACGAAGAGTCCTTGTCCTGTCGTGCCCTACGGTAGCCGGGGTCCACCTACCTGGGGTCTACCTTTGCCGAGATGGGTCCAAAAGCTAGGCGTCCAGTGTCAGTACAGTAATGTTTGGTCCCCCTAGAAACCCAGATTGGTCCATAAAAAAATAAAAGTCCAACCGGATCTTGACGAAGAGTCCTTGTCCTGTCGTGCCCTACGGTAGCCGGGGTCCACCTACCTGGGGTCTACCTTTGCCGAGATGGGTCCAAAAGCTAGGCGTCCAGTGTCAGTACAGTAATGTTTGGTCCCCCTAGAAACCCAGATTGGTCCATAAAAAAATAAAAGTCCAACCGGATCTTGACGAAGAGTCCTTGTCCTGTCGTGCCCTACGGTAGCCGGGGTCCACCTACCTGGGGTCTACCTTTGCCGAGATGGGTCCAAAAGCTAGGCGTCCAGTGTCAGTACAGTAATGTTTGGTCCCCCTAGAAACCCAGATTGGTCCATAAAAAAATAAAAGTCCAACCGGATCTTGACGAAGAGTCCTTGTCCTGTCGTGCCCTACGGTAGCCGGGGTCCACCTACCTGGGGTCTACCTTTGCCGAGATGGGTCCAAAAGCTAGGCGTCCAGTGTCAGTACAGTAATGTTTGGTCCCCCTAGAAACCCAGATTGGTCCATAAAAAAATAAAAGTCCAACCGGATCTTGACGAAGAGTCCTTGTCCTGTCGTGCCCTACGGTAGCCGGGGTCCACCTACCTGGGGTCTACCTTTGCCGAGATGGGTCCAAAAGCTAGGCGTCCAGTGTCAGTACAGTAATGTTTGGTCCCCCTAGAAACCCAGATTGGTCCATAAAAAAATAAAAGTCCAACCGGATCTTGACGAAGAGTCCTTGTCCTGTCGTGCCCTACGGTAGCCGGGGTCCACCTACCTGGGGTCTACCTTTGCCGAGATGGGTCCAAAAGCTAGGCGTCCAGTGTCAGTACAGTAATGTTTGGTCCCCCTAGAAACCCAGATTGGTCCATAAAAAAATAAAAGTCCAACCGGATCTTGACGAAGAGTCCTTGTCCTGTCGTGCCCTACGGTAGCCGGGGTCCACCTACCTGGGGTCTACCTTTGCCGAGATGGGTCCAAAAGCTAGGCGTCCAGTGTCAGTACAGTAATGTTTGGTCCCCCTAGAAACCCAGATTGGTCCATAAAAAAATAAAAGTCCAACCGGATCTTGACGAAGAGTCCTTGTCCTGTCGTGCCCTACGGTAGCCGGGGTCCACCTACCTGGGGTCTACCTTTGCCGAGATGGGTCCAAAAGCTAGGCGTCCAGTGTCAGTACAGTAATGTTTGGTCCCCCTAGAAACCCAGATTGGTCCATAAAAAAATAAAAGTCCAACCGGATCTTGACGAAGAGTCCTTGTCCTGTCGTGCCCTACGGTAGCCGGGGTCCACCTACCTGGGGTCTACCTTTGCCGAGATGGGTCCAAAAGCTAGGCGTCCAGTGTCAGTACAGTAATGTTTGGTCCCCCTAGAAACCCAGATTGGTCCATAAAAAAATAAAAGTCCAACCGGATCTTGACGAAGAGTCCTTGTCCTGTCGTGCCCTACGGTAGCCGGGGTCCACCTACCTGGGGTCTACCTTTGCCGAGATGGGTCCAAAAGCTAGGCGTCCAGTGTCAGTACAGTAATGTTTGGTCCCCCTAGAAACCCAGATTGGTCCATAAAAAAATAAAAGTCCAACCGGATCTTGACGAAGAGTCCTTGTCCTGTCGTGCCCTACGGTAGCCGGGGTCCACCTACCTGGGGTCTACCTTTGCCGAGATGGGTCCAAAAGCTAGGCGTCCAGTGTCAGTACAGTAATGTTTGGTCCCCCTAGAAACCCAGATTGGTCCATAAAAAAATAAAAGTCCAACCGGATCTTGACGAAGAGTCCTTGTCCTGTCGTGCCCTACGGTAGCCGGGGTCCACCTACCTGGGGTCTACCTTTGCCGAGATGGGTCCAAAAGCTAGGCGTCCAGTGTCAGTACAGTAATGTTTGGTCCCCCTAGAAACCCAGATTGGTCCATAAAAAAATAAAAGTCCAACCGGATCTTGACGAAGAGTCCTTGTCCTGTCGTGCCCTACGGTAGCCGGGGTCCACCTACCTGGGGTCTACCTTTGCCGAGATGGGTCCAAAAGCTAGGCGTCCAGTGTCAGTACAGTAATGTTTGGTCCCCCTAGAAACCCAGATTGGTCCATAAAAAAATAAAAGTCCAACCGGATCTTGACGAAGAGTCCTTGTCCTGTCGTGCCCTACGGTAGCCGGGGTCCACCTACCTGGGGTCTACCTTTGCCGAGATGGGTCCAAAAGCTAGGCGTCCAGTGTCAGTACAGTAATGTTTGGTCCCCCTAGAAACCCAGATTGGTCCATAAAAAAATAAAAGTCCAACCGGATCTTGACGAAGAGTCCTTGTCCTGTCGTGCCCTACGGTAGCCGGGGTCCACCTACCTGGGGTCTACCTTTGCCGAGATGGGTCCAAAAGCTAGGCGTCCAGTGTCAGTACAGTAATGTTTGGTCCCCCTAGAAACCCAGATTGGTCCATAAAAAAATAAAAGTCCAACCGGATCTTGACGAAGAGTCCTTGTCCTGTCGTGCCCTACGGTAGCCGGGGTCCACCTACCTGGGGTCTACCTTTGCCGAGATGGGTCCAAAAGCTAGGCGTCCAGTGTCAGTACAGTAATGTTTGGTCCCCCTAGAAACCCAGATTGGTCCATAAAAAAATAAAAGTCCAACCGGATCTTGACGAAGAGTCCTTGTCCTGTCGTGCCCTACGGTAGCCGGGGTCCACCTACCTGGGGTCTACCTTTGCCGAGATGGGTCCAAAAGCTAGGCGTCCAGTGTCAGTACAGTAATGTTTGGTCCCCCTAGAAACCCAGATTGGTCCATAAAAAAATAAAAGTCCAACCGGATCTTGACGAAGAGTCCTTGTCCTGTCGTGCCCTACGGTAGCCGGGGTCCACCTACCTGGGGTCTACCTTTGCCGAGATGGGTCCAAAAGCTAGGCGTCCAGTGTCAGTACAGTAATGTTTGGTCCCCCTAGAAACCCAGATTGGTCCATAAAAAAATAAAAGTCCAACCGGATCTTGACGAAGAGTCCTTGTCCTGTCGTGCCCTACGGTAGCCGGGGTCCACCTACCTGGGGTCTACCTTTGCCGAGATGGGTCCAAAAGCTAGGCGTCCAGTGTCAGTACAGTAATGTTTGGTCCCCCTAGAAACCCAGATTGGTCCATAAAAAAATAAAAGTCCAACCGGATCTTGACGAAGAGTCCTTGTCCTGTCGTGCCCTACGGTAGCCGGGGTCCACCTACCTGGGGTCTACCTTTGCCGAGATGGGTCCAAAAGCTAGGCGTCCAGTGTCAGTACAGTAATGTTTGGTCCCCCTAGAAACCCAGATTGGTCCATAAAAAAATAAAAGTCCAACCGGATCTTGACGAAGAGTCCTTGTCCTGTCGTGCCCTACGGTAGCCGGGGTCCACCTACCTGGGGTCTACCTTTGCCGAGATGGGTCCAAAAGCTAGGCGTCCAGTGTCAGTACAGTAATGTTTGGTCCCCCTAGAAACCCAGATTGGTCCATAAAAAAATAAAAGTCCAACCGGATCTTGACGAAGAGTCCTTGTCCTGTCGTGCCCTACGGTAGCCGGGGTCCACCTACCTGGGGTCTACCTTTGCCGAGATGGGTCCAAAAGCTAGGCGTCCAGTGTCAGTACAGTAATGTTTGGTCCCCCTAGAAACCCAGATTGGTCCATAAAAAAATAAAAGTCCAACCGGATCTTGACGAAGAGTCCTTGTCCTGTCGTGCCCTACGGTAGCCGGGGTCCACCTACCTGGGGTCTACCTTTGCCGAGATGGGTCCAAAAGCTAGGCGTCCAGTGTCAGTACAGTAATGTTTGGTCCCCCTAGAAACCCAGATTGGTCCATAAAAAAATAAAAGTCCAACCGGATCTTGACGAAGAGTCCTTGTCCTGTCGTGCCCTACGGTAGCCGGGGTCCACCTACCTGGGGTCTACCTTTGCCGAGATGGGTCCAAAAGCTAGGCGTCCAGTGTCAGTACAGTAATGTTTGGTCCCCCTAGAAACCCAGATTGGTCCATAAAAAAATAAAAGTCCAACCGGATCTTGACGAAGAGTCCTTGTCCTGTCGTGCCCTACGGTAGCCGGGGTCCACCTACCTGGGGTCTACCTTTGCCGAGATGGGTCCAAAAGCTAGGCGTCCAGTGTCAGTACAGTAATGTTTGGTCCCCCTAGAAACCCAGATTGGTCCATAAAAAAATAAAAGTCCAACCGGATCTTGACGAAGAGTCCTTGTCCTGTCGTGCCCTACGGTAGCCGGGGTCCACCTACCTGGGGTCTACCTTTGCCGAGATGGGTCCAAAAGCTAGGCGTCCAGTGTCAGTACAGTAATGTTTGGTCCCCCTAGAAACCCAGATTGGTCCATAAAAAAATAAAAGTCCAACCGGATCTTGACGAAGAGTCCTTGTCCTGTCGTGCCCTACGGTAGCCGGGGTCCACCTACCTGGGGTCTACCTTTGCCGAGATGGGTCCAAAAGCTAGGCGTCCAGTGTCAGTACAGTAATGTTTGGTCCCCCTAGAAACCCAGATTGGTCCATAAAAAAATAAAAGTCCAACCGGATCTTGACGAAGAGTCCTTGTCCTGTCGTGCCCTACGGTAGCCGGGGTCCACCTACCTGGGGTCTACCTTTGCCGAGATGGGTCCAAAAGCTAGGCGTCCAGTGTCAGTACAGTAATGTTTGGTCCCCCTAGAAACCCAGATTGGTCCATAAAAAAATAAAAGTCCAACCGGATCTTGACGAAGAGTCCTTGTCCTGTCGTGCCCTACGGTAGCCGGGGTCCACCTACCTGGGGTCTACCTTTGCCGAGATGGGTCCAAAAGCTAGGCGTCCAGTGTCAGTACAGTAATGTTTGGTCCCCCTAGAAACCCAGATTGGTCCATAAAAAAATAAAAGTCCAACCGGATCTTGACGAAGAGTCCTTGTCCTGTCGTGCCCTACGGTAGCCGGGGTCCACCTACCTGGGGTCTACCTTTGCCGAGATGGGTCCAAAAGCTAGGCGTCCAGTGTCAGTACAGTAATGTTTGGTCCCCCTAGAAACCCAGATTGGTCCATAAAAAAATAAAAGTCCAACCGGATCTTGACGAAGAGTCCTTGTCCTGTCGTGCCCTACGGTAGCCGGGGTCCACCTACCTGGGGTCTACCTTTGCCGAGATGGGTCCAAAAGCTAGGCGTCCAGTGTCAGTACAGTAATGTTTGGTCCCCCTAGAAACCCAGATTGGTCCATAAAAAAATAAAAGTCCAACCGGATCTTGACGAAGAGTCCTTGTCCTGTCGTGCCCTACGGTAGCCGGGGTCCACCTACCTGGGGTCTACCTTTGCCGAGATGGGTCCAAAAGCTAGGCGTCCAGTGTCAGTACAGTAATGTTTGGTCCCCCTAGAAACCCAGATTGGTCCATAAAAAAATAAAAGTCCAACCGGATCTTGACGAAGAGTCCTTGTCCTGTCGTGCCCTACGGTAGCCGGGGTCCACCTACCTGGGGTCTACCTTTGCCGAGATGGGTCCAAAAGCTAGGCGTCCAGTGTCAGTACAGTAATGTTTGGTCCCCCTAGAAACCCAGATTGGTCCATAAAAAAATAAAAGTCCAACCGGATCTTGACGAAGAGTCCTTGTCCTGTCGTGCCCTACGGTAGCCGGGGTCCACCTACCTGGGGTCTACCTTTGCCGAGATGGGTCCAAAAGCTAGGCGTCCAGTGTCAGTACAGTAATGTTTGGTCCCCCTAGAAACCCAGATTGGTCCATAAAAAAATAAAAGTCCAACCGGATCTTGACGAAGAGTCCTTGTCCTGTCGTGCCCTACGGTAGCCGGGGTCCACCTACCTGGGGTCTACCTTTGCCGAGATGGGTCCAAAAGCTAGGCGTCCAGTGTCAGTACAGTAATGTTTGGTCCCCCTAGAAACCCAGATTGGTCCATAAAAAAATAAAAGTCCAACCGGATCTTGACGAAGAGTCCTTGTCCTGTCGTGCCCTACGGTAGCCGGGGTCCACCTACCTGGGGTCTACCTTTGCCGAGATGGGTCCAAAAGCTAGGCGTCCAGTGTCAGTACAGTAATGTTTGGTCCCCCTAGAAACCCAGATTGGTCCATAAAAAAATAAAAGTCCAACCGGATCTTGACGAAGAGTCCTTGTCCTGTCGTGCCCTACGGTAGCCGGGGTCCACCTACCTGGGGTCTACCTTTGCCGAGATGGGTCCAAAAGCTAGGCGTCCAGTGTCAGTACAGTAATGTTTGGTCCCCCTAGAAACCCAGATTGGTCCATAAAAAAATAAAAGTCCAACCGGATCTTGACGAAGAGTCCTTGTCCTGTCGTGCCCTACGGTAGCCGGGGTCCACCTACCTGGGGTCTACCTTTGCCGAGATGGGTCCAAAAGCTAGGCGTCCAGTGTCAGTACAGTAATGTTTGGTCCCCCTAGAAACC